>CM053159.1:80733883-81138883 GCA_028571685.1 Heterohyrax brucei | reverse complement strand
GTAACAAGGACATTCCTGTGTGGAGGGACAAAACCTTCCCCTAGAGCCAACGCCCTGCATTTAGACTTCTGGTCTACGAGACAATGAGAAAAATAAATTCCCCATTGTTAGAGCCATCCACCTGCACTATTTCTGTTATAGCAACACTAAATAACCAAGACGCTGTGTTCTCCTAAGAATGTACTTACCGAGACAGTAAGCTCTTCTACTTTCATTCAGTCACGGGGCACCTTCTCTTCCTGACGTCACTCCTTGCTTCCAGTTGTTACTGGATCCCTGTGTTTCTAGCTCCTGAACAGTGAATAATGCCTTTGTAAAAAGAACTAATGCAGGGCTGTTTTCCAGGAGATTCAAGCTCCTCTAAGTTGTTCTTCCCTGACCTTCTTAGGGCCAGCCATCCACACGTAACAGGCGGAAGTGACAGCTGCAGTGAACTCGGGCAGCTGTTTCTACTTCTGAACTGCTAGGTGTGACTTTTGTTGTAACGAGAAAATAAGCAGTAGTGGTAGTTTTCCTGACATAAAAATTCCTTTCACTTTATTTATTTCACCTGTTAGCACTGCTTTTGTAGTACGAAATAATGCACTGTATCATGTTTTAAAAACTTCCATGGAAAATAGCAAAAAGCCTAAGGAGACTAGAGTAAAATGTATGCACAGTTATTGCCAAGTGTCTTCATGCTTGACATCACGTTTTGCAAATTTTCAAGCAAAACAAAATAAAAACAAACTATTTTAGCATTGACTCATCTTGGCAGACTTTATGATGTCCAGAGTCCCACGGGACATAGCCAAAGCCAAGTGCCATGGGACATAAGGAATCCTAAATAAGAGGTATCAACATTCATAAATAATAACAAAAATTCTGAATTGGTCCTTTAATAAGCATGTCTCCCACTAGTGAGACATGGTCTGGCGATTAAGTTTGTGAACTCATCCTAGAAAGAAATGCTGCATACCTCATGGCTGAACATCACTATGATCACCTTCTAAATATGCCCCTTGGGAAGCTATGCCCCCACGCCGGTGCCTAGACCATCCTTCAAAACAGTTTGGGAACTCTTTTACGGAATGACCGTCAGAGCTGTTGTCATGTTACCTTCAACGCCCTGAAGGTCCAAATGTCTTCCTTTCAGTATTTCCTTTGTCTTAGGATAAAGAAAAAGTCATTAGGGGGCAGATCAGGTAGGTAGGGAGGTTGTTCCAATACAGTTATTTGTATACTGGCTGAAAACTGTCTCACAAACAACTACACAGTGAAGGTCACAAACTTGCCACTGTGTCACTATGCTCAGTTGCCATTCTAGAAAAAGAGTTCCAAATTTTTTTTGAAGGGTGGGTTAGGAACTGGCGTCAGTGCACAGCTTCCCAAGAAGAAGTAGCTTGAAGGTGACTGTAGTGATATTCAGCAATGAGATGTGTAGTACTTAGAACAATTAAGTTCACAGAGTTAATTGTCACGTCTTGTAGTAGCAACAAAAAAATTCAAAACAGAACACAATTAAGTTTTGAAAGAAGTACCAAGGGACATAGAAACTTGTTATGATGAGGGAGTTATGATGGTGATCACCTTTGGGGAAAGGAATTAGTTACCGGAGTGGACAAAGAGAAGTTTCTGCTATGTTCTTGTGAACGTCACTGAGCTATACACATACGGCAGTTCTTCACATATATGTTAAACTTCACTGAAGAAAGCTGACTTGAAACCATTAAGGCTATGAAAATTATGAAATCAATATGTTGAGTAATCAATTTAACCCCTTATGTCTAAATATTTGGTTATAATTTATTTGTATCTAAACTAAACTTTCTCTCTCTCTCTCTACCTCTCTCTCTCTCTCTGTGTGTAATTGGAATTTAAGTTCTACAAAGATGGGAAATTTTGACTGATTTGCTTCCCCAAACTCTGGCCACTTTAACAGCATCTGATAAAGTAGTAGGCACTCAATAAATATTTGTTGAGGACATGACTGAATAAATGCCTTGCATTTGATAAATTAAAGGAAATTTAATTTAACACTGTGTTTGTGGCCCAGGAAAATGGAATGAGCTTCTTCCTAGGAGGTATAAATATTATGATTGATCTATTTTTATGTTTCCTCCAGCCAGTTTTTCTCAAGCAGGGTTCATAATTGGAGAGGGTGATATATGAGTACCAATCAACAGTGGGAGCCAGTGTGCATGGCCAAGAAACATAAAGGAAATTAATTTCCAAGCCCACCAAGATATCTCAGTATCTATCACTTAACAGACCACAGGCATTCCAGCAGACAACCCTAAAGCAATTTCTATGGTAAAAAGAACTCTACTTTCTACAGAAATTCTGAAAAAAAGTTCAATAAATGTTTTCAAAGGGAAAGTTCTATAATAAATGAGAGTTGCTTTTATTTTTAAGGCTTTCTGTGAGTAAAAATACTAAAAATGGTGATCAATTTCCTGACACTCTAGGTATTACAGCACCTAAAACAACTACAGTAAGCTTTCTGGTCATTTTCATTATTTTCACCTCATTTGATATTTACTTGCAAACTCTTCTAACTTCAGTCAAGGAAGGTTTTTTTTTTTTAATTTTAATTTTTTGAAATTCTGACTTTGTTTAGCATCTACAATCATGCTTCCTCACCTCCTCCTTGAGTCTGGTATTTTCCCAGAGTTCCAAAGCTGAGAAACCATATCATGCTTCACCTGTGTCATTAATGATGCCAAACTCTAGCTAGAAAATCCTCACATTTGGAGTTTAAAGTTGAGTGAAGCAAATTTCTAGCTTAGTAAACTCAAAATCAGGTAAATCCATGTTTATTTTCTTAATGGGTGATTGTGCATAATTGCACACATTACAAATTTTAAAACAATTTAAGTCAGGTTCCTAAGGGACCCAATCATTCCTGGTGGCATTAGAATCTTAGGAGAGTGGCACAGCAAGAGCAGGGTTCGAATCCATGCTCTGCTGCTCTTGCTTAGGGCCTGTCATAGACCTCAGTTTTCTCATTTGTAAAATGCATAAGAATTTCTCTAACTTGGAAGATTGAATGAGTTAATGTATGTGTAAAAGAGAGTAGAAACACAAGAAGTGATATCATCTTTGTCATCTTCATGTTTTTCCTGTAGAAAGCCGAAAGAAGCTAAGGGCAGTGCTAGGAGTTGGTAAAATCAAGCCCTCCTTTTCTGTCCATCAATAGATACCCTGGTGACCTAGCAGTTAAGTACTATGGCTGCTAACCAGAAGGTTGGCCATTGGAATCTACCAGGCACTCCTTGTAAACCCGTTCTACTCTGTCCTATAGGGTTTCCATGAGTCAGGATTAACCTACGGGCAGTGAGTTTGGTTTTTCTCTCCTTCAAAGCTGTCAACTTATGAATAACTTCAATGAAATCAATGCCTTTCACCAACTCACTGTTTAATGCGGCGCCCGCCCTTGGGGATCTGAAGATCACGGCTCCACCCTTTGAAACCAAGACGTCCCTGCTGCCCGTGATTGTTCCAACGGTTCTGCTGATCTGTGAGCTCTTTCAGAAGCTGTCTTTTCTTATCTTGGACGACAACAGCTCTTTTGGCCTGTTTCCTGCCTGTAGAATTTTGAGAGACCGACAGCATTCTTCCCTTCCACTCTTTCTCTGTACCTCTAAGTCTAAACCGATAGGTTTTCTCCCATGATAGTTGGTTAGATCTATCAGCCACAGGCTTAATCTCTTTAACAACAAAGTGTGGCCAGGTCCTTGTTGAACATTCCAGGATGTGCGTCCTTAGTTTGCACAACAGAATTTTCCATATCTTTAGGTTCTGTGTTAATTTTGCACTCTTCGTGAAGTCCATCTCTTTCCTCTCACATTTTACTACAAGCAGCGAGGAGAAACCATGTGGAATCTTTAAAATCTTGCTCAGAAATCTCATTAGCCAGATATCCAAGTTCATTGCTTACAAATAGACCTCACGTCAAACATTTTAACGTAATTCAGACTTTTTTTGTCACCGTTAAAAAGTATCACCCTTCCTCCCTTATCTAGTGACGTACTCATTATTTCCTTTGAAAGCCTCACCAGAAGCACCTTTAACATCCACATTTCTAGCTACGTTCTGTTGCTGGTGCCCTGTGTGTACTTTAAGACTTCTCACTTCCTTCTGAGCCCTCACCAGAATTGCCTTCTATGTCCGTAATTCTACCAACAGTCTCTTTAAGGGAACCAAGCTTTTACTTACTATTCCAAGCCAAATTCACTGTTGTCAAACTGATTCCGACTCATAGTGACCCCATAGGACAGGGTATAACTTTCACATAGGTTTTCCAAATCTTTATGGAAGTAGACTACCAACCACATCTCTCTCCCACAGCACAGCTGATGGGTTTGAATCACCAACCTTTTGGTTAATCACTGAGCACTTCAACCACCACATCACCAGTACTCTCTATCAGGCACCTTAAAACTCTTCTATCTCCTATTCATTACCCAATTCCAAAACCGCTTCCAAACTTTAGGTATCTGTTAGAGCATCACTCCACTCTTCTGATACCAAATGACTTAGGCTAATTGCTCTAGAGCAACAAAAACTACACACATACACACACATGTGCACATGTGTGTACACACATACACACATAAGGTCTGACAATTAAGTCCTTTAACTTAATTCTTCTAGGTGCTACATACCTCATCGCTGAATATCACTATGGGTTACTCCCCTTGGGAAGCTATGCACTCACTGATACCAGTGCCTAGTTCACCCTTCAAAGCAATTTTGGACTCTCTGGAACAGCTATCGGGCTTGGAGTCACAGGGACAACTTTGTGAACTTAATGGTGCAGCTGTCTGTGAAGGAGTTCTTAGCCAGTAAATAAGTAACTGTATCAGAACACCTTCCCTACTTACCTAATCTGGCCCCCTGAAAACTTTTTTTGCGTTGCCTGAAGACAAACGAAATACTGAAATAAAAGACATTTTGATGACATTCAGGACATCAAGGGTAATACGATGACCGCTCTGATGGCCATTTCAGAGAGTTCCAGAACTGCTTTGAAAAGTAGTCTAGGCTCTGGTGTCCGTGCATAGCTTCCCAAGGCGAGTACTTGGAAGGTGACCAGAGTGATATTCAGCAACAAGGTACATAGCCCTTTCTCTAGGATGAGTTCCTGAACTTAACTGGCAGTCCTCGTATATAAGAAGAAAGATGTAATTCAACTACACGGCCCATGTAGTTACGGAAGCCAGCAAATCCCCCAGTCCCTGGGTCAGGTGACAGGTCAGAGGCTTCTCCTGACTCATGTGGTTGGAAGGGCTGATGAACCCCAAACTGGCAGATCAATTGTCAGGCTGCTGACTCACAAGGCCATGGGAGCTGATGAACCCCCAAACCTGCAGGTCAAGCAGCAAGCTGCAGGTTTAGATCTCTGAAACTGGAGGTCACAGGATGCCGAGCAGCAGAGGCAGGATGCAGAGGGAGAGTGAGCCGTTCTGGAACGTCCTTCTGCACACCAGGGGCAGGCCACACCCCTGAGGAAACACCCTTCTCAGTTGATGGGCTTCTTATAGCAGATCTCACTATGGGAGTGATTACATTATATCAAATCTCATTGTGGAGGTGGCTATATTAAATGACTTTAAGAAGCAGCAGTCAGTACACTGCCAAACCTCTGAGAATCATAGCCTTGCCAACTTGGCACATAGCCATTACAATGACCGAAGAGGAACCATTCATTATCATGCTCCATCTTTCCATCTGCAAAATGGAACTGAATACTCCCAGACACTCGGACTGGGAACAATGTCAAGACTGCTCAACTTGGAAGGGAGCTGCAGAAAATAAGTGGAATCAGTAAGGCGGCAGGCAGTTAGAGAGGCCCTTGGGTTTCCGATGGGAAGCTGTGAGTTGGAAAGAGTCCTCTCTGATCTATTGCCTGGAGAACACCATCAGCCAGCTGCCCTGGGAAGATAAGGGACACTGTTCTTCTCTGGGCTGGGTGGTGCCGCAGCTAAGAAGGAGCCAGGCACGGTGCTTTGCAAGTGGCGCTTTAACTGCATGCCAGACTCTGCGTGTGTTTCATCTGGATTCCAAGTTTTGCTCTTTGCTGCATTTAAAAAAATATTTTATGTCTTCCCAGAAGGAAGTAACTGTGTTCCTCTGGCTCTTAAAAAAAAAAAAAAATTCTAAGACTAGAAGATTGGAGGTGGGGGCAGGAAATACATTAAATTAGGTAAATTTGAGAGTTGTGTTTTTTAATGTGTATTAAAAAAAAAAAAAAAGCAGCTTGAAATCACTTAGGAAAAAAACAGTCCCTTTCCAGCACTGTTATATTGCTCCTCGTTCCGTCTTTCTTCTGCTTGTCTGCATGCTTGCTTTTTCTGTCGTAAACCAAAATCAAACCCACTGCTTCTGAGCTGATCTGGACTCACAGCAGCCCTGTAGGAAAAAGAACAACTGTCCTTTAGGGTTTCCAAGGCTATAGTCATTAACAAAGCAGACTGCCACATCTTTCTCCCGAAGAGCATCTGGTGAGTTCAAATGGACCACCTTTTGGTGAGAAGCTGAGTGCTTTAACCACGGTGCCCCGGGGGCTTCTTTCTTCCCGTCATACTCTGCCTTCACAGAAAAGCAGAGGCCGGTGCGTTCTAAAGAGAAGAAGGGGAAGCAACTGGTCTTCCCCACTGCAAGACGGTGGCTGTCTCCCCGCACAGCACAGACAGATGCTACTCCCTGTGAGGTATTGAGAAGCTCTGGTAGTGGGGTGGTTGAGTGCTGCATCTACCAGCCAAAAGGTCAGCAGTTCAAATCCACCAGGCACTCCTAGAAAATTCCATGGGGCAGCTCTCCTGCAAGCTGTAGGATTGCCATGAGTTAGAATGGTTTGATGGTGGTAAATGAGGTCTGCTGGGAGGGCAGCCACGAGGTGGCCTGTTCCAAAACATATCTCCTCTTTATTTTACTTCTCAGTCTACCAGGCTAGCCTGTTAATTCCTTTTGGAAAATCCCTGAGAGCAGCATTCCCTATAGTAGGTTACTGAAGCATCCTCGCCCACTTGGTAGTTAGTTTGGCAAACTTCTCAGATTATTTTGCTGGGCCCTGGACCAGGGCATATACACAGAAGCTCTGAGAGGTAAGGGCAGAAGGGGCCACAGGGATGGGCACTAGAAGGAGCAGCTCCTTGAGGGAATGCCTAGAAGGAAGGCGAAGTGATACAATGAAGACCATTTATTGTAAATGCTTGATAATGCCAATGATCATATTAATCAGTTCCAACCTGTTCCCCTAGACGCTGTTGTTGTATTGGGTACTGCCAGGTCAATTCCAACTCACAGCGATTCACGTGACGGAGTAACACTGCCTTATCATAAAGGCTCCGGGCTATGATTTTTATGGGAGCAGATCGACAGGTCTTTCTTGGGCATAGCCTCTAGGTGAGTCCAAAACAGGGCTTTGAACCAGTTCCGTCATAGCTAAGAACTAAAACAGAACTGACACTTTTCTTTCTTTCTTTCTTTCTTTTTTTTAATTTGTGTATCCATAATGATAACCAGAAGGAGAAAAATTACGGTTGAAGTCATGGAATGGGAGACTTGGGAGAGGCGTACCTAGTAAGCCCTTTCGGAATCACGATGTATGAGAGTGGATTTTTGCCGGTGCTGATGAGAGCAACACAATACGCAAAGCAGTGTGCTTGGCCACCACCTCTATGCTGGGCACAGCTCCTTCCCATTTGGAGCAAAATCCAGCAGGCGAGAAATTCTGTTGCTATGCAACCCAGACACCGTCCTTGTTTCTTTAAGACAGAGATTAAATTTCTAGCAGGGCTTTGACTTGTAATTTATCCTATTCTGATTATGTTCTGAGTCCCCAAAACTTTAAAAATTCAGATCTGTTTCAGTGTTGTCTTCTCTGCCATGACTGAGCCAGGAAGAAATAGTTCGAAGCCCTGGTTTGAACCACCAACCTTTTGGTAGACAGATCCCAGCTCAAGCACATTACATACACGGCAAATGCAAGCTAGCTGCCACAATATTGAGGAGGCAGCCTTGTGATCGAGATTTCTTTCAGCCACCCAGAGCTTTCTTAACTAACAAGCTCAGAAAATGCCAGCCCATCGGCAATACTCGGACTTTGGTTTACTCCTGTGGAAAGCGACAGCTCATGGCCATTTGAATTTAAAAGATTTACTCAATATTTCCTCCTGCAAATGTCATTCCTGGGAACCGAGACCACTGGACTAAGATCTTTGCTTGGCATTAAAACCTTCTTCCTTGAATCTCAGTACTAGTTGGCCTCTAGCATTTATTTGGTGTCTGTTCTCTTAGCTTCACTATATTCTTGGCAGTAAATAGGGCTCCATTTTACATGCAAAGCAGCTCAGTCTGAAAAGTCTTGCCTGCCTTGTCAGAGGACGGATTGGAGCCTTGGCTGACGGCTGAGCCTTGTGCTAGGCTGCATAAATGATCAATCCATTGACTAAGAAAGCCACAGCTGAGATACTATGAGACTAGGAAGGACTGACTTCCATAGCATCGCAGTGCACAATGGGAAGCAAGGAGAGAAGGAAACTATTGGAAAAGAAAACTAGTGTGTGGTCTCTTATCCTATGCATTCAAATGCAGACATGATACTAACGACATGATAACCCAGAACAGAATACTAACTCACCGCTCTTAATAAGACCTTGCACGTCTTTACTCTTTGACAGGTGCAAAGAGTTTCAAAATATAATTAAACCTTCCAACACTCTGGCAAGGAGGCAACATCACATTCATTTTACAGATGGGTGAACTGAGGCCAGCTGAAGACAAGCCTCTGAAAGTTATCTCATGAATTTGTAAGGAAACCTTAGGGAAGCCCTGTCACTCTGCCCTTCCGTGCTTCAGCTCCAGTCAGTTCTGAGCAGTTGTCCAGAATTTTTAAGGGAAGAGTTAAGACTGAATGTTGGTAGGAAAACTTAATGACTCTCTTAGCCGTCAAAATACCTGAAGGAGACACGTGAGGGAAGAGAATAAAAGTCAGTTCACACCTGCCTCCGCCCCCTGCACTAGCTGCAGCAGATTCCGGCAGGGTTTCCGCAGACTGAACGTGGGCATGTGTTTCTCCCATGGAATTTGTTTAAATGTAAGTTTCCAATTCTTATTGTGGACATCTCACTTGGTAGAGAGTCAGTGAAAGAAAGGAAGACTCCTGTCACGGATTGAATTGTGTCCCCCCAAAAATGTATGTGTTGATTTGAATTGGTTTGGCAATCCAACACGGTGCCCTTCCTCCCATGTGTTGTGAATCCTGTGATACTGATGATGAAGCATGGTTTGCAGTTGTGTTAGTGAGGCAGGACCCAAGCTACAAGCTTGCGGAATATAAGGGAGAGAAGTGAGCAGAGGAAGTTGGGAATCTCACACCACTGAGAGAGAAGCACCGAGCGCAGAGCACGTCCTTTGGACCCGAGGTTCCTGTGCCGAGATGCTCTCACTGGATGTGGGCTTAGCGTACCGCTCTGTGATAAATTCTCCTACTGAATGGACTTACAGTTTGTAAATGGACTTGTGGATCACCGCACTGAGACATAAAAGCTTCTCTACATGAAACCTTCCACTCGTGATACTTTCCGTCAGAGCAGTACCCGGTGACTAAGACAGCCCCAACAAGATAGACTGACACCGTGGCTGCAATAGTGGTTTCCAGCACAACAATGACCGTGAGGACGGCACGGGACCATTCTGTTGCACACAGGGTCACTCTGAGTCACAATTGTCTCCATGGCACCTAACAGCAACAGTGTTCCTAGCCTACCCCACGGAAATTGCTATTTGGAAGGTATGGGTTGGATTGCAGAAATTTCTGTGTCCTGATAATTTTTGTGTTCAGGCCAATTTGGCAAACCTCGATGAATCACTCTGCCAGTACTTCCCGAGCCTACTTTCTGTCTGGCCAGCACCACATTAGCTTCTGTCAGACCCACTTAAGGAAGGGAAGAAACAGCCTCGACAGTTCCCTTCTCTTCCAGTGCATCAGAAGGTACGACAGATGTTTACTTCCCATGTACTCTACTCACAGTTTTCAGACTGGGGGCTAGGTATCACAGCAGTGACAAGCGTCAAGAAGCCAGGAGAGAAAAACAACTCAACAACGATCGTAACTGCACGAGAAAACATGCCAACAGAATTTTGTACAAAGCATTTGATGAGGGAGATAAGGTAGCAAATAAATCTAACTGAAAGGATCGGGAGAGACTACAGAAAGGAGGTCACCGGCAAGTTGGGTTTTGAAGGATGAACATGAGTTTGTCTGCGGTGAGCACTTTATAGGGAAACAGAATAACACGAACACAGGGATATAAGCATACATGCATGTGCCCACATGTACTTTAGTCGTGATACTCTGGAGGGATGGCAAATGATACTGAGAATCTGAGTGCGTAAAGAGCTGATAGACTAAAAGATGTTTTGAAGGTCCTTGCAGTTCATGCGTATTCATTCAACAAACAGGTGTTGAGCACTTGTTGGGTGCCAGGCAGTACTTTGTGTTCTTGGGATGTGTCAGCTATAAAACGAATGCAAACAGGGGAATGTCAGTTGGGGGAGAGAGTCAACACAAAACACATGGGACATCAAATAAAATAATAAGCCAAGGAGAGGAAGAGGAGGGAAATGGAGACTACCTATGGCGGTGGTTTGTCAGAGGGGATTTCTCTTCAAAACAGGGTTATCGGGAAAGGCCTAGCTGAGAAGGCAGTATCTGAATCTTGGTCCTGCAGGAGATAATGGGGGATGTGTGTGGTTACCTGGGGGGAAGCATGTGGGAGATGGAGAGAGAAGCAAATCGAAAGGCCTTGGACTTGGAGCTTTGTAGTGTGCCTGAGGGACAAAGAGTAGGTCAGGAAGGCTTGTGTCAAGTGGGAGGACAGAGAACCAGGAGACACGGTAGTCAAGAAAGCAGTAGGCAGACAGAATTGGAAAACTGCTTGCAAGGGGCTTCGTAGGCCACTTGAAGAATATTTGGTTTTTTTGTGAATGGGAAGGGGGATCACTAGAGGATTTTCTGCAGAGGAGTGACATGATCTGACTTTTGTTTAAAAATGTCTCCCTTTGTGTAGCGCAGTAGGCCAGAGCAGACAGCAGGACACCGGGGACAGGATCCCTGCGGTGATTCAGGCACGAAGTCACGGCAGTCTAAGCCAGCGTGGAAGCAGTGAGGGTGGTCAGAACTGGCAGAACTCTTGATGCATTTTAAGACTTTTTTTTTAATATGAAAAAGGTGGTAGCTTGTCAGGGTTCTCTACAGAAGCAAAACCAGAGGAATACACACGAGGTCCAGCAGTTAAGTGCAAACTTAATTGTTCTAAGTGCTACATACCTCGCTGCTGAATATCACTATGGTCCCCTTTGAAGTACTCCCCTTGGGAAGCTGTGTACAAATGCCAGTACCTAGTCTACCTTTCAGAGCAAACTTGGAACTCTTTCTGGAGTGGCCATTGCACACAGCAGCATGGTGGTAAGTGTGCCAGCTTAACTGTCTAGCTGCCTGTGAGAGAGTTTTTAGCCAGTGAACAAATAACTATTTTTGAAACTTCTCCCTACTCATGTGATGTGGTGACTTTTCTTTTCACCTGAAGAGAAAGGAGACAGTGATAGGAAGATGTTCTGATGACATTCAGGACATCAAGGGTAATACAACGACAGCTCTGATAGCCATTGAGGAGAAAGAGTTCTAAAATTGTTTTGAAGGGTGGGCTGGTCACTGGCATCGGTGCACAGCTTCCCAAGGGGAATATTTTGAAGGTGACCATAGCAATATTAAGCACTGAAGTATGTCGCACTTTTTCCACGAGGAGTTCATGAATTTCACTGGCAGTCATTGTATGTAGAGCAATTTGGTTCAATGAAAGGGTTCACACAATTGTGGAGACTGGCAAGTCCAGGATTCATAGGTCAGGTGACACGGATGGAAGATCTCTGGTGGCTCCCATGGTTGAAGGGGCTGAGGAACTTAAATCTGCAGGACAGGTGGCAGGCTGGAGACATCTGTGGGCTTACGTTCTGAGAATTAGAGGTCAGGCAACGAGAAGAGATCAGGGTCTCAAAAGAGAGCAAGCTTTGCCAAAACATCATACTGGAGGCAGGATAGATCCCCAGGAAAACTTTACTCTCAACCAGCTGATTATATCAGATAACAGAATGGAAACAGATTACACAGTGTCTGCCAAACCACTGAGCATCAGAGCCTTGCCAAATTGATGCCAAACATTAACTATCACAGGTGGATACAAGACCATGAGAGCAAACAAGAAGGTGAGGATCTTGGGCCTCTTTGTAGAAACCATTGTGATGGTTCTACGCGATCCTTGGCTGACAGAGGTCCTGTGGTTTCAGAGCTGGGATGCATTAGAGGAGTGAGCTCGAGGACCAGGGGCCACGTGGGAAGATTTCACGGCAAGCTGGGGAAGAGATAAGGAAGAGTGGCCCACGTTAGGTCTGTGAGTGTTTTCGGAGGGAGGAGCTGTAGGATTTGGTGACTAATTAAATATGGCGGGTGTAGTTGCTGTGTAACAAAGAATCTGGAGTCATACTGATGGTAAGAGGGAGGATGAACTTGGCTTTGGCTTGTTGAGCTTGAGATGTCTGTGGTCTTTGGATGAGGGCTCATTAAAAGGCTGTGAGCAATTTCTTCTGCCACTTGAGAAGAAAAACATGGCTGTAAAGTAATGGTGACAGTAATTTTGGACACTGCATGCTAATTTAAAAAATTGGACTCCTATATCTTGTCAAAGATAATGATTTCTGCAATGTACAGCCTTCATATCACCAAATTTAAGCACCAGAGTTGCTCGGGAAGTGCCTGAAGGTAAGACAGCCCAGCAGCAGTGGGTGTGAAAGTCGGCAGTGGGTTGAAGACAGAAGTGTAGGCTGTAAGACGTTCCCCAGCCTGGAAAACACCACCCGCTAGAGGCAGACTGCAAAACCAGTCAGCTTTGTCTTTGCCTGAATAAATGTGATAAACGCATTCACAAATTTCTTTACATTATTAAGCATGTTGTGTGAGTCCTCAGAAAAACACCAAATGGGCTTTGAGCTCCCTAGCAGAGCCATATGGCATTTTTTCTCCCATTGTGTTTTAAGATCAGAGGTTATAAATATTAAATATGTTTTCATGATTATCATAGGCCCAAGTC
This sequence comes from Heterohyrax brucei, assembly GCA_028571685.1. Classification (NCBI taxonomy): domain Eukaryota; kingdom Metazoa; phylum Chordata; class Mammalia; order Hyracoidea; family Procaviidae; genus Heterohyrax; species Heterohyrax brucei. The sequence continues at coordinate 81,125,750 of CM053159.1, read as the reverse complement.
AATGCCCCTTCTCCTAGAAGACATCTTTGGGGTTGCAATGGAGACAGATGAATAATATATACAAATTCTTTCTTTGAAGTTCTTTTGTTTAGGAATTGTGTCCCCTGAATTTGTGTTCAGAGGCAAGCCCCTTATTTCCCAAATGAACTGGAATAAATATCTAATGGAAATTTGCCATGAGCCTTATAGGATTAAGTCATGGGGGAGGTTATTAGCATATTTCATTGTGGGCAGCAATCTCTGCCCCAGGAAAGGTTATTTAAGAAAAAAGATCAGGGCCTCCCTCCGCTTGCTGGGAGAATTCCCTATTTGATTGTGGGCAAAATCTCTTTGTGCCAGCTGATCAGTAACCACACCAGCTGTGGAGCCAGATTAATTCAGAACACTCAACCATTTCACCTTTGTTAGAGAGTTAGAGTGCTGTCAACTGTGTATCTAAATATTGGTATTTCCATCTGAGTGTCATTAAAAGAACCAAAGGCACCACAGAGAGGGCATACCTCCTTACTTTCAGCAGCCTGCTTTTAGGGGAGATTTCACATCTTTTGGTACATGCGACCCTTCCAAAAGCTTAAAGAAGGATGCCCAGCAGGGCTGCAGTGTGCTCCGGTGGCCTGAGGACTCTGAAGAAGGAACCAGAAACTTCAGCCTTGGCCCTGGCTCCCCAGGGCACATGTAATCCAGCCTCTCTGGAGTCCAGAAATAGTCGTGGCCACCTTACCTAACTCACAGGGTTATGGTAAAGGGCCGGTGAGGAAACGAATCTATAATAATTTGAAAAAGAATGAATCCCTTTAATGTTTTTGCATAAGGAGATAGGATGAAGCTTTTGTTGATAATGTTTGGGAGATGAGGAAGCGAGGAACCAGCTCAAGAGTAAGAAGTTTTTTTGTGCCTAAAGGGTGGGATGGTAAATTTTGTGGGTCAGCTTGGTTATGACGTGGTGCCCAGGGCATTGGTAAACACTAGCCTGACGTTGCTGTGAAGATGTTTTGTAGCCTCAAAGAACAGGTACAATCAGTTGACTCTAAGTAAAGGAGATTACCCTCCACAGTGGAAGTGGGCCTAATCCAATCGGGTGAAGGCCTCAGAGCAAACACTGAAGTTCCCAGCAGACTACTGCCTCAAGAACTATTGGAATCTTCAGCCTGAGGGCCTACCCTACAGATTTTATGACTATGTAATCCTCTCTTCTTGACTGTTGACTGAGGAGTGAATTGTTTCTCATGAACAGAATGTTCCAAGAGTTCTGGGGTGTCACTTCTTGCCATCTTGCTAGGAATGTCTTGCTCTAATCGCTCCCTTTGGTGAAACCAGCTGTTGTGTTGGGAGCTACCCTATGGAGAAACTCCTGTATTAAGGAGCTGGGAGTAGCCTCCAGCCCAAATCCTGAATGTTACTGAAGCCCTAAATCCAATAGCCCACGAGGAACCGAACCCTGCCAACAACCACTGAGCACACAGCCCTGGTTCCCACTGAACCTTGCAATGACCCCAGGCCAGCCAGCACCTTCAACACAACTTGCAAAGGACCCCGAAACAGAGGCCCCATTGATGCTCTGCCCAGATTCCTGACCCCATAAACTGAGCTAATAACCATGTATTATTTCTTACATTTCTTACATGACAGATTATTAATTTACCAATTAACCTAAAACACTTCATTGGAAAACACTACTGAGATGGCTTTGGAAGAACTGAAGAGGCTTCAAGAAGACAGAAGATAGAGAGCGAAGAAGAGAAGCTGTGAAGAAATGGTAACTCAAGCCGGGGGCATCTGCAGATGGACTTAGGTGGGGCCAAACAGGTCTGCGGTGTTACAGACTGCACTGTGTCCTCCAGAAGCATAGGCTGGAGTCCCAACCCTTGGCACCTGTCAATGTGACTGGAAGTCAGGTCTTTGCAGATGTAGCTAGTTAAGTTGGGAGCAGCCTGCAGTAGGGTAGGCTCTAGCACAATATGACTGGTGTCCTTAGGGAATGCTGGTTGTTCAGTGGTTAAGACTTTGGCTGTGAACCTAAAGGTCAGCAGATGGACTCCACTAGTTAATCCTTGGAAACTCCATGGAGCAGCTCCATGCTATCCTATTGGCTGGCTATGAGTCAGAATTGACTTGACGGCAAGAAAGAAAAGTCATAGACAGACAAAGAGACAGGCACACAGGAAGAAAACTATGGGAAGACAGACGCAGAGGTTGGAGTTCAGCTGCCATGAGCCACAGAAATGCGGGGACCACCAGAAGCTACAAGAGACAAGGGAAGACCTTACCCTAGAACCTTCAGAGCGATCTGCCTCCAAAGCTGTAAGGCAATGTGTTTCTCTTATTTTATGCCACCCAGCTGGTGGTGCTTGGCTAGGTCAGGTCCTTGGATGCTAGAGACATCATGTCTCAGAAAACCAGAACGAGTGGCCCAATTCAAACTGCTTATGAGGTCCAACAATTAACTCTGTCAACTTAATTGTTTTGAGTGCTACATACGTCATTGTTGAATATCTTCATGGTCACCTTTGAAGTACTCCCTCTGGAAAGCTATATACCCACACAAATACCTAGTCCACCCTTCAAAGCAGTTTTGGAATACCTCCTGGAACGGCCATTGTGCACAGTGGCATGGTGGCAAGTTTGCAAACTTAATTGTCTAGCTATCTGTGACGGAGTTTTTAGCCAGTGAAAAAATAACTGTATCGGAACACACTCCCTACTCTCATGATCTGGCTCCTAACGACTTTTTTCTTTGCCTGAAGATAAAGGAAATATTAAAAGGATGATATTTTGATGACATTCAAGACGTCAAGGGTAATATGACGATGGCTCTGATGAGCATTCCAGAAACAGAGATCAAGATTGCTTTGTGAGGGGTGGACTAGGCACTGGCGTCGGTGCATATCTTCCCAGAGGGAGCACTTCCAAACTGGCTGTTGTGATACTCAACAATCAGGTACATATCACGTTTTCTAGGGTGAGTTTGTGAGTTTAACTTTGAGACTTCGTATTACCAGGGTTTTGCCACACCTGTTTTTCTTTATAAGGCCTGTTCTTAAGGTAATTTGCAAAACACCTTCTGCAGGAAGACGCTTTCCAACTCTTTCGTATACCTTGCTTTGTGCGTGTCACATTTATCTCCACAGAGCTAGGGTCTGAGTGGACTCGCATTGCTGCAGATTTTGTTCTAGAAGAAACAGTCCTCTGAGAGGCTTCGCCTCCATTGTCCGGTCTTGCGGGGTGGCTTTCCTTCCTGGACCCTTTGTTAATAATGACCCTTTTCACAGTCAGACTTGGGAGTGTTTTCTTTCTTCCATTGCGTTTGTCCTGCAGCGTGCCTAGGAATGCAAAAAGGATTCCATCCTGTTGCTAGAATAAAAAATTTCCTTGTAACTCAGCTCTGTAGGGCAAAAGTCTACATTGAATCAATAGCTGCTTTTAGCAAGCAGAAATTTCTGGAAGAGGTCCTGGGCCCAGATAATCACAGCTAAGCTTGTAATTTTTTCTCTGCTAATGAGGATCGTGTCCTACCTGACTTGTAGGCCTTCTGCAGCCAGAGTTAAAGCTTCTCAGGCTATAATTAGCAGTGGCTGATAGGGACAGAAAGGCTACACCTTTAAAGGAAGCCATCCGAGTGGCATGGACAATGGAGAGAGATAGCAAAGACAGTTAATTAAAATACTGATGATTCCAATCAGGGGCATGACAAACGGGATCCCTCCCTAATGACGATCAGGCAGGTTATCTGCTTCCTTCTCCCCAGGATCATCAGGAAGTAGCAGAGCCGAGCCCCTCGGAGACTCCTGCTCAATTAGGCCCCGTGGACAGTGGGAGCCGCTGAGGGATCCTGAGCAGAGAAAATTTAGCCACCTCGCTTGGGAGGGAAGAAGAGAGGGCAGCGAGTCAGTGGATTATGCTGCGGGCACCGCCACTCACGGTTCTCAGGAGGGCCGGAACGCGAGTGACGAGGAACGAAGGTGCTGAGAGACACACGCAGACAGACAGAGAGGGTGAGCGGGTGTGCACCTGGGTCACACAGCACGAAATCTGGTGCTCTTCTGTTCCCGCTAATCACATCCCAGCTCTCCTCTCCTGATGGCTTTCATCCTCCGCTAACAGCTCTTTGGCCACCCACCCCTCCTGTTTGATAGGACCCGTTTATAGACGTCTGCACATTGCCCCCTTCAGATGCCACACCAGTGGGTCCTGGAAACCTTCCACGGAGATGCTGTGGTACTCCATGGGCCGGCTGCTAAGGCTGGGAGCTGTTCCTTCTCCGTCTCTGTCTTCTTCCTGCCATCAATCCTGGACAGATTCCCAGTTGGTGCATCTGTCCTCCTACCAATGAGGGAGGGTTCTCAGAGGGCCTCAAGGAAGGCCCAAGCCAAACCCACAGCCATCAAGACACTGACTCACGGGGACCCTACAAGGACAGAGTAGAACTCCACCGAGTTTTCAAGGAGCACCTGGTGGATTCATCCTGCCCACCTTTTGGTTAGCAGATGTAGCACTTAGCCCACCACACCACAGGGATTCCCAAGGAAAGCCAGCACAGGTGAGAACATTACTTCTCTGTCTCTGGTTTGTCCAGTCATTGATGCTAGCACTGAAATATCTTGTCTTCCTTTTGTTCTTTCCAATTACCCTGTGAGGGTGATTGGCTGGGTAGAGACTTCCTAGATTTAAATGTTGTTGTTGTTACTGGGTGCTGTTGACTTGATTTGACCTATAGTGACCCCACGTGGCAGAGTAAAACTGTCTCACAGGGTTCTGTAGACTGTAGTCTTTAGAGCAGGAGCTCTTCCTCCTGGCAGGGGTCACGACCTCTGACTTCTTGGTTAGCAGAAGCCCTTAACCATTGTGGTCCCACAGCTCTTCTGTACTTAAAAAACTTGACTAAAATCTAAGATCTAGGAGAGAAGAAATAGAAGCATGATATTCTGAGGCAGAGCTAAAACACCTTCTCCATCCTTCTGGATGCATCTAACATTAATCTTACCTCTGTTAGGGTAGGCTCTGAACATCTCAGTGGCTTAAAACAGCATAGATATATTTCTTCCTTGTGCTCCATGGCATGTCTGTTACAGGTCAAAGGGCTCTGCTCACCAAGACATCAGCCAGTCGTCATCCTCCCCGTCACAGTCAGGCTCGTGGAGCAGCCACTCCCTGGGGCTTTGCTGGCTGCGGGGGCAGAAGAGAGGAAGGAACACATCAGCACATACTTGCTCTTAAAACATTAGCTAGAAGTGACTTTTGTCACTCTAATCATATCTCACCGGTCCAAGTAAGTCATCTGACCACACATGAGTTCAACAGGGCAGGGAAGTATAATCTTCCCAGAAGGAAGGGCAAGGGTACTATCTTTGATGATGTTCCATTCTTCTTTGTCTCCACTCTTGCTTCGGTGACAGTCAGTGTGGAGAAAGGAGTGGAGCCTGGAGTGAATCTTCCTTCACTGGAGAGTGGGCCTATCGTCTTGCCCTGTGCTGAAAGCAGAGATGCGTGAAAGATACCTGTAACAGCACTTGATTTGGAGCAAACAACTTAGAAAGTGATGTTTGAGCTTCACCATTAATAAAACCTAACCCAAACCAAACTCACTTGGCTAAACCAAACTCATTGATGCCGAGTCCATTCCAACTCATAGTGGCCCTTATAGGACCCGGTAGAACTGTCCCATAGGGTTTCCAAGGAGAGGTTCATGGTTTCAAACGGCGGACCTTTTACTTAGCACAAATGTCAATTAAATCCTGGACAGTAAGTGAAAATATTCACAGCTGCAAAGGGAAATGGTCTATATGGGCTGTGTTGCCACCTCTGGCCTCTTACCACAGTTTGAAAGTCACTGCTTCAGTAAAAGAGGACGGTTCAAAGCCTGACACTAAAGTCCATGGACTAATTGTTCTAAGTACTACATACCTCATTGTTGAATATCACCACAGTCTCCTTTGGAGTCCTCCCCTTGGGAAGCTACGCACTGATGCCCATGCCTAGTCCACCTTTTGAAACAATTTTGGAACTCTTTCTCCAATGGCCATTGTGTACACTGGCATGGTGGCAAGTTCACAAACTTAATTGTATAGTTGTCTGGGACAGAGTTTTTAGCCAATAAACAAATAACTATTGAAACACCATCTCTACTCACCTGATGTGGCCTCCAATTACTTTTTTCTTTACCCATAGATAAAAGAAATATTGAAAGGAAGAAATTTTGATGATGTGCAGGACATTAGGTGTCATACGACGAAGCTCTGATGGCTGTTCCAGTGAAAGAGTTCCAGAATTCCTTTGAAGGGTGAGCTAGGTGCTGGCACGGGCTCACGGCTTCCCAAGGGGAGGGCTTCTTTGAAGGTGATTGTAGTGATACTCAGCAACGAGGTGTGGAGCACTTTTTCTAGGATGAGTTCATAAACTTAATTGTCAGACTTCTCATATGGTCATAAACAGGAAGGCATTCAAAGTTCCACTTTTTTTTTGAGTCTTCTAGTTCCACTTTTTTTTAGTTAGCCAAAAGTGTAAGAGAATAATGCAACTCACTAGTGACAAGGCCCAGCAGTTCCCCCCTCACTAGTGACAAGGCCCCACAGTTCCCCCCCACTAGTGACAAGGCCCCGCAGTTCCCCCCTCACTAGTGACAAGGCCCCGTAGTTCCCCCCCAACTAGTGACAAGGCCTCGCAGTTCCCCCCTCACTAGTGACAAGGCCCCGCAGTTCCCCCCTCACTAGTGACAAGGCCCCGCAGCCCCACCTCACTAGTGACAAGGCCCCGCAGCGCCCCCTCACTAGTGACAAGGCCCTGCAGCTCCCCTCTGAGAACAGCAGAGACAGCATTTCTGAGAGTATTCAGTGTTGACACAGCGAGAAACGTCCAGGAGCTCAAATAAAAGACCCTATTACAGAGCCGTCCTAGGATAAGCCACACGACGTTTCCATTTGTATTGACAGTATGGTTTGGCTCTTCATCCTGTAAAACCAGCTTGTTTAGGAAAAAAAAAAAAGCCCCAAGTCTCTCCTTCAGTTACTGTCACTTGTCCCATACAGGTAAACGTCCAGGCAAACCTACCGACCTGGAGGATTTGAGGCTGATTTCCGCCGAAGGTGACGGGACAGCTAGGACTAGCACAAGAGCAGAGGCTGTGTAGGTAAGCAGGCAAGCCGACGTCCACACGCTCCCAAAACTACCCCAAAGGCTTGTGTTGAACACTGACTTGGTTCCACATTTTTGGACTAAGGTCCTCAAACTGGATCACCAGTGGTGCGATGGTTGATCAATCATCACCTAGTGGGTGGTGACTGAAACCCAGCCAGCAGTTCTGTAGGGAAAGAGCTGGTGACATGCACCCTTAAAGATTAAACCACAAAATGACATCTGGTGCCATCATGTGGGTTCTAGCCAACAGCAATCCTATAGGACAGCGTAGAACTGTCCCAGAGGGCCTCCAAGCAGCACCTGGTGGATTTGAACTGACAGTCTTTCGGTTAGCAGCCACGGCAGTTAACTGCTATTCCACCAGGCTTTCCACTTTAAAGACTGAAGCCTAGAAAACTCTACACTATGGGGCAGTTCTGCTCTGTCACGTGGGGTTACTAGGAATTAAAACTGACTCACTGTCACCTCACAACAACAAGGCCCATGTCAGTGTCGTACATCCCCACAACCCTGGGGATATGCAGGTGAAATTTTTCCCTCTGAGGACTGGCATCTCCCTCCAAGAGAAGGCAGGAATTTCCATCCACCCTCTAGAAAGGCAGCTTCAAGAAGTCTGACTTATGAGTAAGGCTGTCTGGGATACTCGTCTCCCGCTAGCATAGTCTACACACATGTCTCTGTTCTGATGCCTCCTCTTCTCTGAGTGAACTCTCATAGAAATAAGGGGGTCCCTGTGTTAAGATGTTAGCTGAGAAGACCTTACGACATGACTTATTCTAGGGATTTTTGTTTAATTACATTCATGACACATTGATGTAACCCAGCTTACTCACCGCTGTCCCGTTGATTCCAACTCCTGGCGATGGTATAGGACAGAGGAACTGTCCCTGTAGAATTTCCAAGGAGCACCTGATGGATTCAAACTGCCCACCCTTGGTTAGCAGCTGTACCTCTTAACCACTACACCACCAGAGTGTCCTGTATTTAGGTATCAATCACATATTAAAAGTCTGCAAATACAGAGATCAAGAGGGCCGACATGCTAAGGATTCATACTTGAGAATTTGATAGATATTGATGTGTTATATAAACATAATTTATATTTAATATAATTAATGTTTAAAATTAATTTCACATTTCATACTTTAGGCTCTCAGAGACTCTAGGAATTTGATCATCAAAACAAGGGAGACTCTTTGGGGAGAACTTCCGGCATCTCCTGTTGTGAGTTTCACTGCTGCTTAGAATGTGTCAGCAGGTGGGTCATTGGTAGAATGCCCGCCTGCCGTGGGGGAAGCAGGTGTCGGTTCCCAGCCACTGCAGCATGTCATCAGCAGAGGCTCGCCTGTAGCTATGATGCTGTTCCACAGAGCCTCCAGGCTGAGCGGATTTACTTCTGAAAAGACTCAGTGAAAGCCTGTGGATCACAATGATCCAGTCTACAATCATGAGGATGGCACGGGGCTGGGCAGTATTTCATTCCATTGTGTTTAGGGTCACCGTGAATCTTGGGATGACCGAACTGCAGTTAACATCTCCACCTCCTCCACCCCTTCCACCGCCTCCACCACCTCCATTTCCACCTCCTCCACCTTCACCACCTCCACCCCCTCCACACCCTCCACCACTTCCACCACCTCCATCTCCACCTCCACCACCTCCTCCACCTCCACCCTCTCCACTCCCTCCACCACTTCCACCACCTCCATCTCCACCTCCTCCACCTCCACCACCTCCACCCCCTCCACCACCTCCATCTCCACCTCCTCCACCTTCACCACCTCCACCCCCTCCACTCCCTCCACCACTTCCACAACCTCCATCTCCACCTCCTCCACCACCTCCACCACCTCTACCCCCTCCACCACTTCCACCACCTCCATCTCCACCTCCACCACCTCCACAACTCCCACCGCCTCCATCTCTATCTCCACCACCTCTACCTCCACCACTTCTACCATCTCCATCTCCACCGCCACCAGCACCTACCACCTCCACCTCCACCGCCTCTACCACCTCCTCTACCTCTGCACTTAGGGACCTGCTCTGACCTGTTCCATCGGTGCCCCTCCCCAGAGGAAAGGATTTTGCATGCCAAAGAGAAATGTGAGCACTGAAATCTATGACCTTCACCTCTTTACTCCATGCCCAGGAATCTAGGAGGCCAGAAGTCCTGCCCAAACAACACACGACAGCATCCAGGGTGTGTTTCAATGTCATCCCAAGATCCCTCCTTCTGGAAGCAGACAGTACCAATCTGGAGGACTCTGAGGCATGAGTGTTGGCAGGTAGGGTTGGATACAACTTGGACCTTTGACTTGAGATGCCCATAAATTTAAGGACTTTACAGAGCAGGATGACTTGAAGAACAGGAAGAGGAAAGGGGTAGACAGGGTCTCTCCTGGATTGCTTGCTCCTGGTACTGAAAACGTGTGTATATGGGGGGGGGGGTGGCCTGGTGATTGGGCACTCTGGAGGCTGATGATTGAGCTAAGGTTAAAGCCAGGAAGATCCCAGTGTAAAATGGGTTTCTGTTTGCCAGCCAAAAGTTTATCCACCACTGTTACCTGCTTTTGATTGTTCACAGGAAGATTTGATCAGGAGAGGCCAATGAGAGTGTTCAGGAGCCTGATTCGTCTTGTCTATCTAAATTACCATCTCCAGAGGTAAAGCAAACCAATTTACCTTGAGACTTTCGTCAGAGAAATCTGTAGACAGTCCAGGAACCACAGGCTAACAAGACAGTGAGTCCCAAATCAGGACAACAAACTAAAAAGCTAAACTCAAACTCAAACTAAAATGTACCGCTTTATGATAACCCACAATACCAAACCCATTGTCACAGAGTTGATTCCTACCCATAGTGGCCCCATATAAGCACCCACATATTCAGCAAAAGAATCCAAGCATACTTGTGTCCTGGAAAATATGAATATTTTGATTAACTGAATGTTAAGCTAAGATTTTTCTGTCCACAGACTTAAATAGACAAATGTTAAATTTACATTAAACATAATTATATGGAGACAGTGGTGCTTCAGTGGTCGAATTCTTGCCTTTCAGGATGGAGACCTCACTTCGATTCCTGGCGAACGCGTCTCGTGCCCAGCCATCGCCCGTCTGCTGATGGCTGTGTGTATAGATGCTGCTGTGATATGGAACAGGTTTTAGTGGAGCTTCCAAACTAAGATGATCTGCTTCTGAAAATCACCAGTTAAAACCTATGGATCACAGTGGTCCAGTCACAACAGACCACAGAGATGACACAGGACTACGCATTGTTTTTTCCTCTGTGCACGAGGTCACCATGAGCTGGGGGTCGACCAGAAGGCTGCTAACAACAACAGAAACAGCAAACATCACTAGTTTCCCTCTCCTTTATCACTAACCCCAGTTATTCTGTCTGACTTGCATTCATTGATTTATTCTTTCATTTACTATGTCACCAATAGATATGCAGACTTTCTCCTTCAAAGACTGGCTAAGAGGCAGAAGCGGACAAAATTTCTCCAGTGAAAATAGGGACTATGTTAGGGGCTGTAATACACAGCACAAATGCAATACAAACCATAACTTAACAATACACAAACAATAGAAAATAAACTAGATAACTCAGAGCTCCTAAAAATTAAAAATTTATGTTCATCACAAGATTTCATTGAAGTAATAAAAAGAGAACCTGCACACTAGGCAAAAAAAATTGGGCTTTGACATACCCAGCAAAGGTATTATCTCTAAAACCTGTAAAATATTTTAACATCTTGATACTAAAAGACAGATAACTCTACTTAAAAATGCGCAAAGGACATGAACAGATATTTCATCAAAGAACACATTCAGGTGAGTAACAGATGCGTGAGAAAATACTTGATATCATTAGCTGTTAGAGAAATGCAAATCAAAACTAAACCAAAGTGCTATCTCACCCTGCCATTATTGGCATTAATCAAAAATAAAATAAAAAAACCAGAAAATGACAAACACTGGAGAGGTTGTTTGGGCAGATTGGAACCCCCATGCTGCTCTGCTGATAGGAACGTAAAATGGCACAGCCTCTGTGGAAAATGACATGGCTCGTTCTTAGAAAGCTAGAAATGGAAATACTGTATGATCCCGCAATCCCACTCATAGAAATGTGCTACAGAAATAAGAGCTCTCACACTGATAGACACAGGCGCACACATGTCCGTTACAGCATTACTCACCATAGCAAAAAGGTGGAAACAACCTAAGTGTTCGTCACCAGGTGAACGGTAAATGAATAATTTCTCTTAAGAGAATCATTGCAAAGTTGGATCCTATGAGGCAAAGGTTAAACATGTCCCAAATGTCCATTTGTTCCCTAGTGTCCACTCCTGTCAACTATTCCCCCTCCACTTGGCTCTCTTCCTCTTGTCTTTGGGCTTCTTAATTTACTTCAGTGTCTCACAGGATGCATGAAATGAACTGTACAAAGGAAATGACTCACGTGGTTGCAGAGGCTACCATGTCCCAGTGTCCTAGGTCAGGTGTAGGCTTCTCCAACCCACATGGCTGCAAGAGGTGAGCAACCCAAACCAGCAGTTCAGAAGCCCAGTTGCTGGCTTTTAAGGCTACAGCAGCAGGTAAATCAGGTCAGCCAGCCCAAGGAGTTACAGAAAACAGCAAATCCCGGAACTGGCAAGCCAAACAGCAGGCCTCTGGGGAGGTCAGTTGATCACTAACTGGACACAGGATACAGACACAGAGAGAGACAGCCTCACCAGGACATGCTCAGACAGCTTAGATCCAGGCCGCGTCCTATGGAAGGGCTTAACTTGAGTAAGGATGGGGCTTGAATCATACTGTTCTGTAAGGCGGTAACCCAAGATATATCTCATCCAATTCTGCGTCATCAAGCAGAAGTCAGGATCCACACACATAAAATGAAGGCAACCGCACAACACTGGGAATCATGGCCAAGTCAAGATGACAAAGACCCCAACCAACATAGGTTCTGTATACTTTGTTTGCATAGCCCCACCCAGTCATTGTGTGTGAATCACAGAGGCCATGGTTAAGTAATTTGTTGCACTGCAAATGGAGAAATAAATTATGGGACATATACACAACAGAATACTACAAAAAGATAAAGAACAATGATGAATCTACAAAACGTCTCACAGCATGGATGAATCTGGAGGGCATTATGCTGAGTGAAATAAGTCATTTACAAAAGACAACTATCATAAAAACACAAGGAAAGGGTTATACACAGGAAAACAAAAAACAACTTTGATAGTTATGTGGGATTCAGAAGGAGAAATTGCTAACTAGATAGTAGACAGATGTTAACAGTGGTGAAAGGAGAGACAGCACACAGTACAGGGGAAAGTAGCACAGCTGGTCAAAGCAAAGTCATAGAAGCTACCTAGCCAGATTCAAACACCTTGAGGGACCTAGTTAATGGGGCCAAGAGCTTGAGGACCATGGTTTTAGGAGATGTCTAGGTCAACTGGCATAACATAGTTCGTAAACAAAATATTCTACTTCCTACTTTGGTCAGTAGAATCTAAGCCCTTAAAAGCCTGCAAGTGGCCATCTAGGATACATCTATTGATACTACCCTGTCTATAACAAAGGAAAATGAATAAAACCAAAGACACAAGGAAAACATTAACGAAAAAGACTAACAAGGGCCATGAAACACAGCTTCCACTAGCCCGAGTCTAGAAGAACAAGGTGGTATGTGGCCACCACCACCAACGACTCTGACAAGGGTAGGAATAGGCGATCCTGGATAGAAAAGGAGAAAAATATACAAAAAAAGACTAGACTTTTACTGGTCTGAAGGAAACTGGAGGAATCCCCAAAACTATGGCCTTCTGACGACACCTTGCTAACTTGGAAGTGAAGCTCCTCCTGAAGTTTGCCTTTCAACCAGAACGTTTTTTAGAAGCAAGGGTCATGAAGACGGCAATCATTTAGAACAGGTTGTTAGGAGAAATCAGTCCCTGGAGACAGACATCATATTTAGTAAAGTCCCAAAAACTAAACCCTTTGCCAATGAGTCAATTCCAACTCCCAGCAACCATATAACAGTGTCAGCAAAGGGGAGGAAGGTACTCAAGGAGATGATTGATAAAGTAGCTGCAGTGCACACTCAAGCGTAGTAACAATTGAAAGAATGGCACAGGACTGAGCAGAGTTTTGGTCTGTGGTACGCAGGATGGCTGTGAGTTGGAGCTGACTCAATGGCACTTAGTAACAACAGAGTAAAACAAACAATAACACACCTGAGGATGTGTTTCTTAGTTTAACAAAGTTTAAAAACCAAATGGACCACAACTGCCCCAAAGCTAAGGTGAGAAGGCGAGAAGGGACAGGACAACAGGACAAATGGACACAGGGAAAATGGGAAGAATCGGAAATATTATCATGATCTCCAGCCTATAGCTCCTGGCTTCGTTGTTGTCATAGTATTTGAATATCAAATTCCACTTTTGCTGTCCCAGAGAGAGAGCACTTCCAGAATGCATAGCTCAGCAAAGAATTTTCTTTCAATATCTTTTCCTCCCCCTTCTGTACTGGGGATAAAACTTGGCCCAAACTGATTATTCTTCTATCTAAAGCCCATCCTGAGGGCTTGCAAAGCCTCTGTTGCCATTTCCTTTCTTTTTTCCTCACCTTCTTTATCAAAGGGGCCCTGGCCTAGCTAGGCTGAGAGATTTCAAAGGCTGAGGAAACAATTACTGTGTAGCGTAACTTGGAAGTTGCACTGAAGCCAAACTGGCTTCAGACTCTAATTCTAATACTCATCATTCACACTGCCATTAAACCTCTGCCTTTGAATCGACTACAACCCAGCCAAGTAGACATTTAAAAACAAACAAACAAACAAACGAACAAAAAGCTCCTTGCAGTTGAGTTACTTCTGATTGGTATTGACCTCAGAACAGAGTAGAGCTGCCCCATGGAGTTTCCAGGGAGCACCAGCTAGATTTGAAGTCCCAACCTAACGGTTAATAGCTGTGGCTCTTAACCATTACATCATCAGGCTCTCCCTTGCAGCCATTGGGTCAGCATTTTTACAGTCTGTCTGAGGTTTAATTTCCTGATAAATAAATAAATAAATAAATAAATAAACTGTCTTATAATGTTGCTGAGGGTGAGAGAAGTATGAGAATTTCATTAGCAAATCAGATGAGCTAGGCTAAAGGTCTACACTAGGGCAGTTGAGTATGTTAAACTGAGGAGGTGAGTATAAGACTTAGATATAGTTTGTTGTTGTTAGGTGCCGCTGAGTTCATTTTGACTCATAGTGACCCTATAGAACACAGTAGAATTGTCCCATTAGTTTCCAAGGAGAGGCCGGTAGATTTGAGCAGCTGATCTTCTGGTTAGCAGTACAGCTGTGTTAACTGCTGTACGAGCTCCTTAAACCCAACCCAACCCACTGCTGTTGGGTCAATTCCAGCTCATAGCGATCCTAAAGGACAGAGTAGAACTGCCTCACAGAGTGTCCATTGAGTGCCTAGGGGATTCAAACCACCAACCTGTGGGTTAACAGCCAAAGCTCTTAACCACTACGACACTAGGGTTTCCTTAGGTACAGTTTACTAAAAATAAGGATCTAGAGAGCACTGTGTATTTGGAATTCATCAGAACGTAGTTTATTGTGAATATTGTAGAATTTATTTAAGTTGCTCAAGAGAGTATGGGGGATTTTTTTGCCTGTCTGCTAATTGATTCATTAAATACATATTGAATGGCCCTGCTTCAGCAGCTCGTGTACTAACATTGGGACAATACAGAGAAGAGTAGCAGGGCCCCTGTGCAAGGATGACGTGCAAATCTGTGAAGCATTCCATATTTGTATGTAAGTTTTTGTATGACAAATTGACTTGGATTGTAAATTTTCACTTAAAGTACAATAAAATATTTGAAATGGATATGCATTCATGCATACATAGGGTACCTAATATATGTATACACACACACAGTGTCTAATTTGTGCCAAACCCATTGCCATTGAATCAATTTTGACTCATAGTCTATAGGACAGAGAACTTTCCCATAGGGTTTCCAAGGAGCAGCCAGTGGATTCAAACTACTGAACTTTGGGTCAACAGTCTTAGCTTAAAATTACTGTGCCACTAGGCACAAAATGGACTCGATGGCCAGGAGTTTCGGAATACATGCCAAGCTGCGTGCTACGGAACAATAATGAAGACAGTAGTTATCCCTGTCCTCTAGGGTCTGAGTCTAAGGTACAGGGTCACTGAGGGCTAAGGATGCTTCTGACCTTCAGTCCTGAGCAATCAAGAGCCCAGGTCTGTCTGGGAGGCCGATGCCAGTATGCTGGGTGGCTGTGGAGTCGGGTAGAGCTGGTCTGTGGTTGAAGGTCATGGCACAAGGACTGAGGAAGTCTGAGCACAGAGAAAGATGCTGGTCCAAAAAGAACTGTGACCACCACCGAACATGAAAGAGCAGGTGTAGACAGTGGAGGGTGGAGAGACTTTCACATACTAGCCCTGTGAAAGCCAGAGAGATGCTGAAAGCATCGAAGCCCTTTTGACAAGAAGGCTTGATTTTTTCCAGCATCTAGCACAGTATCTAACTCATAAAAAAACCCTTTATGATGTTTTCCCTCAAAGGAAAAGGAATAAGAAAATGAAGAATACAGTAAAAAAAGAAAAAAAAAAGTACATTATCGTCATCACATTGTATGGCATTATTATTATTAGATCCAGAAGTTGGTAAAGATTATGAGGAATCTCAACCGAGTCTTTACCAAATCATCACAATAATTAAAGGAAAAAACTTTGGTAATCTAGGGCAGTTAGAAATTAATGAAAGCTTGCCCCAATGATTTTGAGTAAAACTGGTCATTGATGACGCCAGGCTCTGCAGTATCACAGTGAGATGCTGAAGGTCCTGGGTGCCTTTTCTACAGCTCATTGTCTCCTGAGGGCTGAGATGACTGTCTCCCCTGGACAGCAAAGTAAACGATGACGCTGGCAGAAGTCAGTGGCTCTTCAGTGGTGATGGTACTAATAAGCCCCTGTGTCTGCCTCTCGTGGAGAGCAGAGAGGATGTGGAGGCACGCTGGCTGTGACTTGCAGCTGAATGCAGGAATACTAACCATCAGTGCTGGCTTCTTGGAAGAACAGTTATATACGCTTCTGCTGAAAGCTTAACTGGCGGGCTTCCCGGCAGGGCTCCTGGGAGCGATGGCCTGATTTGCAAGGATTGAATGACTTCTCAGCATCTAACACCTGTGGGTACAGAGACAGCAGGGCAGGTACTAGCATCTGGCTGTGCCCCAGATACAGCCAGTGCCATGGATTTGTAGTGGTGCTATCTTTCCTTCCCAGAACTCATTATTTTATTCTTATTCAATAGCTATTACTTCTGTTATTAAAATTGCCAGAGTTCATACACATAAATATGTTTATAATCATAGTCTTAAATGAAAAACAAATCATGCTATCCGCTGTGGCAGGTTACTTCCTAACCCCTTCTACTGCATGTGTTACGAAGTTGTTGCTTGTTGGCGGGTGCCATCAAGTCAGTTTTGACTCATAAGGACCCCGCGTGACAGAGTAGAACTGCCCAATAGGTTGTTTTTTTGTTTTGTTGTAATTTTGTATACCAAGTGCCGTTGAATAGGATCTGACTCATGGTGACCCTAGGGGCCAGGGTAGAACTGACCCCCATTATGTCTTTTTGCTTCTTTGTTATGATTGTGTATGTATGTATTATGATTGTGTGTGTGCGTGTCATCAGGTGAGTTTACAGAGCAAATGAGATTCCCAGTTGGTGGTTTGTACATGAAGTGTTGCCTGTGACCTTGGGTTCATTCCTCACAACAGGTCAGCACTCCCTCCACTTCCACCTTGGGTTCCCTGTTTCCTTTTGTCCTAATTTTCCCATAGGATCTTCATAGCTGTAACCTTTGCAGTTGAGTTAGTTGTAAGTTAAACTCGGAAACAATTGCATTTTTATACTTCTGATAAAATTTATACGTCTTCGACTTTTTGTTTTTCTTGTTTTGTTGCAAACCAAATACATTATTCTTGGGAACTGATGAATGACATCTGGAAATCAAGCTGTCCGCATGACTTTCAAACATAGTTTCTCCTTATCTCTGCATCTTTTTATTTCACATGGAACAACTGTTTGAAGGCTTCAGATGATCAGGTACATGCAGGCCCCACCCAGAAGTGAGAGGACTTTGAGAGTAACAGGCATTTCCAGATTAGGATGAGAGATAGCAGTCTGGATTAGTTTTACTCTTCTATCTTCTTGTGATGGTTACAACACTAACTTTAATCACAGCATAACAGCAACAGCTGCGGTTATGAATCTCAAGCCCTAGAGTATTTCTAATCTGGCATTTTGACTCTAGATAACTGAAACAAATTGGAAGCAAAGTAAGAGAGGCACATAAATATAAACACCTTCAAATTATATAACAGGGAGTCAAGTAAATACAAATTCAGTCCTAACGCTGATTGCAAAGAAATCATTATCAGAATGACAGAACATAAAACATGGAAGAAGTATAAATAGTAGAAATCATAAAATGAGAAAATGACTGAAGGTAATAATCTATAAATGTGTCTTAAGCTAACAAACAAATTAAGTTTCAAAAAACAAATCATGCAAGCAAAATTACCTAAACATAATATATTTAATTAAAAATGATAGAAATAAAACAAGTTTTTTCAAAAGAAAAGAAAGGAGCTGGGAATGTTATTACCAATATTACTATAAACAGGGAGAAAGGAAAATACATTTCAACAGATAAAAAATTTAATATAGAAGACAAAATGTCAATAAAGATGAAAATTTAAGCATTAAGAGATAGATGAAAATGATGAGATTTAAAATAAATGATAAAAAGTTAGTCTGATGAAATGAAGGTTTCAAAACATAATAAAATGAAGAGAATTAAGATGAAAAATTGAAGCATAAATGTAAGAGTAAAGATTGAAGACTTTGGGAGATAGCCAGCCAAGCCAAGTGCCATCAAGTCGGATCCGACTCATGGCGACCCTAGGGGCCAGGGTAGAACTGACTCCCAGAGTATTCAAGGAGGAGCATTAAATAAAATACATTTACATATCAGCATAAATAAAAGAAAAAACTATTCTCATTGAGTCGGTCCCAGTTCACAGTGACCCTGTAGGACAGAGTAGGACCATCCTGTAGAGTTGCCCAGGAGCGCCTGCTAAATTTGAACTGTCAGCCTTCGGGGCTCTTGACTACTCCCCCTCCAGGGTTTTCAAAGCCTAAGGAGGCAAACAAAATGATCAGAGAAAATACAGACAAAGAGGTTTATGCAAAAAAAGAGTAGACAAAGGAAAAGTCCATAATGTGTAGGAAAAAAAAGTTAATCAAGAAAATCTGAAGTCTTGGATGCGATGAAGCACTGAATAATGAAAAAGGAATAGAAAGAGAGAATGAAAGGAGATTTAAAAATTTAAGAGTAGGTGTATTTCTAGTGACTTGACAGACTGAGCTAACACAGACAGCAGAGTAAAATAGCTTTTAAAAACATAGCTGAGCTCAAAAGGAGGGAAGGAGAATTTCCAGGTGCTGGAATAAAACATCAAAAATATGAACAAGGAAACCCTGGTTGCCTAGTGGTTACGTGCTACATCTGCTAACCACAAGGTCGGCGGTTCGGATCTGCCAGGCGCTCCTTGGAGACTCGAAGGGGCAGTTCTATAGGGTCACTGCGAGTCGGCATCGACTCAGCAGCAGTGGGTTCGGTTTTTTTTGGCAGAACAAAAAACAGGCTGTGGAAGCTCGAGCTGGGCTCTAAGGCGATCGATAAGTTCTGCTGCTAACCTAAAAGACGGAGGTTCCAGGCCACTCAGGGGTACCTAGGCTGAAGGGCCTCGCCATCCAGTTCCAGACAATCAGCCACCAAGCTCAGCTGCACTCACACCTGTGGGGTCACCGTATGTCCATACTGATCCCAAAGTCACTGGTATCGGGGCAGGTCTAGTTCCCTGGAAAGGAATGTCAGTGTCACAAGTTAGGCACCCAGCTGCCAGCCACGAGGTCAGCAGTTTGAATGCGCTAGTGCCTTCGGGAGAGAAGACCTGGCAAGCTGCTCCCGTAAGGATCACAGCGTAGAAAACTTTACGGGGCAGGTCTAGCCCACCATGTGTCTCAGAGCTTGACTGCATCATGTATGGATTATTATTATTATTTCGCACCTTGTAAACCCTGGTGGCATAGTGGTTAAGTGCTAAGTCTGCTAAGCAGAAAGTTGGCAGTTCAAATCCAACAGGTGTTCCTTGGAAACTCTATAGGACAGTTCTACTCCATCCTTTAGGGTAGCTATCTATTGAAATTGACTGGAAGGCACTAGGTTTAGTTTGGTTTTGGTTTATTTACCAAATTAAGATCACATAGTACTTTATAATTGTAACAACACTGTTTACAAAATACAAGATGATAATTACGTCAAGTTATTTTATACTCCATTAAGTTTTTAATATTTATTTGGTATGGACACTAATACATGACAGTGAAGCAATATTATATTGAAGGTAGTTTTCAATAATATCTCAACATATTTTCAACACTATTTTCAAGATGAACGTAGGAAAGGACTGTACAGTGTGAGGGTTCCTTGGCCCTCCTCTTAACTTAGGGTTTTCTTGGAAGACAAAAGCCTCAGGATGCTTCAGTTTGTGTATGTGTGTGTTTGTGTGTGCAGGCATGCATGAGCGTCTGTGTGTGCGTGTCTATGTTTGTGTGTATCTGTGTCTGTGCTTAACTTCCACTGTTGTTGGAAGCCTTCCTTTCCCATAGCTACTTTAGCTGGTCTGAAGTCATATTCTCTTTGTGTATGACTCCCGCCAGAGGCAGGGACAAGGCCAAATGGCATTCTTCTAAGGCTCCAAATCTCACTAACCCATTATTGATGACAGAATCCACAATTCCTACTTCTACCTAACAAGAAAAGGATTAATTGAACTTAATTTTCTCCTTCTTTGCTCATATTATAAAACAAAATCAAACCCATGGTTGTCAAATCCATCCCAATTCATAGCAAACCTACAGGACAAAGTAGAACTGCCCCACAGAGTTTCCAGTGCCTGGCAGAATTGAACTTCCAACCTTTTGGTTAGTAGATGTAGCACTTAACCACTATATCACCAGGGCTCATGTTATAGGAACTGGTGATTTGAACCATATGACAAATAATAAACCTTGAAACTGTGGGGAGGCCAACCAATTTTCATTGTTGTGTTTTCTGCCTTTCATTCTCTTTTTCTTCTTCTCTTCCTTCCCTGTCTCCTTCTCTACCTCCTCACTCTTCTTTAGACTAAATTCCTAGCTCCTTTGCTCCCACCCATTATTCCATCCCACCACTAGTGCTTTGACTAGTTTAGTTATGACTGGTGAAGCAAAACCAGAAAAGACTCAAACTTTTACAATTCAGAGGGTCTGGAATGATAACTGGAACTGGAATGGGAGACTCAGAAGAGGCAGAATGGGCCCTTTCAGGTGATGAGTGTATGAGACTGGATTATGGGCAGATTGTGGAAACTAATGCATATTTAAAGCAGAGTGGTCAGTTGGCATTTTTGACCTGTGGAATGCTGTTTATAACTCAGCTCAAAATCCTTTGCACAAGAGATTTTGTTGCTATGCAACACGTGTGCTGCCTTTGTTTTCTAAGAGGGAGATGAAGTTTCTAGCAGCACTGTGACCTTTAATTGTTGACTTCTAGTTATTGTTCTGGCTTACCCAACTTCTTAAAAATTTGAGTCTCTTCTGGTGTCACTTTCTCAGCCATGAACGAACAGGGAAGAACCAGTTGAAAGTCCTGCCCACCATTCTTTCTCATGTGTTTCCCTCATCTCTTCTTCTCCACATTTTTCACATTTTCCACCGGATTTCAATGTGTTGAAGACAAGAACCTCTGAGAACCATGGTTTTAGAAGCTTACATGTTTGAGAAACTGTAAGATTCTCCTTGGCCTCAGAAGCTTTAAACTATTTCAATTCATATTTTCTTTGTCTCTTACTGCTGTTAAAGTTTCATACACAATAACGACATTTGTATCCAAAGCATGGAATTTTTGAGTTTGACGAAGCTGGTCCTATGGATTCAATTTCCATAAATCCCTTAAAGTATTTAATCAACTTTTCTCATTTTGCAAAATGTTTCTGACAAAAACACAGGGGAAAACAATTGTTCTTGACATCACAACAGTTTAATATGTTAACTTATTCATTAAATTGTGCTTCACATCAATGAAAATCCTCAGTTCTACAAACTATCATTTTTAAATAGCAATAAAGGTTGATAATGTCACAATACAATCTCCTAGTACCCAGGTTCATACATATTATTGCACAGAAACAAAAGGAACTATCTCTTAGGAGAAATAAATTACTATCTATTGAGTTACTACTTTTATACCTAAAATGGGGCACCAGTTAAAAGTTCAGACATTTCTTTCCAACACTGAATTGATACATATGACCAAAAATAACAATGCAAGCAAAACCCACAAAGTTCCTTAAAAAAAGTTGGAGGTGGGGTGGGGAGAGACTAAAAGAGGATTAAAAAAATAAAGGACCAGAAGATGGAAGACAAATCTGACAACGACTTAATCACACACAACTTTGCTGCGTTGGAAGACTTTTTCTCAGTGTTGACACCTGGCTTTTTGATGAGTTCCCATAGTACAGCAGAATGTGCACCTTACAGAGGTTCTACTTAATGTGACGCAGCACAACAGTTGCAGTCTTTTCTGTAGACAACTGAGAACAGAGACCCAATAAACATCTATGTACGCGTCCGGTGTTTCCAGATCCAGAGTCCTGTTGCATTACCTCAAGGCCTTGCCTGGAAATTCAAGGGCTTTCACCTTGCAGATGGCGTGTCAAGTTAGTTCTCTGGAAATGACAGCATCTCTGCAAGGCAGGTGGGTTGAGTCAACGTGTTGTGGTGATGGGTTCATGGACATTCCATCTATTAGGCAATAAAACACACAGGCTGCAGAACCCTCCCACTTGCCCTGAAGGGAGCTAATTCAAAGTTCAGGAAATTGGTCCACATGTGTCCAGGTGAAAGTGGCGAGGAAACAGCAGGCAAGGTGTCCAGGGACTGAGCTGGAGGAGCAGAGATGGAGAAAGAGGATAATGACAGCCAAAGTGCTGCAGAGAAAAAGCCATTGAAAAGCCATTGCATGCCCCTGAGTGGTGACATAAAAGGTACAGAACCAACCAACTCCCGCAGTCCTAATGCCCCATCTGGATTTTTCACTTGGGTTTTCTGGTGATGTCCTATAGGAAAGGACGACCTTGGAGGCACAGCTGTAATTAGAACAGCTCCTTTTCTTCTCTTTGGCCCAATCCCTCCAGCTCTATCAGCCTCACCTCGGTCCTTACAATCACCCTAACACTCGAGTCCTGTCTCATGGGTCTTACTGTCTTTTCTGATCTTTGAAATGGTCAAATGAATTACATCTCTGGTCTGCCTTAGAGGACACAAACTGTAGCTTGATTCTTCCTTATTTTCAACAGTGCCTGGCAAATGTTTACTTCTACATCTCCCTAGCTTTGGAGCTTTGGAAGTAGCCTCCCTTTTAAGAGCCCTACTTGATTGTAGAGTTACCCCCACTCTCTCTAAGCCCCATCTCTAACACATCTCTGCGGGATCCCATTACACTTGGCTTTCATCTCAGCTGCAGGTCACGACTGGAATGGGGAACAGATAAACTCTCTGAGCAAAGATGTTAGGGTATGACTGCTTCAACCATCTCTGGCAAAATGTGCAAAGGGATACATTTAACACGAAATAAAACCTTTAAGAACCAAAGCGAAAAGGAGAAGAAGTAGAGAGAAAAGGAGTATTTTTTTTTTTTGAGGAGAGGTTCTGTTGATCACCTCTTAAACTTCACTATTCAACCAGCTATTGATTCTGTATATTCCTAACACCAAGCCTCCCCCAGATTTGTAAGAATATCCCTTCAGCCTTCATCTTGAATGACATTTCTGTTGGATGGGGCAGATACCCAGAAGCGTTTCAGGGTCTATGCCATTTCCTCTCTCTTGCACCTGTTGCCCCTAACAAAAGACACTCTCAGTGGAGGCAGGGAATTGACGGTCCGCTCTCCCGACCTTCTTGGCACTTTCTAGATCACTGCAGTCCTTTCTATGAGGAGGTAGGATAAAGATTTAGACTTTTTATTCTTGCAATATCAAATCCCAGTACTGGTTCTAAGCAGTGTGAAGTAGTATGAAAAGCTGCAAAGTTAGGAGTGGAGCTCTGTGCAACCCATGAGACAGAATCTTGGGGGAATCATTTCACATCTTTGAATCTCCACTGAAAACTACCAAATGGGATGATGAATGTAGATTATATTTAACACAAAGAAATACAACGGTGCTCAAATGAGCTATTAAAAGTAAAAAATGCTTTGCAATGCATTAAATAGTCAATCAGGCTATAGATTTTGATCTCCTCTTCCACAAAACGAGTCCTACATATGATGAAATGAATGACACTGGAAAACACATTAAATATTTTTCAGTTCTTTTCATATCAGAGACTGATAGTTTTTACCCAGAATAATTTTGGCATGGTTGCTTTAATAATAGAACACCCAAATACATGAAGACACAGAGCAACCAATAATACAGGTTATTTCCTAGCCTTGGTTGCAGAAGATGTAGATGATGCCCAGTAGAGTTGTAACTGGAAGTAATACTTGCAACTTTCCTCTATGACCACTGTACTATTTGAAATGTAAGTGAAATGGCAGGAGCTGGCGCAGCCATTTTGAGGTGTGAACTGGAAGCTGCAGAGAAGGGATGAAAAACAGGCGAGAATCTCATAGTGCCACGAGGCTGCCAAGCCCAGTGCCATCAGCTATCTAATAAACTTTATCGTAAAAGAGAAAAATTAGCTTCAGTTTTATTGAAGACATCATTATTTTGAGTGTCTCTGTAGAAGGAGCCAAAGGTCAACCCTGTCCAGCACACTTACATTAAATTGTTAGTGATCTGTACTCACTTTGGGAAACCCTGGTGGCCCAGTGATTAAGTGCTACATCTGCTAACCAAAAAGTCAGCCGTTCAAATCTACCAGGCACTCCTCAGAAACTCTGTGGGGTAGTTCTACTGTCCTATAGGGTTGCTGTGGGTTGGAATCTACCCAGAGGCAGTGAGTTTTTTTTTTGTTGTTGTTGTTGTTTTCTCCCCCGCTGGTTAGAGCTATCTAGCAGATGTTCATCCTCCTGTCACACTGTCTGTACTCAGACCTTAAGTTCTTTGAAAGGTATCACCAGCGGGCCTTCATATTTCAAACTTTTGACCAAACCATTTAGCACAAAAGCCAAGCACATTCAGTTGCTAAGAAAGAGATCTTTTTCATTTTACAAAGTAATAATGTTAGTGATATTCTTAACTGTTTTCTAGTACCAATTACTAGTGTTATTAATTATCAGTAATGCTATTCAAACATTTCTCAGGTCAGTTTTCTCCTACTTACTAAAAATAGGGGTAGTCGGCTGAAAGAGGAGGAGATAGCATGGATACTGTCTCTTTATCCTTAACACTAATTTAAACATATGTGCACTTGAACAGAAGACGCCTCATCCCAACCTGGTCAGTGGGACTACCAGTGCCAAGAGAGGAGGACTGTTCTAATTGACCGTGTAGGAGTCCACAGGACTGGGAGCTCCCTGGGGATCTCTCGCCTCTTCTTGGGTTTCTGACACTAACGTCATTGGCAGTAGGTGGGGATCTGAATCCTCAGGCTGCTGACTCCCTGCGGAGCCTCACACGCAGGTTCTCCCTGCCATTGGCCTCCCTCCCTATCTCTGAGCATGGAGCCATGCAGTGTCAGAGAACCAACTCTGTTCTTCTCCTCCGCTTCAACCAACACAGGACCCTAGGGACACGACAAACAGGCCGCTTCAGGATGCAATGGCATGAGGAGTGAGCCTGTGTCAGTCTTTTTAATTTGCTGAGCTTTGGCCTCAGGCCAACACAAAGAGATGGTATCTCCTCTGAACGTCCTGATGGCTTGTCTCAAGTGGAGCACCATCCATCCAGCCTTCTGCAGCCAGGCGGTAGAAAATGTTTTGATAGAAATCCTGAGGTATCTAAGAACAGGACAAAGTTAGCAGGGGCGCCTTGCACTCTCAGCTATGCCTGGATTCCCTGCCAAAATGTAATGTGAGCTTAAAAGAAACAATCAGAAGGCTTTCTACCTTGTTTTGATTTTCCACTTGACAAAACACCTATTGTTATTGTGTGTGTGTGCATGCGTGTGTGTGTTTCGCAGCAGTAGGCAGAGAGATAATTTGCAGCCCTGCCATTCCAAGCAGAACATGACATCGTAACACCAGAATGCAAAGCCAGAGAGAGAGAACTGCTCATTAACTCCAGCTGCAGTTCTCCTTCGTTCTCTACTTCAGAGACAAATCATCCGAAAGGGAGACCCCACCGTCTTGCTAGCCTCATCTCCACTAACTAAAGAACAATGCGTACTTGGCCCCCTTTGAGTCACTCTTGTATGATCCACAATCAACTCCTATGGAAGCAGCAGTCAAGAAGTCAAAGGACACATTGCAACGGGCAAATCTGCTGCAAAGGAGCTCTTTACACTGTTGCAAGCATGGATGCCACTTTAAGGACTGAGGTGCACCTGAACCTAAGCCATGACATTGTCAATGGCCTCTTCCGCATGTGACAGCTGGACAACAAATAAGGAAGACCCAGGAAGAACTGCTGCCTTTGAGTTGTGGAGCTGGTAAAGAATACTGACTATACCATAGACGGCCAGAAGGACAACCAACCTGTCTTGGAAGAAGTACAGTCAGAATGCTCCTTAGAGGTGAGGTGGTAAGACTCTGGCTCATGTACTTTGACACGTTATCAGGAGGGATCGGTCTCTGGAGAAGGACATCATGCTTGGTAGAGGAGAGCATCAGAGAAGAAGAGGAAGACCTTCAGTGAGACGGACTGACATAGTCGCTGCAACCATGGGTTCAAGCATGACAACAACTGTAGGCAAGGTGCAGGAACGGGCAGGGCTCGTCTGTCCCACAGAGAGCTGCTGTGAATCAGACCTGACTCAATAGCACCGGCCAGTGAGAACAACACTGCACGGCTCTAAAAGTACAGCTGCTTAAAATGTCATCCACGTCTCAACTCAGCGAGGTATCAGGGACTTGGTGGGAGCTGGTCTCAGGTGCGTGCATTTAGGTGCACAGCTCTGGGCCACAGCGGTTTGATGTTCCCAGAGTCGTGTCATTCACACGGCTTAGAGACAACCCTTTCTGGGCAAGAACAGCTGATTCTTGGCATGACTGAAAGGAAGCTTCTGACAGCACGTGCCCTGATCCCACATGGATGACCTGCTGATGTGAACACAGCCTGTGCTTTGCGGTCAGCTAGACCTGGTTGGCAATTTGTGAGAAAGCTCCTTTTCACATCTGTGGGCTTCACCTTTCTCCTTTACGAAGTAGAGACAAATAATTGTTGTAGGGGATAGATTAAAGGTATGCAAGGAAGCACTCTCAGTTCATGGCATGGGGCACCTCCCCAGGAGTGCCTTCCCTCACATGACAGATGAAGTAAATGACAGTGAGAGAGAGATTTTGGTAGAGACACTGAGGGCAAGAGAGAGCAGGCAGCCAGTCCATAAATGCTTGTGTGATGACTGACTCTCAACTCCAGAGAGAGCCTGCTGGAGGCTGAGAGGCAGCTAGCTACTGGAAAGTTGGCTCAAATGAAACTGATTTTTCTACATGATTTGGGGTTTCCCTCTCTGAGAATACAGCTCCTCAAAGGAACTGATTGTATCCATCTATTGTGTAACTTTCTACCCAGTCTAATGGTTCTGCTGAATGCCAAAGGCTTCCTGTTTCTGCTTCCATACTTCCCCCTTCATCATTTAATAGCCATTTTGTCATTGTCATTGTCATTGTCATTGGGAATAGGTGACCATGTTAAGCCTTGGCAATACAGACAATCTTTTGTCCACCTGACATGCAACAGCCTGGCTTGATGATATCCTGGTTTACTCAGTTTGACAATAGCCACAGTTGTATGATGAGACAGAAAGACACAGGTTAAGAGATTCGGGACAGTGGGAGGTAGAGTCTGTCTAAACTCCTGGGATAATCATCAGTGGGGTTCCATGTACACGTCCCCTGGTGTACGTCAGAGTTCTTACGCATTCAGTGACCTCAAAATATACTTTGTACACACATGAACTGAGCTCCTGTTCCTCATGCATGATCTTTTTGAACTGTCTTTTCCTCCGTGCTGGAAGCATTTCAAACTTGGCATCACTATCTCACAGAAGGTGACTGCTCTGAAACACTCTGAAACATCCCTCTGAAAACTAAGGTTTAATTATAGCTTTGAAAATATTAGACACAGAAGTACCCTCCTGCCTTTATTTTTCTGAATTTAGCAATACTTCCTCACACTGAAAACAAAAACCCCAAACTGTGATCTTGTTAGGTATTAGTCAATCAGCAAGTTTTGTCCTAAATGTCACTTCAAAAGTCCATTATTTTTCAGGGACCACAACCAACCCTATCCTGTATCCACTCTTCATTCCCTAAAAGCTGGGAGAGGGAGCATGGTTTAGGGCTACAGGGCAGGGATTTTGTAGGATATAGGTCTTTATCAATAGTCAACAGTAGGGTAGTTTTGTTTAACTTATACCAGAAAACTCATGATTTCAACCACACTCAACAGAGTTCAAAGAGGAGTACCAGCACCCAAGCCAGAGTGGTTTAAAACCTCATCTAAGTGCTGACAGTTCTTCCTGTTTCTCTCATCTCTTTCTTCTGTCACAGAGACAGACCAGCCACTTTCAACAGAGCATCCAAACTGTCACCTGGCTTTTCACTTGTGCCTTGGTGGCTTCCAGTTATCCTGACTCCAGCCTGTGCCACTGCCAAGGGGGTGGCAGGGACTGTTTCTGTTTTAGCTCTTTTCGCCTTTACCAACCTTCCAAGGTGGTCTACACTGGCTGTGTCCCTCCTGTACGTGATAGCACTGATTGGAAAATGTTAGGGGAAGACAAAAAAAAAAAAAAGGAAACCAAGATGAACACTCTCCAGCTGGACAAGAATGAAGACAAAGAGGATGTAGGTGTCCAAATCATGTCGCATACAGCCAAACAGCCTTCCTCAGTGTCCAAGGGAACACAATAAATGACAATGTGCCTGTGTATCCTCCCCTTCCAGGAGACGACAGGCACTGGGGGTCACCATCTCACCACCTGACTGTTGTAGTCCTCCGTGACAGTCCCCTCAGAGGCCCCATCCTCTTTGGGCCACCTGCGGCCCCTATGCTCTCGCTGCAGCCTCCGCTCCTCCCGCCTCTTTTGCCGGTCCCTCTGGTGCTCTAGCTGCTTGGTGTGGTGGTAACGCTGCTGGAAGAGATCTTTCGCATACTCGTAAAGCTGCATGTCCAGGAAGTTCAGCTCCTCGATGCGCCTGCGTGCGCCCTCGTTGATCTCCACGTTGGAGGCGCGCGTGATGTTGAACTGCGTGAACGGGGAGATGAACTTGAGGTTGAATGTCCTCTCGAACAGGAACTGTGTCTTCCTCTGGAATTCCGTGAGCCCGAAGAAAGCCATGTTCTTCAGGTTGGTTTTCGCGCTCTGCAGCAGGATGGTGTTGCGTTCGCTCTCGTTCATGAAAGTCAAGTTGTAGCAGCCCACCAGGCTGAGGTCCGCCAGCATGCGCACCTGACGGTTGTTAGCCAGGTTGTAGCTGCAGTCCATGAACTCCCGCAAGCTGACCCCAGACCAGTCGTCCCCGGGGTAGCAGGTGGGCAGCTCATCGGGGGTGGGGCTTCTGCCGTCACACATGTGGAGAGAGGTTTTCCACGTGGCCCCTCTCTGGACGTGTTTCCACTCGCTCAGGTAACGCGACACTGGATCCCGCAACATGGTGATGTAATAGAAATTCCTGGAAAAAATTAGAGGAGCAGCGTCAGTAGTTGACCACAGTACCGGGATTCTGAACCTCAGCCATTTGATACAAGCCTTTAGTTGGCGGGTGCTCGAGCCAAATGCTCACGTGCAATTGTTTACGTGGATGAATGCCTGTCAGATGTGTGTGCATATGCTTTCATACAGACATGTGGACAGTTCTTCCATACTAAGCTTACCGCGCTTTTCCTCCTTGTTCCTGTGTGAGGCAGGATGGGCGTGGGAGCCCACAGATCATTGCAGGACTCAGCAATTATTCTATGACAACTTGCTATTGGTGATAACATCGCCAGGCATTCATAGAACACACCATGATTTTTAGAAGTTGTTACCCATCCGATATTTTAACTGACTTGGCTGACTTGACTTCTCACAAACCTTGGTAATAGGCGGGAGGCCTTGGAGAGAGGAGCATATGCAAGGAGGCAGAAAAATCTGATCCAAGAGCTTTGTGGTACCCCAACGACCTTCACATTTCTCTCTTTACACTGTTAGTGTGGACTAGGTGGCAGACAGACTAGGGAGGTGAGGTTAGGGTAGGCTGGGTTAGGTCTGACGACTAATATGTAAAAGCACTGCAGTGTGCTGGGAGTTGTTCGGAAATCTGTGCATTCTAGGAAACCCTGGTTTCATGGTGGTTAGTGCTACAGCTGCTAACCAAAAGATTGGCAGTTCAGATTTATCAGGTGCTCCTGGGAAACTCTACGTGGTACTTCTACTCTGCCTATAGGGTCACTATGAGTTGGAATCAACTCGACAGCAGTAGGCTTACTTTTGGTTTTTATGGATGCTAACACAGATTATCCTCAAGACACTTCATAAAATGTGTTTATTGCTACTTTTTCACTGATTAAACTGAGGACATAGAGGCTCAGACAAGTGATATCTGAAGATCCCAAGCCAGCTCATATTGCAACCACCATCTAACCTAGGCCTACTCATTCCAAGGCCTTGGTGTTTTCCTCTGATCCATACTGGTATTTACAAATCAAACATATAACTGAACATTATTGACTGCCTATTAATTGCCAGGTGCTGGGCTGATTATCATCACAGGTTTTATGTCATTTAATGATGTCTTAATGGGAAACCCTGGTTGCCTAGTGGTTAAGTCCAAAGCTGCTAAACAAAAGGTCAGCAGTTCAAATCTGTCAGGTGCCCCTTGGAAACTCCACATGGCAGTTCTGCTCTGTCTATAGGGTAACTATGAATCAGAATCGACTGAACAACAGTGGGATTTAATGGAACATTGGGAAGAAACATATTTTGTAAATGGTTATCTTCACAATAAGCAGGGAAACGTCACAGTACCTCTAGCTTCAAAGGCCAGGAAAGTGCAAAGAGACAGAAGGAGAACTGTGAAAAGTGACAAATAAAAGACACAACAGTAGGCATTTACCAAAAAAACACTACTGTCAAGTCAATTTCAACTCATAGCTACCCTATAGAACAGAGTAGAACTGCTCCATAGAGCTTCCAAGGAGCATCTGGTGGATTCAAACTGCCGACCTTTTAGTTAGCAGCTGTAGCACTTAACCACTACACCACCAGGGTTTCCCTAGTAGGGATCAGATGAAATAAATATTGTGCACGATAAGGTTAACCCTTTCCATAATGTGAGTAGCCTACCAATGGAAGGAGCTGCTAAGCCCAGCCCCAGGGAGCGAGCCCCAGCCCCAGGCAGTGAGCCCCAGCCCCAGGAGAGGTCATGCAGAGCTTAGAAGTCCATTGGTCACAGAAGCCCACAGAAAGCACACCCAGAAAAGCAGGCTGGACAGGGGGCTCTCAGACTCTCTTCGACTACTGAGATCCCACGTTAGCCATTTGTCCTTGCCCAGTCACCAGTTTAATTCCAGCTCAATCCTAGTTCAGCCTTCCCTCACTGACTGGAGACCAGCTCCAGAAATACAGGGCCATTATTATTAACTCAGACGTCCCGTAGGAAGACAAAAAGGTCTCCAAGAAGTTCTGAAAAGAGCACCAGGTCTGCCCTGCCACCGTAGACAGGAAGGGGCCCTGCTGGTAATGTTGGAACTAGGGCTGGGGCTGGTCTGGCCAGAGGCTGCTCCTGGAGACGTCACAGCGATCAAGTGGAAAACACAACGTCCTGTCCTCAGTCTGGCTGGACAAAATGGGGACACTTTTGCTGGATGCATCCCAGTCTCCATGTGCAAGAAACTTGATACTAAAGTAAACACACACACACACACACGCATTTGCATATGCATACAGATGTATGACAGACAGGTAGTTAGGCCACCAGCCGTCTGACAGTTTGTCGTACTGCAGTAGCACGTCTGTTGCTATAATGCTGAAAGCCGTATCACTGAAATTTCAAACACCAGCAGGATCACCCATGATAGACAGGCTTCACTGTAAGTTCCAGGTTCTGAAGAGTAGCCAATGAATACCCTATCATAACAGAATATTGTCTGATACAGTGTTGGAAGATGAGCTCCCGAGATTGAAGCACACTCCATATACACAGTGTCACCACAGTGGACTTGAGCATATAAACAGTCATAAAGATGGTACGGGACTAGGCAGTGTTCCATTTCACTGCACGTGGGGCTCCCAGGAATCACGGCAGTTCAGCAACAACTAGTAATAGATGATAGATTAGGTGCACGGGTATAGAGACAGATATGTTAGAGAGATAAATTAGACAGACTGGATGGATGGAAAGATGGATGGGTGGGTGGGTGGATGGATGAGTGGATGGATGGATGGATGAGTGGATGGAGAGAGTTTAGATGGATGGATGATGGAGATAGTTCAGATGTATGTGTGTGTCTATGATATAGATTAGATTAGGTAGATTAGGTAGATTGTGAGACATTAGAGAGAGAAAGAGATGGGTAGACACACAGATAGAGTAGATAGGTTGTTAAGGAACCAATTTCGGTTATCACTGTCTCAGATTATATTTTGTCAAATATCATTAGCAAAGGCAACAACCATAGGTATTACTTGCCCCAATCCTTCTTGTCTGGCTTTAGGGCATAGATATACATTTACAGATGGATGGGCTGTATCTTCCTCTATATTTAAATTAAAGAGAGCATTAAACATGCAGGAAAAAATGATCAGTTTAGAGCAGCTGGAAAGTCCTTCTGTGTCTGCTAATTCCCAGTCACATCTGTTTGTCTTATAAAAGATGGAGGCTCTTCCATGAGGACAGGTTCTATGCTGAAGAAAGGTTGATTTGTTACCATGTTGTAAAAAATCAGCTTTGGTAGGGAAATTCTATCATTTGCTTTTGAAAGAATGATGAAGAGAGAAGCAGGAAGACAAAATGACGTCACTTTTTGTGCATGTGCCAGCCAGGTGCCAGGGGAGAGATGAGAAGTTTAACAGAGAAGTTAAATCAGTGGGAAAGAGCACATTCCTCATTCCCAAGGAAAAGAAACCCCCTTCGCCCCTACAGAGGTGCTTAACATACCCAAGAAAGAGTCATAGTGACACAGTGGTTGAGTACTCTGCTGGTGACCAAAATGTCTGAAGGTGGAACCCACCAGGAGCCCCACCAAGAAAATACCTAGTGATTTTGCTCCCATAAAGATTATGGCCTAGAAAACTGTACAGAACAATTCTACTCTGCCACTTAGGGTTGCTATGACTCAGAACTGACTCAAGAGTACACAACAGTAACAAACAACATATGTATATGTGGGAAGAATACATCCATACAAGCAGATATTAGATTTCATGGAGGCATTTCATTCACAGGTTGTCTATACCATTTAAGAAAAATACTTTTTTCAAAGTTTTGTGACATGGGTTTTCTGGTTTTCTTTTGAACTTCAGTAATGAAAGTTTTACTTGGATACAAACTCACCAAATGCCAAATGCTAAAAGCCTTTCCTGTACAGCGTGGGCGATGGCACGGCGACACAACAAGCTTGCTAGATGAGAACGCCAGGCTCCGTGCTGAGTGTAGCCCATTTTCAATAAGCTTATGAGGTATGTGAACATTCTTTTCTCTTTGTGTTTCTGAATAAACTGAGGCTTCTGAGAGATGAGATAAGCTGCCCAAGGTTGTCCTGGTAGTAAATTATATAACTTGGATTTAACCTAGGTCGGACTTACTTTAACAATCTATTTTAGTCGTTATATTACTAAGACAGAGCCCTGGTGGTACAGTGGTTCAGTGCTTGCTGCTAACTGAAGAAGTTGGTGGCTCCACCCCTCCCAGCTACTGCCAGGGAGACAGATGTGGCAGCTTGCTTCCATAAGGGCTTACACAGCCTCAGACACTCTACGGGGAAGTGCTACATGTCCTGCAGAGTCACTGTGGGTTGGAATCAACTTGGTAGCCATGGGTTTTTTATGTTGTAAAAAAAGAAGCCTTTGGTTTCATGGGGAAAAGTCAATCCAGTAGCAGTGCTATCAGGGGAATCTGGATTTAGAAAATGAAAAAGCAGAAATAGCAAATGCCTAGTAAAAGCCACGGGAGTGAGCCCTGATGGCCACAGTGGTTAAGAGCTTATCTGCTCGCCGTAGGGTCGGGGTTCAAACTACCAGCTGTTTCTCTGGAGAAAAAGGTGGCAGTCTGCTTCCTGAAAGATTTAAACCAAACGAGTCCATTCCAGCTCGTGGAGACCCTGTAAGACAGAGTGGAACTGCTTCATCAAGTTTCCGTGGAGCATCCGGCAGATTTCACCTGCGGGCTTTTTGTGTTAGCAGCTGTAGCACTTAACCACTATGCCACCAGGGTTTCCTCCTTAAAGGTTACAGCCTTGAAAACCCCATGGGGCAGTTCTACTCTGTCCTATAGCTGCTGTTAGATGCTTTTGAGTCAGTTCCAACTCACAGAGATCCTGTGTACAACACAAACACAACCCAGTTCCACATCACTCCCACAATCACTGTCACCCTTGAGGCATTGTTGGAGCCACTGTGTCAATCCATCTTGTTGAGGGTCTCCCTCTTTTATGCTGACCCTCCTACAGGGTCACTAGGAACTGGAATCGACTCACTAGCCAGGCTCAAAGCATGGAGAAAGGGACTGGATTAAAGGGTACAATGCTTTCTGTGCTGCTTTTCAAGAGGGACTGACGAGCTATCATATTTAAATCTATGCATTTTCTAACTTCTGTTATTAAATATCTATCCTCATTAGATAAGCTAGGTATTTTTTTTTTAATGTGCTAAGGAAAATTCCAATTCTGAAGTACCATTCCCTTTCCTTTAAATCAGGAGGAGTGTAGACCAGTGGCCGTGGAGAGGCGAGCCTGAGCACTCACTTTCCCCACTTACCATTTTACAGTACAGGGTTGCCTTTCACTGTGACAGAATGACAGTTCCATCAGTGGAAGAAAATTCCCCAAAAGGTCAGTAGGGAGAGCGAAAAACCACTGACACAGCTTCTGGGGTCCGTGAGGAAATGTTGGCGATAAAATGTGGCTCAGAGAGCACGTTCCTGCAGTTGAATACTGTATGACATGTCATTACCAATCCAGCTTTGATTCTGAATTGGGACTTGTTCACACTGCAATTCTAGCAGCAGAGACTGATTTTTATTTCACAAAACAATTGCATAAAATACAGCCATGCCTCATTTTATTGCACTTTGCAGATGCTGCGTTGTCTTACAAACTGAAGTTTTGTGGCAGCCTTGCATCAAGCAGGCCTGTCAACGCCATTTCTCTAACGGCATGTGCTCACTTCATGTCTCTGTGTCACACGTGCATAATTCTCTCAATATTTCAGACTTTTCACTGTTATAGTAAGTTATGAAAATCTGTGAGTAGTGATCTTTTTTAAAAATATCTCTGTGTTATGCAGATGACACAAAGTTGCTTGCTGAAATTGAAGAGGACTTGAAACATTTACTGAAGAAGGTCAAAGACTACACAGTGACTAGTGATTTAGTGGGTATGGGTCATAACCCAGCATCAAGAAAACAAAAATCTTTACAAATGGACCAGTAAGTACCGTAATGATAAAATGGAGAAAAGATTGACCTTATCAAGGATTTCATTTTACTTAGGTCCACAATCAACACCCTCAGAAGCAGCCATCAAGAAACCAAAAGACACATTGCATTGGGCAGATATGCTGCAAAAAAAAAAAAAAAAATCCCCTTTTAAATGTTGGAAAGCAAAGATGTCGCCTTGAAGACTAAGGTGTGCCTGACCCAAGGTGTTATATTTTGAGTCACATCATGAGCATGCAGAACTGCACAATGAATAAGGAAGGCAGAAGAAGAATGAATGCCTTTGAATTGCGGTGTCAGAGAAGAATGCACCCTGCAGGCTTGGATCTGTTCTGGAAAGTGCACAACTGGAGGGCTCCTTGAAACAAGGACAGTAAGATGACATCTTACACCCTTTGGGCTTCCTGTCAGGAGGGGTCACTCCTTGGAGAAGGATATCGTGCTCAGCAGAGTGAAAGACTAGCGAAAAAGAGGAAGACCCTGGTGAGACGGAGGGGCACGGTGACTGCCAGAGTGGGTTCAGGCCTAACAATGATTGTGAGCATGTTGTAAGACTGGGCAGTGTTTCTGCTGTATATAGGGTCACTGTGAGTCAGAACCATGTTGATGTCACCTAACAACAACAACACGGTGACCTGTGATCAGTGATTTTTTTTTCTTACAAAGCAAATTATTTTCTCATTAAACAGTTAATACACATATTGTTTTGTAAAATTGGTTGCCAACTCCAGATGTGAACACTCTCCCCTCCGGACCATGGGTTCCCTATTACCAGCCTTTCTGTCCTCTCCTGCCTTTCCTTCCTTGCCCCCGGACTGCTGTGCCATTTAGTCTCCTCTTGTTTTATGGATCTGCCTAATCTCTGGTGAAAGGAAGAACTTCAGCAGTGACGTCAGCACCCTAGATAACCACTCACAAGATTTGAAGGCCCCACATGCTACCCAGTAAAGTAGGATATAGAACATTTCCTTCATAAGCTATGTTATGCCATTTGAGCTAGATGTCCCCAGAGATCTGATTCATGATCTTTGATGTTACTATTGTAATTGTTTTGGGGTACCATGAACCAAACTCATATAAGACAATGAACTTAATGGATAAATGTTGTGTGTGTTCTGCCTGCTGCACTGACTGGCCATCCCCTCATCTCCCCTTCTCCTAGGGCCTCCTATTTCCGGAAACATTGGAATATTGAAGTTAGACCAGTTAATGACCCCAGAATGGCCTCTAAATAGTCAGGTGTAAAGTGGAGTCACGTGTCTCTCACTTTAAATTAAAAACTAGAAATGATGAAGCTCAGTGCGGAAGGCATGTTGAAAGCTGAGACAGGATGAACCTTAGACCTCTAGCACCAAACAGCCAAGTTGTGAATGCAAAGGAAACTTTCTTGAGGGAAATTAAATGATTAGAAAGCAAAACAGCCTTACCGTGGAAATGGAGAAAATTTTAGTGGGCTAGATAAAAGATCTAACCTGTCACACCAATCTCTTCAAACCAAAGCCTAACCCAGAGCCAAATGTTACTCTCTCCAATTCTAATAAGGCTAAGAGAAGTAAGGAAGCTTGGGAAGAGAAAGCCTATCACAGCTTTTGACGTGCCTTCCTCATTGAGCAGAGTCATTTCTAGTTTGGGTTTAAAGTGCGAGACCTGTGACTCTCCTTTACACTTGAACATTTAGAGGCCATGGAAGGTGACAGAGGTGCTTCACGAGGCTTAAGGAAAGAAATGGTCTCATCACGTAAAAATGCATGACGAGGTAGTGAGTGATAAAGTAGAAGTGGCAGCATGTTATCCAGAAGATTGAGCTAAGAAAATCGATGAAGGTGGCCACACTATACAACTGATTTTCAACGTAGACAAAAGAGCGTTATCTTGGAAGAAGAGCGTTATCTTGGAAGAAGATGCCATCCAGGACTTTCATTGCTAAATAGAGGAAGGCAATGCATGGCTTCACAACTTCTAAGGACAGTCCGACTCTCTCATTAGGAGCCCATTCAGCTGATGACTTTAAGTTGAAACCAATGCTCACTCACCATTTTGAAAATTCTCAGGCCTACAAGAATTATGCTAAGTTCACTCTGTTTGTGCTCTACATATGAAACAGCAAAGCTAGAGTAACAGCACACCTGTCTACAACATGGTTACCTAGTATTTTAAGCCCACTGTTGAGACCTACTGTTCAGAATAAAAAGATTCAAAATATTATTGATTACTGTCAAGGCATTCAGTAACTCAAGAGCTCCAGTGGAGACATACAAGGAGATTACTTTTGTTTTCCTGCTGGCTAACACAGCGTCCATTCTGCAGCGCATGCATCAGTAAGTAATTTCAGCATCCAAGTCTTGTTATTTAAGAAATACATTTCATAAGGCTATAGCTTCCATAAACAGTGATTCATCTGATGGATATGGGCAAAGTCAACTGAAAATCTGGAAAGGACTCACCAATATAGATGCCTTTAAGAACATTCATGATACACAGGAGGTCAAAATATGAACATTAACAAGAGCTTGGAAGAAGTTGATTTTAACTCTTGTGGGTTACTTTGAGGGGTTCAAGACTTAGGTGGAGGAAGAAATTGCAGATTTGGGGGAGATAGAGAACTAGAATTAGAAGGGGAGTCTGAAGATGTGACTGAATTGCTGTAATCTCATGACAAAACTTTAACAGATGAGGAGTTGCTTCTTACGGATGAGCAAAGAAGTAGTTTCTTGAGATGGAATCTAATTCTGGTGGAGATGCTGTGAACATTGTTGAAATAACAACGAAAGATTTAGGATATAACAAACTGAGTTGATAAAGTAGGGCAGGGTTTGAGAGGACGGACTACAGTTTTGAAAGAGGTTCTGTGGTTGTTATCAGGTGCCGTCAAGTCAGTTCTAATTCAGACTGATGCTGTGCACAAACAGAACGATAAACTGCCTGCTCCTGCGCCACGCACACAGTTGTTTTCATGCTTAAGCGCGTTGTTGCAGTCACTGTATTGGTCCATCTTGTTGAGGGGCTTCCTCTTTTTTGCTGACTCTCCACTCTACGAAGCATGATGTCCTTCTCTGGGGATTGATCCCTCCTGACAACATGTACAAACTATGTGAGACACAGTCTCACCATCCTGGCCTATTAGGATCCCTCTGGTTGTGCTTCTTCCAAGATAGATCTGTTTGTTCTTTTCATAGTCCATGGTATATTCAATATTCTTCTCCAATACCACAATTCAAATGATCAATTCTTTTTTAGTCTTCCTTATTCATTGTCTAGCTTTCACATGCATATCATGTGACTAAAAATACAATGACTTGGGTCAGGTGCACCTTAGTCTTTAAGGTGACATCTTTATTTTTCAACACCTTAAAGAGGTCCTTTGCAGCAGATTTTCCCAAAGCAATGCATCTTTTCATTTGTTGACTACTGCTTCCATGGGCGTTGACTGTAGAACCAAGTAAAATGATATCCCTGACAACCTCAATCCATTCTCCATTGATCATGATGTTGCTTACTAGTCCAGTTGTGGGGATTTTTTTTTTTTTTCAGGTGCAATCTATACTGAAGTTATTGTTTAAACCCTTAAAGACAGCTTAAATACAGAGAAAGAAGTTCTGCTGTGGATAAAAAGCTACCAAACAGCATCGCTTCCTACAGAGAAATCTGTCATGAAAGGAAGAGCCAACTGAGGCAGCAAACTTCACTGTTTTCTTATTTCAAGAAATGACCACACTCACTGCCACCTTCAGCAGCCACCACCCTGCTCAGTCTGCAGCCATCACACTCGAGGTCGGACTTCTGCCAGCAATGAGAGTATGACTTGCTATAGGCTCAGAGGACAGCCTTTTTTAGCAATAAAGTATTTTTCATTTATGTATGTACATTTTTAAAGAATGTGATTACATACCTAATAGCCTACAGTATGATATAAACATACATTTTATATGCACTAGGAAACAAACAAAATTCATGTCACTCACTGTATTGTTATCCTCTTTATCGCAGCAGACTAGACCCAAACCCTCAGTATTGCTGAGGTATGCCTGAGTGTGGGTATGATGAGGAGGCTGATGATGAAATTCAGTGAATTTAAAGGGCTCCAGACATATCAGGCCACCAGAAGAGCTTAAATCAGAGAGATCTGGGTATTCAGTCAATAAAACATAGGTAGTATATATATATAGCATATATAGTATAATTTCCATGTGTGGTGTAATGAATTATTAAATGTGGCCCTTCTAGCCACGGTCTGTGTGGTTCATACATAATGAATGGGCAGGGGTATGCAAATAAGGTGTATGAACTTGCGAGAATTAGGGTGGTGAGCCAGCCTGGCTAGGTCACGACTCCCAGCATGGTGTGGTTGTTCTCCAAGTAGCGTGTTGTGGATCCTGACCTCCACATATTGATGAGAAAGGATTAGGGCGGGCTATGCCTTGCCTGACAGCCTTGCAGGCAGGTGTGACTGAAGTCCCACCCTTAGTCGAGTTGTGTCCCTCCTTGGGGATGTGGTCTGTATCAAAGGTATAGATGTGGAGGCCCTGGAAGGCCCACTCTCTGCATCTGAATCCTGTATGTGGCTTGTGATGGTCTAACTTCCGTTGATTAAGATGAAATTAACTCTGTAAACTGGCAGCCCATTATCTGATCTGATTCGCCAGCGTCTGCAGCCTTGTAAGACAGCAGCTGCCAATTTGGGTTCATCAGCCTCTGCAGCCACAAGGGTTGGGAGAGGCCTACGCCTGACCCATGGCTCTGGGACATGCCAACTTCCATAACCAGGTGTGCATTTCCTTGATGTGCTTTTGGTGAGTTCTGTGAGACACTGCACCAATTATGGAACTGAAACACAGGAGAGAGCGTACCGGGGGGAGGAGGAGGAGTTGACATTGGAGACGATGAAATGGTAGAGCACTGGGAAAATCTAGACTTTGGGGCATATCCTAGCTCTGCCTTATAGGAACCGAAAACCATAGTGGTGTAGTGATTTGGGGCTTTGTCTGCTAACCAGAAGGTCATCAGTTTGAATCGACCAAGTACTCCTTGGAAACTGTGGAGCAGACCTACTCTGTCCTGAAGGGTCACTATGAGTCAGAATCAACTCGACGGCAGTGGGTTTGGTTTCGGGTTTGGTTTATATAAACTAGCTTTGTGATGATCCTTACAAAATAAAGTATTCATTTACTTGTTAATTGAAGACAGTAGAAAACACAAAATGGTTTAAATATGTGTTTTAAATTTACTTGTGATCCAGATATTAAAAATAATCACAAGAGCTAGAGGCCTTTAGAGCTGACAGTTACAAAGCCCTGTGATATGAAGGGTTCAGTGTAGCTGACTGGAATATGCTGCCGCCTTACTTGGTAAAACTGGCCATAGAGTTTCCATCCGAATTCTATAGACTCTCAAAAATGACTGAAACTGAGTTAGGCTTAAAATGCTCATGGTTTCAAATTCCACTTTATTTATCATTACATTTAAAAAGGTCATCAAACTGTATGGTGATATTGATACGTGTTAGGAGAAACACCTGTGAGTTCTACCATCCAAAGAGGTCAGGAGCCCACCTGTAACTGAACTCTGAAGTCAAGGGAGAGAGTGGACTGGTGGGATATTCATAGTCAACAAGTATGAAGTGGTTTCGTCTCATGGTTCTATTGCTGTGTGACTAACAGCATTGGGGAACATTCTCCTGGGCTTTTAGTTGGTTCGTTTCAAGCCTACAAAGCTGGCAAAGAAGGAAGTTAGAAAGATAGTAAAATTAAACCAATAGAATTTAAGACTATCCAGCTATGGAAGGAAATAATAGCTTATAATTTGACCCTCTCCCCAACCTCCCAACTCTATTTGTTTCTCTGCTTTCAGAGAAAAAACTGTAAGCAGTCAGTGATTAAAGGGTGTACGTCTCCAGGCCACACACTCAGTCTTCAATGTCTGTAAGCTCTGCTGCTGTTTCAGCAATCTCTTCCCACTCCCAACCAATAGAAGCTCATTTTCTTCTGACTCACTGTGCTTGATATCAATTCTACCTGTAATGAGATGACTTTGAGGGTTTGAGACTACAAGCTTCTCTTACCAGCCTAACTTGTTCAACATCAACTTTAAAAGGGTGAAACAGGGTCAAGAGAAAGAAGTTGTGCTGGCGGAGTACTGACCACAGCTGCTCCTTTGAAATCAAACCTTTCACTCAATCTTCAGAACTAAAGCAGAATATCACTTGTTCACATATCCAACCCTTTCAATTAAGCTATACTCAATCATCTACCAGGCGCTCCTCGGAAATTCTGTGGGGCAGTTCTACTCTGTCCTGTAGGGTTGCTATGAGTCATAATTGACTTAATAGCAGTGTGTTTGGTCTTTGTGGTTGGCCCCCCCATATTTGGGGAAATAAGCTTCCTACTCACTCTCATCCATCCATTATTCACTGGCTTCTTAATTCACCAAGCATCAGTTGATTCCCCTCTATTTGTGAAAAAGTGGGACTGAGCATCTGAGGACTCACAGATTACTAAAACATTGCCCTCAGGGGCTTTCAGGAAATTAACAATCTTAATAAAGAGAGAGAAATGCAAACTACCAAATTAAGGAAATGGTCTGCCCATCTCTCTGGACAACAGCAATCCCCAAGACAGATGACCTTCTTTGCCTTGGTAACAGCATGTTGTCAGCAGCCTTTCATTTGCCACTAACATCACGGAGACCTTGTGTGAATTCTTTTAAGAGCATCTGTAAGGCAGCTGCAGCTCTTGAAGAGTGTTGTTGTGGCTCCAGGGTAATGACTGCAAACACCTCAAACACCTGTGTGCTCAGAAAGCTTCAGGGAATGGTGCACCTTGGTTAGTCCAGGAACCAGTTTATCTGATGATTATTACATGGGCCATCATAGATCATAAAAGTTCAAAGACACAGAACACACACTTTTCAAGTGGGTTTAGAGCCACACTTCAGTATTTCCTGAGCTGCAAGGCTATCATGTCAAAAAATGTTAAGTACAACACAAGGACCTTCCTGCCCACCCTCACACTGACAGCTTCACTCCTCCCTTGGCTCCTCTGAATCCTGCCCGTCTTTCCTGGTCCATAACCACCTTCCCTGACTTCCCGAGCGCATACAGTTTGCTGTGTCACCTACTACACTGCTAACTTCCACGTGATGGTTCTGGTCATCCCAACCCTTTAAGTTCCATTTTGGTAATTTTGCTGTAGGCCTTATGCCCCAGACCAGCTAACACCCTATTTCACTGTCTTACAAATGATATTTTTTCCTCTACTGTGCTGCTGAATAAGAAGTAAGGCCCCAAATAGTAAGTTTCTGACTTTAATAGTAACAAACTCTTGAAGTACTTTTGTTATAGACTGAAATCGCTACTGAAGGTAAGGAGGAAGCACCTGACACAGTCCTGCTCACGGCAGGTATTGAGGAGATGACTGCTCCGTAAGAGAAAATGCTTTAAAGAAATGACCATTATATGATGGTTGTTAGGTGCTGTGCAGTTGGCTCTGGCTCATAGTGACCCTGCAAACAAAAGAATGAGACATTGCCATCCTGTGCCATCTCCACAATCATTGTTATGCTTGAGCCCATTGTTGCAGCCACTGTGACGGTCTATCTTCTTAAGGGTTTTCCTCATTTTCCCTAACTATCTACCAAATACAGTGTCCTTCTCCAGGGACTGGTCCCTTCTGATAACACCTCCAAAGTATGTGAGACTAAGTTTTGCCATCTGTGCTTCTATGGAGCATCCCAGCTTTACTTCTCCTAAGACCCATTTATGCCTTCTAGCAGTCTGTGGTCTATTCAACATCCTTCACCAACACTAACTTCACAGACATCAATTCTTCATTGGTTTTCCTTAGTCATTGCCCAGTTTTTGCATGCATTTGAGTCTACCAAAAATACTGTGGGTTGGGTCAGGCATGACTTAGTCCTAAGGTGACATCTTTTCTTTCTGACACTTTTAATAGGTCTTTTGGAAACCATGGTGTCATAGTGGTTTAGTGCTATGGCTGCTAACCCAAAAGTTGGCAGTTCGAAGCCACCAGATGCTCCTTGGGAACTCTTTGGGGCAGTTCTGCTCTGTCCTGTAAGTTGTTATAAGTCGGCTTTGACTCAGTGGCAAGGTTTTTTTACCCCCCCTAAGATCTTTGCAGCAGATGTGACCAGTGCAATATGTTGTTTGACTTCTTGACTGCTGTCACCATAAGCACAGATTGTGGATCCAAGTAGAACGAAGTCCTTGACAATTTTAACCTTGTCTACATTTAACGTGATACTGCTTATCAGTCTAGTTGCGAGGATTTTTGTTTTCCATATGTTGACGTAAAATCAATACTGAAGGTTGTAGACTTTAATTTTCAACAGTAAATGTTTCAATTCCTCTTACCTTTGAGCAAGCAAGGTTGTATCATCTGCATATTGTAGGGTATTAGTAAGTCTTCCTCTGATCTTGACTAGTTCTTCTTCACATAGTTCAGCTTCCCAGGTTAGTTTTACTCAACACACACATTGAGTAAGTGCGATAAAAGGATGCAACCCTGATGCATATCCTTCCTGACTTTAAACCACATTCTGAATTCAAACCACATTCTATGTACAGGTTCCATATGAGCACAATGAATTGTTCTGGGATTCTAATCTTTTACAATGTTATCCATAATTTTTATGACATACAGAGTCAAATGAATTTTCATAGTAAAACACAGGTAAAAGTTTTTCTAGTACTCTCTTCTTTCAGCCAAGATCCATCTGACATCAGCAATGACATCACTGGTTCCTGTCTTCCTCTGCATCTGGTTTGAATAGCTGGCATTTTCCCATGATGCACTGCTGAAATTCTTCTGGATGATTTTATAATGTGTGATATTAATGTGTGATATTAATGTGTGATATTAATGATGTTTAATAATTTCTGAATTCTGTTGCATCACCTTTTTTTGGAATGGGCAGAAGTATAGATCTCTTCCAGTCAGTGGGCCAGGCAACTGTCCTTCAAATTTCTTGGCATAGCTGAATGAGCACGCCTAGTGCTCTTCAGACCTTTCAGTTGGTATCACAGTTTCTGGAACCTGGTTTTTGTCTGTGACTGCAGTGCAGCTTGGACTTCCTCCTGCGGTACCACTGGTTCTTGATCACATGCTACCTCCTGAAATGGATGAATGTTGACCACTCTTTTTGGTATAGTGGCTCTGTGTGTCTCTTCCATCTTTGGATGCTTCCTGCATCATTTAATATTTTCCCCATAGAATTCTTTAATATTGCTGCAGGAGACTTTGATTTTTACTTCTTTCAGCTTAAAAAATGCCAAGCATGTTCCTCCCTGTGGTTTTATAACTCTGTCTTTGCAGATTACATTATATACTTCATTTTGTCTTCCCAAGTGCCCCCTTGGAAATCTTCCATTCAGCATTTTTACTTCATCATTTCTTCCTTTTACTGTAGTCACTCAATCAATATTCAAGATAAAGTTTCAGAGTCTCTTCTGAAATCCATTTTGGCCTTCTCTTTCTTTCCTGTCTTTTTAATGACCTTCTGCATGTATGATGTCCTTCCCAAACTTGTTTGGTCTTTAGTTGTTGGTGTTCACTAAGTCAAGTCTACTCCTGAGATAGTCTCCAAATTCAGAAGAGATATAATCAAGGTCTTCTCTTGGCTCTTGTGGACTTGCTCTAATTTTCTTCAGCTTTGAGTTAAATTTGTGTATGTATAGTTGATGGTGTGTGTTTTAGTCATTAGAATATATCTGATCAGTATATTTGATGTACTTTAATAACTAAGGCTTAATAATGTCTTCAATA
Source organism: Heterohyrax brucei (assembly GCA_028571685.1). NCBI lineage: Eukaryota > Metazoa > Chordata > Mammalia > Hyracoidea > Procaviidae > Heterohyrax > Heterohyrax brucei. Next base: position 81,080,942 of record CM053159.1, on the reverse strand, counting down.
TACACATTTTATTTCCTCTAAATTAATCTCGTATTATTTTTGAATATATAAAATCTGTGTAAATATAAAAAATATATGACAACCTTTGAATGCATCTGTCATTTGAGTGTGATGATTAGTGTGCAAGAAGAGAGAGAATGAGTCAATGGACTTAGGGGTACAAAGCAGAATACTCTGTACAGCTGATAATTAGTAGCAATGAGGTCTATTTTTATTATTTTTTTAATGCTAAATTGCTGGTTTTCTCCCATACTGCTCTAAGAACCCATGCTTCACTAAGCAATTTCTTGTATAATTACTCCCTTCATAATTAGCAAATCATTTAATTAACACATGCTTGTTGAGGGTTTGCTGTGCGTAAGGAACTTCTCTGGAAAATATGCAGAATGTAAAAAAGAAAAACTGCCCTCAAGTGTTGTGGGGGGCTGAGGGATGGGAAGAAAAAAACAGCATTATGAAATTATGAATATAAGGAATAAACTAGGACTATTGAAGGACCAGAGAGCAGATAAGCCTGAGTAGAACAGAAAGTTCATAGTGTGTATCTTACTAAACTTTTTTTTTTTAATGCATGAATGGAAAGGCTATAAATCAGAACCAGATGTTGGGACCAAATTGTCAGGGACTCGGATGGCACCTGTGAATGGCTAAAATAGGGCAAGCGTGGATTTAGAATGGTTTATCTAGCAACAGTGTGAAAGACAGGCTGAAGTAGATAGCCTTCTGTCAAGTTTGTTGTCTAGTGGCTTGTGTGTTGATACAATTCCGGAAGCAATGCCACTGGAATTCAAAATACCAGTAGGGTTACCCACAAATGGACAGGATTCACAGAAGCTTTCAGATGTAGGGAGAAAGGCCTGGTGATCTACTGTCATAAATTGGTTAATGAAATTCTTATGGATCACGTAAGAACTTTCACTCACTGGCTTTGGACACACCATCAAGAGGGATCATTTCATAGAGGAGGACATCATGTTTAGAGAAGTAGAGGGCCAAGGTGGTGAGGGGACCCTCGGGGAGATGGATCGGCACAAGAGGTGCAGCAATGGCGGACATGATAAGGACAGCGATCGTTGGAGAGACAGCTCAGGACCAAGGCAATGCTTTCTTCTGTTATGATGAGGTTGCCGTGAATCAGAGCTGACTGACGGCAGGTAACAACAAGAAAGACCTAGTAGGTAGAGCCCAGGAGAAATAGGCAGTAGAGACCTGCAGGGAAAAACCTAGAACCATGGATGTTGATACGAAAAAATCAAGGACAGACTCAAGCCATTCGTATACCCATCTGTCTTGCTCACTGTCCCTTCTTATTGTCAGCTTTCTTGTATACTACGGTTTTCTCCTGCTTGTTTGCTTTTTACCTGCTATCTAGTCGTTCCTTTTCAACACTAAGCAGAGCCAAAGCCAAGTGCCGTCGAGTCGGATCCGACTCATGAAGAGGCACTAAATCTGTATGGTAGAATGAAGAGTCTAAGTCACCAGGACCACTTCAGTTGTGCTGATTGAAAAATAAAATTATGAGGCTGTGACTCGCTTACCCAACAAGGACACATGATAAAGAACATGATAAAGTGACAGGGCAAGGTGGATAAATATATTTTCAATCCTCACCTGTGAAGGCTTGCCTTCCACTGCCAGCTTAATCCTTACAAAACCCAGCCACAGAATGAGTGTCTTCCGAAAAGTTCTGCCCATTCATTAAAAACCAGATCAGCTACACACCCCTCCACTGAACCATCCAGGGGGCCTTCCGTGGAAGAGGTCTCTCTAGCTGAAACCCGGGACTCTAACACTTTATCTCCGTTACAGTGACCAGTGAACATGTCATCACTTAAACAGGTTTCATGCCGGCTGAGGGAGGGATCCTGCCTTCCTCATTTTTCATCCTTAACAACATCATATGTAAAACCAAAAAACCAAACCTGTGCCTGTCAAGTTGATTCTACCTCACAATGCATGTTATATATTGTGGATGTTAAGTTGTTCAACATTTGCGGATGCATAAATATGAAAATTTTATCAGCCACTATTCCAGATAGTCAGAGAGTGATGTCCCAATAGACTGAACTCATTAACCAACAAGGTGACACAGAATGAAAGTTTCCTTTATCTTCGACCTTGTGGACCTAACTACCCACCTACCAACCCCAAGCAACCCATGCGTGTCAGAGGAGAACTGTGTTCCCGAGGACTTCCAGTAGCTGACCTTTCAAAAATAGACTGCCAGGCCTTTCCGTGGATTCAAATATCCAATCTTCTGGTCAGCAGCCAAGTACATTAACCATTTACAAATGCCCAGGGACTCTCGATCATGTGAAGTGAGTGGGAAATAATGAATTTCTTCTATGCCCTTTTGTTGAACAGATTTGACTTGGGTTTTCCCTGCACAGCCCAGGTGTCCCAAAGCTCAGAGTCTTTGTGAGTCTCCGAAACCCATTGTAAGGGTTGTGCAGTGAAGCACGCAAAGGAGAGTGTTTGTCCCCACCGTGGCTTCTTCACAGGGGGATGGGCAACCAGGAAGTCCGAAGCATAAGCTTGCGGTTTTCAAGTGCAGCTCAGCGTCCCTCTGCACTTCTGTGCTGCGTACTGGAGTCATTTCCCAAGGGCTCAGACTTGAATGAATTCCTGGACTCTCCAGCGCCACGCGCTCATCACTGCCCACCCATCGCTAGTTACTGCAATAATTGTCTGCACTGCGCTGTATCATGGGGTGGGGGAATCATAGCAGTCAGTGCGCAGCAATCAGGCTGCCCTGTGACACAACTGATGAGAAGGGCTTTCATTCCAGCCTTGAAAACAAATTAAGGAATTTAAGAATGATGTTCTAAGCAAATGGGAAATGAGAAACCACGATTATTAAGTATCACAATGCAGAACTCTAGGAGCCCACCGATGGTGTGTGTTAGAGCGACTGGTTCCGACAAGGGCCGGTATCACAATGAGAAAATGGAGACACGGCAGGCTGTTATCTTACCTCACACAAAAGCCACAACCCGCAGTAAGCAGCCTTACTGCTTTCTCACAGCAACTGGCAAAGTGGTCAGACCCTTCCAGGGAAGGCATTTTCACCTTACATGTGATCCAGAGATCTTGACTCTTTTCATCGGGTAAGACAGCGTGAGAAGAGAGTCTATGGTCTCCCTCAGTGGGTGAGATGGAGTGACAGGAGTGTCTACAGCTCCCCTCAGAGGGTAGGACAGAGTGAGGTGAGTGTCTGCGTGCTCCCCTCAGAGGGTAGAACAGAGGGATCTCTCACTCTCTGTCTACATATATGTATGTATGTAGATATATATAGCAGAATGATGTCGTAGTCTGTTTCCATAAAGATTACAGCTTTGGAAACCCTCTGGGACCATTCTTCTGTGTCCTACAGAGTTGCTGTAAGTTGTAGTTGCGATCCTATAGGACAGAGGAAAACTGCTTCATAGAGTTTCCAAGGAGCTTCTGGTGAAATCAAACTGCTGACTTTTTGGTTAGTGGATGTAGCACTTAACCACTATACCACACACACACACACACACACACACACACGAGATCCAACAATTAAGTCCACAAACTTGTTTTAAGTGCTACATGCCTCATTGTTTAATGTCACCATGGTCACCTTCAAAATACTTCCCTTGGGAAGCTATGCACTGATACCAGAGGCCAGTCCACCCTTCAAAGCAATTTTGAAACTTTTAAAAAAAATTTTTTTAATTATGATTGAGTGAGAATGTACAATCCTATATAAATCTGCATACACGGCAATGAGCGGCTCCACTGCTCTCCCTGCCCAGTGACAGCACACTCCTCTCCATTCTGTACATGTCATATTCTCCTAACAATCTCCTATGCCCTCCTCTCCACCTTTCCCTCGCATCCAGTAAGAGGTCAGCTGGATGACAACCTATAGATGCATAGAACCACAAAGCGTACACATGATATGGTTGCTCTGTGTCACCAAGTCCAATCCATTTTTGTCCAAAGAGTTGACCTCCATTATGATTTATGGACAGGGGCAGCATTAGGGCCAGCGGCCATGCTCCCAGGGGAACCCCGGGGCCCCTGGACCATCAATTGTGGTCTTTTAGTGGAGATCTCAGAGTGTACACCTTTTTATTTTCATGTTGCCTGTGAGATTCAACTTTATGAGCCCCATCATGGCTATCACTGGTGGTGGCAGGGTACCATCTGGTTCTTCCAGTCCCATGTCGATGTAATCATCTGCTCACATGGGTCTCTCTGTCTTCAGGGTTCTTTGTGCCATGTCGTTTTGGTCCGCAGAGATCACCCATACCTCCTGAGTTGGGATCATTTGGTATACCTCAAAAGGCAGCTTTTAAGACCTCAGGTGCTACTCACCAATTTAGGGTGCAGAAGAAATGCTAGTTGTGCCATTTGGCTTCAATTTCCCCTAAGAGCATGGTCCCCAGCCCTCTGCCCCAGCTGCTCTATCCTTGCAATATTGGGTTAAGATGGGAGGAGTAATCATGTTACACTGAAGTTCAGTTAAAATTGATCTTCTTTCTAACATGTATTGTCACTGATTTCACCCAACCAAATTTCTATCAACTATCTAATTTATACCCCACCCTCTCCCTCCTTCCCTCCCTCCTTGCCTCCCTCCCTCCCTACCTGTGCAGCCGTTAAAGAGTCTTTTCTTCTATGCATGAGTCTGTTTTTAAGTTCTTATTGTAGGGGTCTCAGACAATATTTGTCCTTTTGTCGCTGATTACTTTCACTCAACATGATGTCCTCCAGTTGAAACCAGGTTATGTTTCCTAAAATCATTGTTCTTTATCACTGCACAGTGTTCCACTGAGTATATGTATCACAGTTTACCTATCTGGAACTCTTTCTGAAACGGCCATTGTGCATGGTTGTGTGGTGGCAAGCTTCCGAACTTAATTGTCTAGTTGTCTGAGGGAATTTTTAGCCAGTAAACAAATAACTGCATTGGAACACCCTTCCTACTCACCTAGTCTGGCCCCTAATGACTTTTTTCTTTACCTGAAGGCACGGAAAATATTGAAAGGAAGACATTTTGATGATTTTGAGGACTTCAAAGGTAACATGATGGCAGCTCTGGTGGCCATTTCAGACAAAGTTCCAACACTGCTCCGAAGAGTGCACTAGGTGCTGGCATTGCTGCACAGCTTCCCAAGGGGAGCACTTCAAAGGTGACAGTAGTGATACTCAACAATGAAGCGTGTTGTACTTTTTCTAGGATGAGTTTGCAAATGTAATTGTCAAACTTCATATGTTATAAATTTGAGATTGTACTTTACATTGAACCTTTAAGCTTTTCAAACTTAAACATATCTTTTATTTACTGTTGTTTCTCAGGAGTCCAACCATCTCCTGTGCGGTTGTTGTTAGTTACAATCCAGCTTGCTCTGACTCAGAACAGCCTTGTGAATAACAACGTGATGTGTGACCCAGCCCTACCCTGTCCCCATCATCTCTGATATGTTTGAGCCCATTGTTGAGACTATTGTGTGTCCATCCATCTCATTGAGGATATTTATATTCTTCCACAGGAGTACACAACATTCCCATTAAAAATGCACCATAATTTATGAAACCAATTTACCGTTTTCAGATAACTAGGATGATTCCACTTGAGAAGGGTCCTGTTTTACACAATAATCTGGTGAACATCCTAGGTCATAAATATTTGTGCAGAGAATAAATTCCAAATAATTCAATTCCTGCATCAGAAAAATTCCCCATTTATAAAAAGAGGAATGTACCCTGAGAACTCCACTAGAAGACCACAGCTGATGGTTTGAAGACCTGGGAGTTTCCCTGGGAGCATGGCCGCTAGACCTGATGCTTCCCCAGTCACAAATTATTACCGATGTCAACTCTTTGGACAGGAATGGATTGGACTCGGGGACACAGAGTGACCATATCATGTGTGCACTTTGTGGTTCCATGCATCTATAGCGTGCCATCCTACAGGCCTCTTACTAGAAGTGAATGGAGAGAGTGGAGAGGAGGGAACAGGAGATTGTTAAGAGGATGTGACATGTATAGAATGGAAAGGAGGAGTGTGCTGTCACAAGACAAGGAGAGCAGAAGGAGCTGCAGATAGGCAGCACACAGATTTAAATTGGACTGTACATTTTCATTCAATCACAATAAAAAAAATACTCCCCATTTCATTGTCAAAAGGTCTAAATATGGGTTATGCTGGAGTATACCTTCTGTTCTGGTATGCCAGGACAGGGCCATTCCACAGTCCTTGATATTACAAGGTGCCAGGGTCAGAGGCACCTGAGAGCCACAGGCAGGGCTGTGAGACAGGCTCCTGGCTCCGTCTCTCTCGGGTGGACTGGCGAGGTGCCTGAGCAGCATGTGGGCCCACTGGGGACCTGCCAAGGCAGCCAAGTGGAGGCTGGGATGCAGTGGTGAGGGAACAGTCTGCCAAAGGATTGGTGTATTTTACATGTAAGGAGCAACTGGAATATCAAATCAGAGACCAAACACTTGTGAACTCAAAGCCACTCATGCAGGCTGCAGCTATCTGCAGGCTGACACGTGGGCCAGAGATGGAGGCCTGTCACCCACCTGTACTGGGTGCCAGTCCTCCAGGCGATGGCCTCTGGAGAGGCAGCTTTTCTGCAGCATCGCAGTGCCAGGTAACTTTAGTCATGTGAAGCCACACATAATACTATGACAGACAAACAAAAGCATGGAATAAAATGCTCTTAGATTGTATCAGTTGTTTCTCAATCATAATCATTCATTCCTACCTCCTTAGATGAAGCTCTGTGTTTATTAATAAGGTAACTTTTAAAATCTTATCATGTTGCCACTTGACACTGACACCAAACTGTGGGCCTTGGCTTCTCTAAAATGCCACAATTTTCAGATGTTTGTCACATTTGCTTTTGCTTCCCCTCAAGTGGCCACCACAAGAATAAATTTCAGGAAATGCATGTTCCAGGGGCTTGTTTTTGCTATCTTGCTGAGTACAGTTCCTCCCAGTACAGTTTCAAATGTGCCAGGGAAGGTCCTGCTCTCATGTATTATTCAGGGACTTCAGCGATTATTTGGTTCAGAGACGCCCTGCTTTGTGCCGCATCGCTGGGATTTGGGCACGAGTACATCTCCAGGCACTTTGCAAAGCTGTGGTTGCTGCGTGCAGGTATCTGCCTGAAGCCTGGAGCTGCCCCTGGGTGAGATAAGGCCCCTGTCAGCCTCCCTAGCAGCTCTGATCCCCGCCGGGCAATGCACAACACTGAGATTGCTTTATCAGGCCGTTCGTGTTCATCCGGGCTTTCTTTTGCTCTGATTTCTCAGATACTGCTTTTAGGGAACGCAAGAATTACACAGCATGGAAGTGAAGAGTCTTCTCCATTGCCATTGCTTAGAGCTGGCCAATTTGGAAAGAAAAAGAAGTCAATCATGATATTTAAGAGCAAGGCAAGTATACCATGATTTCAGTTTATGCCCGACGGCTGTGATATACCTTCTCCTCAAGCATAATGAGATTAAAAAAAAATGATCTCTCTTCAGATTTCACCATATTCTCTTTTTAAAAAAAATATTATACTTTAGATAAAGATTTGCAGAACAAATTAGCTTCTCATTAAATAGTACACATACTATACTACAACGGTGGTTAACAACTCTACAACATGTCAACACTCTCTGTTCTCAGATTTAGGTTCCCCATTTCCAGCTTTCCTGTTCCCTCCTGCCTTCTAGCCTGTCCCTGGGCTGCCGTGCCCCTTTAGACTTGTTTTGGTTTATGTGCTTGTCTAATCTTTGACCTTGGAGTGACTTCAGTACTGAGCTAAAAGGGGGTTTCTCCAGCCTCTGCCAGGCCAGTAAGGCTGGTCTTCGTGTGCTGAGTCTCCGCTCTTCTCCAGCCCTGTCCAGGACTCTGTTGTGATCCTTGTCAGAAGTGGTTGGAGCCAGGCACCGTCTTGTTGTACCGGACTCAGTCTGGCAGAGGCCATGGTAGTGATGGTCTGTTAGTCCTTTGGACTAATCTTTCCTTCGTGTTTGTCTTTCGTCTACCTCATTTGTCCTTGTTCCTGAAGAGATGAGGTTAGTAGAGTGTCTTAGATGGCTGCTCATTTTGTTGTATTTTTACATAAATAGTTCATGTATGTTTGGATTTTCTTAGGTTTCGCTATCAGCACCGGGCAATCGTTGAGACAATACTAGCGTCATCCTCCCCTGGTTCTGCCCTTTGCCAGTTCTCAAAGAAACAGTGCTTTGGAGATTACCCCTTAGGCAAGCTAGCTTAAGATACAGAAAGGTCCATGTAAAACCAAACAATGCCCACTGCTGTCGAGTCGATTCCAGCTCATAGAGACCCTATGGCCAGTCCCCATTACTCATAACAAAGCAATGATGGCCACCATCTGAGTGATTTCTTCTACTAGGCTCAAGTGCTGCTCTAGTGCTGGACTTGCATTGACCATCCTAGTCATCAAAACACTCCTTCGAGTTGCGTAGGCTTTTACGTGATGTCTGTAATTTCACAAAGTGACAGTTTTGACAGTCACTTCCAGCACCTCCATAAGAACTAACGTCTTTTAAGAATGCAGTTTGTGACTTTCTGGTACACTGGCCCAGAGTTTGTTGAACTCAAACTCCAGAGGCAAAGTGAGCTTTTCAAGTAAGCAGTTGGTGTTTCCCTGTAGGTAGGCAGTAGGAGACAGAAAGAGACAATACACTGTAGGGCCAAGGGATGGACAGAGAAGCAAAAGGGACATCAGGTTTCTGACTCATCTTGGCCACAGGAATGGACAAGTTCAGAGGGTCCTTTAGATAGTTACAGCTTAGAAGGAGTCATGGAAACAATTTTCAAAAGTTCAGCCTACTCACTGCAGAGTAAATGAAGCTTGAGGGCAGGCTATTAGAGACCAGGGGTGTGACTGCAGCTGCACAAGTCTCTAACACTTCCGAGGAATCTAGCATCCCCAAACTGTGGTAATGTCAAGACAACAAAGGATGGCGGGAAATAGCTCTGAGGAGAATTCAGAGAAATCTCGTGCTCGTGCAATGCCATAATTCTCTTTCTCGCTTTGAAGGAAGTCTTTTTGAACACAATGCTATAAAGACTCAGGAATTGTTCAAAGGAAGTTGCTGAAGTTGGCTGTTCCCAAGTCTTTTCTCAGGATAAGAAGATTCAAGCAAAGTTCAAGTCAAGCTGTATTCATCTGGACAGAGCCTGTGTGCATAATTTATAGCCTTTTGGCAACTCTGTGTAAGGGGCATGGAAAGCCAGTAACTTTGGAGTCAGAAAGACCTAAATTCCAGTTTCAGGATCATGTTGCTTTCTGCAGCACCTGGGTAGCTGAGCCTTGTCTTGGAGCTGTAGGTACCTCAAGTCAATGTTGATGGCTTTCAAAGAGTTAGCCCTTGACCCCTGGTGACTCCATGCATAGCAGAACAAAGCACTGCTAGTTCTGGCACCATCAGTGTGACTGACTAAGGACTGGACCTTCGTAACCCATGGAGTTGTCACTGGCTAAGTTTTGGAAGCAGAACACCAGACCTCTCTCCACAATCCATCGTAGCCTAGAAGCTCCAGTGAAACCTGGTCAATGTCATGCTGTTGTTGGGTACTGTGATACCCACTGACCCATGGGACAGAATAGAACTTCCCCATAGGGTTCCCAAGGCTGTAACCACTACCACAGCAGACTGCCACATCTTCTTCCCTACAGCGAGGCTGGTGAGTTAGCTCTGCTGATGTTTTGATTAGCAGCCAAACACTTAACCACGGTGCAACCAGAGATCCTTATTTTAGCATCCTGGTGACGTGAAAGCCTGATGGATGGCTGGGGGCTGCACATGAGGGACGTTGGGCAGGAATTGAGCCTGGATCTCCCTAATGAAAGGTGAGAAGTCCACCACTGAACAGTCGGCTGCAAATCCTGGGATATGAAAGTTTCTTCATAGGGATGGAAGAATCAGGGAATCAACTAGTGACTATATAGGCTCCAGCAGTGGCTGACACACAGCAGATCCTCTACAAGGGCATACAGTGTCCACTTCGACAGCCTCCCACTTCATAAACGATCAAATGTGAAAAAATTGCAAATACTTAAAAAGTGTTAATAAATTTTAAAAATAGCACCAGCTTGTACAGTTTTTAAAAATTGGGACACACAGTGACCCCACAGGACAGAACAGAACTGCTCCACAGGGTTTCCAAGGCTGTAATCCTTATTGCAGTGGTTTAAAATATACAGATATATTTAAAACTATATCTGTATAATATACTACAGTTTTCAAAACAGTTTGTTTATCTTATTCCAGTTGTAGAGGTGAGGAAAATCATATTCAGAGTTACATAATGACTTCCCCAAGGTCAAACAATGAAGGTGTGGAGGAACTGAGACTTTCCTCTCCTACCTTACTTATTCACTTGAAAAGATTTGTTGATTCTGTATTTGTTGTGAAAAACCAAGCTGGATTCTTGGGATGTAATGGCGGCAATGCACAGCCTGGCCTCCAGTTGCTGGCTGTGCAGCTGTCCTTGGACTTGCTGTCTTAGGGCCCCTGTTGGTGAAGCCCTCAAGAGCTTGGCCGCTAACCAAAAGGCTGGCAGTGTGAGTCAACCAGCTGCTCCTTGGAAACCTCCGGGGGCAGTTCTGCCCTCTCCTGCAGGGTCACTGCGAGTCAGACTGACTCATCCACATCGGGTCTGGTTTATTTTTGGTTTATCCTCTCTGATTTTGCTTTTTCATAGTTAAAAGTTAGACCGAAAGCACAAAGTTAACACATGGCTCTAACATTTGGAAGTTTTACTCATTTTTATAAGATTTCTGTGTTCTCTTTGAAGCCCACTGTAAAAGAGGGGCGAGTCCTGCTGGCCCAGTTGTTAAGAGTTGAGCAGCTAACCAAAAGGCTGGCAGGTGAAATCCACCACTAGCTCCTTAGGAACCCTATGGGGCAATCCTACTCTGTTGCATAGTGTTATGAGTCAGATACAACGTGACAGCAACAGTTGGGTTTTGAAAAGAGGAAGCCAGGAAAACTAGCTGGAAACACCTGAATATAGATATGCCTTCATGTGATTATTAAGGCTGGGGAAAATCATTTTCATATAACTTATTTCTCCATAGGCACCATTGCAGACCTGCCTGCAGTCACATAGTGTTTGTTGGTCTCTCTTTTTGTGACGCTAATTGCCATTGATGACCATTGCCTGGATCCAATGTTTCATTTGGGTGTTGCAGAAGGGTGCTACTCTAATTGTATTGTGTCTTCCTCATTTATTAGCTATAAGGTGTCTATAAAGAGAAACCTCCCCTTATCAACTATTTCGTACTCCGAGGTATTGTTTAAACAGGAAAAATAGAGAAGTGTTGATTCTCTCATTTTCCTTACTGGTTTTCAAAATAATAGGTTACTTTGTAGAATTCTCCAGAGGCATTTTTGGTCTTCTTTTGTATGTCTGTGAACTTATTAATTTAAATATATCTAATGAATTTCAATACACTGCAGTTATAACTCTTGATGCTCAAGTTATCCAGTGCCTCAAAGGCCAGTGGGAGTTTATGTGAAGCTCTTGTGTTGCAGTGCTTAGAGGGCAAGACCGCTAACCCAAAGGTCAGCAGGCTGGATCCATCAGCAGCACTTTGGAAACACTGTGGGGCGGTTCTACCCCTTCCTACATGGTCAGTATGAGCTGAGATTGAACTGATGGCAATGGATTTAACAGGGAGTGATTCAAATGGCTCCTGAGTCCTTTAATACAACCCTGATGGCCTTTTATTCATATTCTTAAAGGATCACACACATTGCAAGAGCTCCTTATTGAACAAGATCAAGAAGGCTGACTTAAGAGCTTGAAATTTTCAACCATCCCTCAAGCATGATGTGATTGCCGCTCTCCATCTTGTCCTGGCCAGCAGTACCTGGGCACCACAGCCTCCTCCCTCACCTCCTGCAGAGCCCTGTGGCTGCGGTTCATGCTAATTACCCCAGTGCACTGATGGGGAAATAGACCAGACACCATCCTTATCCTTCCCGTGTTCTGCACAGGCACAGACATGGGGGGGGGGGGCGGTTCTCTTTCATTTCCTCTTCTGTTTGTCTTCTCCAGTTCCCATGCATGACATTTGTCTCTGTGCTGGGAGCAACAGCAAGGGCGCATGATTCATTTGTGACCAGATGCCACTGTCCCTCCAGGAACGCACTGAGGGGAAACCAAACGATGCCGGAAGCAGTGGATTGCTCTAATCAGCTTCTCGCTAAGATCCACTTAGTCACCAGAATAGCACGAGCTCCCTTCAGAAGCCCAGCTTACCACACGGACACCCAGTGAGCTCTCAGCGGCTGCCACCTCCCAGACACTGCTGTAATTCTGCCTAATTAATAAAGCAAAGGCAGAAATGGAGAAAACATATATGAATGATAATTTACATCTCCAAGAAAGAAAAATCAATTTATCTGTCTAAACTTTGCCTTGGGCCCTTTCTTCACCAATCAGGTGCTAAGCCCAGTGACTTTAAGTTGCAAGTATTTTTCCCTAGACATGACTGAAGCATCAGAGAGTGCTTTCAACGTTCATCTCTTGGGGATTTGAAAACACTGAAATTGGGAGCACTTATTTTCCCAGCATCCTTTGCTATATGTAAATCTGAGAATTTTCTTTAATGTTGGAAACAAATGCTGGTAGGGGCTGTTAGTGATGGCCTTTCCATTGGCGCAAGCAATACGTGGATTAAAAATTAGGGAAGGCATACCCCTCAAGAAGCAGAATAATGCAAGCATAATTCTCTTGCTTTCAGCACTTTCCTAAACATGCTCCCTTGCCCTTTCTTATCTCTCGATGATTAGAATCTGAGTATAATAATCAGAAGAAAATAAGAAGCTTTTCTTCTTCAAAGTGACACCTGCCACCATGTCTGTATCCTTAGAAATGACACGAAATATATTAATGGTATTCTAAATGAATGAAAAACACAATTCAGAGCCATAAAGTAAACAAACAAATGTAACTAAAACCAAAATAAGTAAAAAAAAAAAAAAAAAAAAAAAAATTAGCTTTTCATACCTTTTCAGTTGAGGTACATTCCAGCCACAAGGGGGCCCTCAAATCTTTCCAAATACTAGTTAAGGGCTGACAGCTGTTTTTTTTCTCGTGATTAATTCCCCAAAATCAAAATTACCTATTAATGAACACTACAGAGACCAGTTGCAGACTTCTGACACCTTACACTCAAAGAGACAATTTCACATAAAAACGCAAGGGGCCTGCAGTGCGCTTGCATCCAAACTGAAATGAGTTGCACCTGTGATTTCCCAATGCCTCCTCTAGCATAAAAAATCCCAACACTGCAAATTTCAGCAAAGGTTAAAGTGAATTTCAAGCACTCTGTCTATAATGGAATACATTGACCTCCGATGGATTTTAAAGGCGATCTGCCTCCTTCTGCCACATCACACCCCCCAAAACAGCCAGGGGGGCTGCCAGGCAAGTTCAAAGGCAGTAACCCTTTCCTGGGCCAGTGGAAAGTCACCATGGGCCATCAGTTCTGGAGGTGTTCGACTCCTGCTGAGAGCTTGATGGTGCTGCTGGTGTTTACATTCTGTGCTGCAAAAGGCCTTGGAACTCAAGAGCATGTTTTACCTTTCTTCTCAATTCAGTTGGTGGGGGCAAGCTCCACCCACACTGCAAAAGGGTGGGAAGTTTAGAAAATACAGACAAACTGGAGGCACAGCTTTCTCTCCAGCTCAAGAAAAAGGCCACCTACCCCTCTAAAAAGCCCAAACCCATTGTTGCCTAGTAGATTCCGACTCATAGCCACCCTATAGGACAGGGTAGAACTGCCCCATAGAGTTTCCAAGGAGCACCTGGTGGAGTTGAACTACTGACCTGTTGGTTAGCAGCCCTAACAGATAACCACTATACCACCGGGGTTTACATTGCAGAAGTAGCATGGGAATGGGGCAGAAGTGTTCTGTAAACATTCTATCAAATTGGTTAAAACAATATCAAAGATGCCTTTGCACAGATTCTCAAAGCCCTACTGAGCTTCAACTTGAAATGGCTTTTTGATGACTGTTTCCCACCCCCCCTCCCCATAATCTGGTGCTGAAATATTCCCAAAGGAAGCAAAGCATGGGACAGTTCTTCTGCCACAGGGCACAAGTGCTTGGTGGCATTTTGTTCCTTCTTCTACAGGACAGCTGGCTCTCTTAGAATGTAATACCATGAAGAGGAGTGGGAAGAAAAGGGACTCCAGCTCCTGTAGGTCAGTGGTCCCCACTGGTTCATGTCCCCAACATGCATCCCTGTCTGGAACTTCAAAATATCACTGTGGAGCAAATCCCAATCCAGGAAGCCTGCTGTTCTGGCTCTGACTACATCACCACCTTTGGCCTGTGCCACAAATACAAATTGAACTAAACCTTGATGTACACCACCTAGCACTTAAGCTAATACTTTCTCAAGCTGATGGTTCACCAGGTTTAAGTCCTAATTTAAATAGCAGAAAACAATACAGAAGAAAGAAAAGTTGCCGAGTTGTCGATTTTGACTTCTCATGGGTGACACCGTATGCCCTCTGTAGTGTTTTCAGTGGCTGTGAAGATCGGAAGTACATCACCAGGCCTTTCCCCCCAGGAACTTCTGGGTAGACTCGAACCTCTAAGGTTTCAGTTAGTAGCAGAGACCATTTAACCATTTACACTAGCCAGGGACTCCTTAAATAGTAGAAAACACACAAACAAACAAAAAAACCATTGCCCTGGAGTTGATTCCGACTCACAGAGATTCTGTAGGACAGAGTAGAACTTCCTCAGAAGGTTTCTGAGGAACAGCTGGTACATTCGAACTATTAACCTTGTGGTTAGCAGCTGAGCTCTTAACCACTACATCACCGGGGCTCCTAAATAGCAATAATTCTCCCTTAATTTATCTTAATCATTTCTGGTTAGAACTTCAAGAAGTGTCTCCTAGGATTCAAGGCAGAATCAACTCACCAGCATACAACACCACAACAAGGATTCCAGAAACACATCTATCATATTTTTCAGTTTGGGTCCGGTTGTCTTTTTTCTTTTTTCGTCTTTGCAAGGTAATTTTGTGCTTTTCTACATCTAATCCAGAATATGTTTAACTCTCATTCAGGTACCCTTGGAATGCTGGCATCCTGTGTTACAGCATCCCCGCCAAGGCTGGGATCTGATGTTAGTGTGTAAGCTTTGTCTGGGGCTGTGTGTGTAGATGCGAACCGTCAGGCCAGTCCTGATCCTCCCCAAGGGCAGCTGGGACGGAGGGAGGCCCCGGGAGGGTATCAAGCAGTGAGAAACATCAAATCCTCACCAGCTCACTACTCTGGTGGTTTTCCCACACAAAGCCCCCCTGGTAAGGTTTAAGTATACTCTGAAAAACATTTTTTTTCTGTGTGTTTAAAATAATGTAAGGTATTTTATGTAATTGCCCACCTCTAAGGGGCAGGCAAAGATTTTATTTTTATAGTAAACAAAGGAAAGCTTCTTCCATCATTCTTTCCGTCACATAGGTCCTCTGGCTACAGTATCATCAGACCAAGCTAGAGAGACCTACTTTCTAAAGAAATAAAATGTTGAAATGATCTGCCTGGTCGGGTGGTGGTGGTGGGAAGCACAGAGGAGTGGTTTTTCCTGCTGCAGAACTTTACAGTCCACATGCTCCTCCTCCTTACCAGTCAACACAATGCCCACCATGGACCCTCCCCCCGAGGGGAGAGGTTTAGTGGAGAAATGAAAGAACACAGGACAGTGGAGGCTCTCGATGGCTTACCCACACTAATTGAGCTAGACTTTATGTATAAACAAGAGAAGCTAATCAACGGTGGTGGTGATGCTTGTTAGGTGAAGTCTAATTGATTTTGACACATGGTGACACCTTATTACACAGTAGAACTGTCCCTTAGGGTTTTGGGGGGGGGTCTAACCTTTGCAGAAGTAGCTTGTCAGATCATACTCCCGAAGAGGCACCAACTTTTGAAGAGCAGACAAGCACTTAACTGTTTTTCACAATAAGTGTCACTAAACATTTTAGCAAAAACAAAAAACAAATAAGCTGACAAAAAAGAATAAACAGAATAATTGCTTGGAAGAAACAGACAATTTAAGAAATGGTAAGGAGTTTTGAAAATATTGTTATGGTTACCTCTCAGAGAGATGTGAAAAATTATTACATATACTAAAGCAAGAATACAGTAGTAGGAAAAAGAATAGGAAGAATTTTCTAGACATTAACTTACTTGAATATGTATGATTGCTCTGGAAAAAACATCAGTATATCAACATATGAGATAAATAATGCAGTACAGAAAACCTCACAGATATAGGAGTAGGGAATGTGGGAAAGAGAGAGAAAAAGAGTTACAAAATATAAGAAATTAGAAGACAAGGAGATCAATTCTATGGATACAGCACCTAGAAGGACCTTGCAGATAGAAAATAAAAAGAAATAAGAAATCAAAATGAAAGAAATAATCAAAGACAAAACAGAAAAATATTTCCTCAGCCTAAGGATAAAAAAGAAAGTATCCAAAGTGAAAAGACCTGTGTAATTTAAGAAATGTGAAAGAAATTTTAGAATTATAAAGAAGATTAAAAAGGCTTTTAGAGACTAAGGCCAAAAACCCAAACTCATTGCTGTTAGATCCATTCCAACTCATATCAACCCTACAGGACAGTGTAAGAGAGCCCAGTGGATTTGAACTGCTAACCTTTTGTTTAGCCGCCGTATCACTTAACCACTACACCTCTAGCATTTCCTTCAGAGATCAAGGACATAAAATGAGATTAGCAAAAATGAAGTGAAAATAAAATTGGCAATAATCTTCTCATCAGAACTCTTTTTTTTTTAAATTTTTTATTTAATATAACTGAGAGAAAATGTACATTCCCATATAAATTTACATACCCACCTATATGCAGCTTCCACTGCTCTCCCTGCCCGGTGACAGCACGCTATTCCTCTCTGCTCCATACATGTCTCGTTCTCCCAATAGTCTCTTTTTTCCCTCCTCTCCACCCACTGTCCTTCCTCCAGTCAGAGGTCAGCAGGATCACATCCTATAGACATATAGAACCATACAGTGCATCCAATATATGGTCACTGCATCGCCAAGTCCAATCCATTCCTGTCCGAAGCATGGAATTTTGTTGTGATTTATGGTCAAGGGCAGCATCAGGGGCGAGGGGCTATGCTCCCAGGGGAACCCCGGAACCACTGGACCATCAATTGAGGTCTTTTAGTGGGGATCTCAGGGTGCACCCCTTTTTATTCTTGTGTTGCCAGTGAGACTCAACTTAGTGAGCTCCATCGCGGCTATCACTCGTGGTGGCTGGGCATCATCTGGTTCTTCTGGTCCCAAGTCGATGTAGGCACCCACTGATGTGGGTCTCTTTGTCTTTTGGGTTGTCTTTCCCCCATGTCATCTTGGTCCTCAGTGACCATCCATTCCGGCTGAGCTGGGACAATTTGCTGTGCCCTCGGATGGCAGTTTGGCAGCTTTTAAGACCCCAGACGCCACTCACCAACGTGGGGTGCAGAGAGCCCTCTTAGCAAAATGGTAGTTATGCCAATTGGCCTCGCTTTTGCCTAAGGGCATGGTCCCCCGCCCCCTGCCCCAGCTACTCTATCCTTGCAATATTGGGTTAAGATGGAAGGAGTACTCACGTTATGTTTAAGTCCACTTAATGTTGTTCTTGTTTCTAATGTGTGCTATCACTGATTTCTCCCAACCAGATACCTAGCAACTATCTAATCTAAACCCTACCCCCCTCCCTCCCTCCTTCCCGTCCCTTGCAGCTGTCAAAGAGTCTTTTCTTCTATACACAAGTCTGTTTTTGAGATCTTATCGTAGAGGTCTCATACAATATTTGTCCTTTTGTCGCTAACTGCTTTCACTCAACATAATGTCTTCCAGTTGAAACCAGGTCATGAGATGTTTCCTGAAGTCATCATGGTTCTTTATCATTGTGTAGTGCTCCATTGAGTATATATACCATAGTTTACCTATCCATTCTTCTGTTGTTGGGCATCTGGGTTGATTCCATCTTTTTGCTATCAAGGACTGTGCTGCGATAAACATTCTGGTGCATGTGTCCATTGCTGTGAAAGGCCTTGATTCTGTTGAATATATTCCAAGTAGTGGAATTACTGGGTCAAACGGTATATCAATATCCATTTTTTTAAGGAAGCATCAGATTGCTTTCCAAAGAGGCTGGACCACTTTGCAACCCCACCAACAGTGTAGGAGGGTTCCACTTTCTCCACAGCCTCTCCAGCATTTGTTGTTTTGTGTTTTTCGGATCATGGCCAACCTTGTTGGGGTGAGAAGGTATCTAATTGTCATCTTGATTTGAATTTCTTTAATAATTAAAGATCGTGAATATGTCTGCATATGTTTTTTGGCTGCCTGGATCTCTTCTTTAATGAAATGTCTGTCCATCTCCTTTGCCCATCGCTTAATTGGATGGTTTATCTTCTTCTTGTTGATATTTTGTAGTATCTTATAGATTACGGAAATCAGGCGTCAGTCTGACATAGAGTTTCCAAATATTTTTTCCCATTCTGTAGGTGTTCTTTTAATTCTATTAATAAAGTCTTCAGATAAGCAAAAGTGTTTAATTCTTAATAGATCCCATTTATCTATTTTCTCTTCTGATGATTGTGGTTTGTTTGACAGATTTTGGAGTCTGTCCACATTGTTTATTAAAACTTCCAGTGTTGTTCCTATCTTTTCTTGGATGAGCTTTATTGTTTTAGGTTTGATATTTAGGTCTTTTATCCAGTTGGAGTTGGTTTTTGTATAAGGTGTAAGATATGGATCTTGTTTCAGTTTCTTGCAGATGGATATCCAGTTTTGCCAGCACCATTTGTTGAAGATACTGTTTTTACCCCAGTTTAATGTCTTAGGGCCTTTGTCGAATATCAGTTGTTCATAGGTAGATAGTGTCATCTCTGGGGTCTCAGGTCTGTTCCACTGATCGATCTGTGTATTCTTATACTAGTACCAGGCTGTTTTGACCACTGTGGCAGTGTAATATGTTCTAAAGTCAGGTAATGAGAGGCCTCCCAGTGTGTTCTTCTTCTTTAGTCATACCTTGCTTAACCGGGGCTTCTTCCCTTTCCAAACAAAATTGGTGATTTGTTTCTCCATCTCATTAAAAAATGTCACTGGAACTTGTATTGGGATTGCATTATATAAATAGATTGCTTTGGGTAAAATATACATTTTCACAATGTTAAGTCTTCCTATCCATGAGCAGGGTAGGTTTTTCCATTTATCTAAGTCTCTCTTAGTTTCTTGTAATAAGGGCTTGTAGTTCTCTTTGTAAAGGTCTGTTATTTCTCTGGTTAGATTAATTCCTAGGTATTTATCTTCTTAGGGGCTATCATAAATGGTATTGATTTGATAATTTCTTCCTTAACAGGCTCGTTGTTGGTATAAAGGAATCCTACTGATTTACTTATGTTTATCTTGCATCCTGAGACTTTGCTGAACTCTTCTATCAGTTTGAGTAGTTTACGTATAGATTCCTTGGGATTCTCTGCATATACAATCATATCATCTGCAAACAGGGAGATTTTAACTTCCTCTTTGCCAATGCAGATGCCCTTTATTTCTTGGTCTTGTCAAATTGCTCTGGCTAAAACTTCTAGCACAATGTTGAATAGAAGAGGTGAGAGTGGGCATCCTTGTTTAGTTCCTGATCTCAAGGGAAAGTCTTTCAGTCTCTCTCCATTCAGGATGACGTGGGCAACTGGCTTTGTATAAATGGCCCTTATTGTGTTGAGGAATTTGCCATCTATGCCCATTTTGCTAATAGTTTTTCGCATGAATGGGTGTTGGACTTTATCAAATGCCTTTTCTGCATCAGTGGACAAAATCAGGTGATCCTTGTCTTTTGTGTTATTTATGTGGTTAATCACGTTAATTGTTTTTCTGATGTTGAACCAGCCTTGCATCCCTGGTATAAATCCCACTTGGTCATGGTGGATTATTTTCTTGATATGTTGTTGTATTCTATTGGCAAGAATTTTGTTGAAGATTTTTGCATCTAGATTCACGAGTGATATCGGTCTGTAGTTCTCTTTCTTTGTTGGTTCTTTCCCTGGCTTGGGTATCAGGGTTATGCTAGCTTCATAGAATGAGTCTGGGAGTACTTCATCCCTTTCTATACTGTGAATTAGTTTCAGTAGTATTGGAGATAACTCTTCTCTAAATGCTTGGTAGAATTCTGCAGTGAAGCCATCTGGACCCGGACTTTTTTTGGTTGGCAGTGTTTTGATGATCTTTTCAATCTCTTCCTTTGTAATGGATTTATTAAGTTGTTCTACTTCACGTTGTGATAATTTAGGTAGGTGGTATGAGTCAAGGAGTTGGTCCATTTCCCCTAGCTTTTCAAATTTGTTAGTGCACAGTCTTTCATAGTATTCTGTTATGATATTTTTGATTTCTGTTGCATCTGTGGTGACAACCCCCCTCTCATTTCTAATTTGGGTTATTTGTTTCCTTTCCTGCTTTTCTTTAGTAAGTTTAGCCAGTCGTTTGTCAATTTTGTTGATCTTCTCAAAAAACCAGCTTTTGGTCTTTTCAATTTTTTCAATTGTTTTTCTATTCTCTAATTCATTTAGCTCTGCTCCAATCTTTATGATCTCGTTTCTTCTGGTGCCTGAGGGGTCCCTCTGTTGTTCTCTTTCTGCTTGTTCAAGCTGTAGGGTTAGTTCCTTGATTTGGTTTCTTTCTTCCTTCCAGATGTGTGCATTTATGGAGATAAACAGCCCTCTGAGCACTGCTTTGGCTGTATCCCATAGGTTCTGGTAGGAAGTGTTTTCCTTCTCATTGGAATCCATGAATTTCTTTAATTCATCCTTGATTTCCTCTATAACCCATGTTTTTTTGAGCAAGATGTTGTTCAGTTTCCAAGAGTTCCACTTTCTATCTATGTTTTTTCTACTATGGATTTCAACTTTGATGGCTTTATGACCTGAGAAGATGCTTTGCAGTAATTCAGTGGTATGGATTTTGTTGAGCATTGCATTAAGGCCTATCACATGGTCAATTCTGGAGAATGTTCCATGTGCACTGGAGTAGAAGGTGTAGTTGTCTCCTGGTGGGTGGAAGGTTCTGTATATATCAATGAAGTTTAGTTGGTTAATTGTGTCAATGAGGTCTTCTGTATCTTTACTGAGTTTTTTTCTGGATGATCTGTCTAGTATTGAAAGTGGAGTGTTGAAGTCTCCCACTATTATGGTGGAGTCATCTAACTCTCTTTTGAGTATAGTCAGTGTTTCTTCGACATATTTAGGTGCTCTGATATTAGGTGCATAAATATTTAATATAGTTAAGTCTTGCTTGTGTACTGAACCTTTCAGCAATAAATAGTGTCCATCTTTGTCCATGATGGTGGATTTGACATTAAAATTGATTTTGTCTGAGATTAGAATTGCCACCCCTGCTCTTCTTTGTTCACTGTTAGCTTGATGTATATTCTTCCAACCTTCAGTTTTTAGTTTGTTCCTGTCTTTAAGTCTCAAGTGAGTGTCTTGTAGACAACATATGGATGGGTCATGTCTTTTGATCCAAGATGTCACTCGCTGTCTCTTTACTGGAGCATTCAGTCCATTCACATTCAATGTAATTATTGATAGGTATGTGTTCAGTGCTGCCATTGTGATGCGTTTATTTTTATGTTGATGTTTTCTCTGTTGTTCCTATTAGTCTGTTCTGGGACGTGCTTTTTTTGTGTGTGTTCACTTTTTTCAGAGCTGGTTTTGTGGTTGTTGAAACTCCTGTGTTACGTTTCTTGAAACGATATGATACATCTTTGTTTTGCTTTACAGCTGCCCCTATGATCCCCCTTAATAAACTATATATAAACCCAATTTTAATTACTACCAGTCTTGTCATCTTCCTCTCCATCTGGAAGGACTGTAACAACTGTAGTACATCCCTCTTTTTAATATGATGACACCATAGTTTTCATGATAATCACTGGATTGCTTCTTTCCTTATCAAAGCTGTGATTGGCTTTGAAGCCTTCCCTAACTGAGTAGAGTTTTGAGTAGTAAAGTCATTCTAAAATATAAAGTTAGTGGTTTTGTTCTTCTAAGACAGAGCCAAGAACTTCTTTCAATATTTCTTGCAGTTTTGGTTTGGTCTTTACAAAGTCTCTGAGTTTCTGTTTATCTGGGAATGTCTTAATTTCATTTTCGTATTTGAAAGATAGTTTTACAGGATATATAATTCTTGGTTGGAAGTTCTTCTCCTTCAAAGCTTTGAATGTGTCATGCCACTGTCTCCTTGCCAGCATTGTTTCTGCTGAGAAATCTGACGAGAGCCTACAGGGTTTCTCTCTGAATGTTAACTTTGCTTTGAGTCTTGCTGCCTTTAAGAGTTGCTGCTTATGTTTCATTTTGTTGAGCTTGATTATAATATGTCTTGGAGTCTTTCTTTTGAGATCTATATTGGGTGGTGTACGATATGCATCTGAGATGTCTATATTCTCTTCCTTCATGATTTCTGGGAAGTTTTCTGTCAGCAGCTCAGCAACGATACTCTCTGTGTTCTCAGATGTCTCTGAATTGGAGTTCAGAGACTCCAATTAATTGAAGGTTGTTCCTCTTAATAGAGTCCCACATGCTTCCTAATGTTTCTTCAATTTTCTTGTTTCTTTTTTCTGATTTCTGCTCATAGATGCTGGCCTCAGTAGCTCTGTCTTCCAAGTCAGAAATTCTTTTTTCTATTTGTTCCATTCTGTTTTCTTGGCTTTGCATGGAAGTTTCTATGTCTTTGATTTTGTTTTTGATCTGTTGGATTTCAGAGTACTGGTGTTCCATCAGATCGAACATCTCACTTAATTTTTTGTTTTGTTCTCCTGCATTTTGTATAAGGTCTAGAAGGGCTCTGTATATAATGATTTTGTATTCACTTTCTGATGCTTTCATAAAAGTTTCTTCATCTGGAAAACTCCTTGGTTGCTTTGTTTGGGAGCCTTCTGAAGCCATGGCCACAAGTGTCTGTTGCTTTTTGGGACCCATGTGAGTCTGTAGAGGCTGGAAGAGGTACTGTGAGGATGGACTGCAGATGTTTCTCTAGGCTGTCTTAAAATGTAAAGCAAAAGATATCTGACCACTTCACAAGTCAGTTAGGTTTTCAGGTGTAGAAGTCCCTCTTCTCAACTGGCAAAGTAAGCGCCACTATATCCAATCCAAGATGATACAAACTAGTTCAGAATACAGCAATGCTACTGCCCTGTTGGCTTCTGCTGACAGGGCCTAGCCTTAGAGGACACTGTGTAGAGTACTTCTTTTCTGATAGAAAAGCACTCTCTTGTGGGCAGGCTCTGGCTCCCAAGCTAAGAATTAGGTCCAGCTGCGGCCACCGTATCCAAGATGGTGCCCTCCACACAGGCAGCAGACAGAAGGGCTAAAAGTGCCGAGAGGTAGTGATTCCTCTGATTCTGTTGCAGGGCCTGCAAAGCAGGTGGCACTGTGTAAATTACTCCTTTTCTGTCAGAGAAGCGCTATCTTCTTTGCAGGCGCTGGCTCCCATGCTAAGAATGAGGTCCCGCTAGAATCTCCGTATCCAACATGGCGTCCCACACACTGGCTGTGAAACTCCATACAAACACTGCTGAGGCAGATATAAAATGACAGGCTCAAAGTGGCTAGATTAACAGAGTCCCAAGCCTGGCTCTCAGAATATGGGAATTTCACCTGCCTGTCCCCCCAGCAGTGTGTCTGAGTCTAGCCGGTAGGCAAGACCCTGCTCTGCCTGCCGGCCAAGACAGAGGGAAAAAAAAAAGTCACAATGGTGCGTTTACCTTCCGTCGGTGAGAGCCGGGGCTAGCCAGGAGCGGGAGTCAGCTAGAGAGAGGAGGTTTTTCGCTGAGTGGTATGAAGTCCCAATTAACAGCCCTGTGCCGTGTCCTGGGGCTGATTAGGTGATCAGAAGGCTCTGTTTGATTGTCAATTCAGGTCTTGGTTTCCAGAGGGATATAAGGAGACGTGAGCTCCACCATCTTGACTCCGCCCCCAGAACTCTTCATCGTAGAAGAAAATGGATCACTGACTTCAGATTTCTGAGTACTGTAAACACTGAACTGTATATCTAGCCAAATTATCAACCAAGTATTACAGTGAAATAAGAAAAATGCTGATAAATTCTGGTAAAGACACATGAAATTTACCACTTGTACATTCTCTGTGGAAAATCAAATGTGTAGACACATTCCAATTTAAGTAAAAAGGAATCCAAGAAAAAAGAAAGGTGAAACTAAAATGGTGGAATTAATATATTATCATGCAAATAATGTGCATCTTCTGTGTGTGTGTGTGTGTGTGTGTTCACATCATCATGTGGTACATGTGGTAGAGGACTGGCATGGTGGTGCTCATGAGGAGGCCTCCTGAGGGAGTGGTGGCACGTGGCTGGAAAGTAAATGCAAAGGCACACATCATTTCCATAAAGTGAGGTAACAGTCTGCAAGGAAAAGATTTACAAGGATGAAAACTCAGATATCTCCAAAAGAACACATTTGAAAGGAAAATGGTTTCTTTCAACAAACATCAGGATTCAGGAGTTGATAACATAAAAAAAGAAAGGCAATGAGCAGTTCCAAGAAAAACAAAAGACTCAAAGAGAAAGTCACAAGCAGGTAAGAAGCAAACTAAAAGGTGGCATTATTTTAAGAACTCCATGGAGAGTAAGAAAGGTAGAATCCATTTGACCTTGACTTGAGTTATGGGGACCAGCATATATTTATGTGAGTCCAATCACTATTTGCAAATGTTTACATAGCCGCGTTATTTATTTATTTATTTGTTTGAATTTCTGTGTTTTAGAATGATCTTACAGAACAAGTTCAGAGTCTATTACACTGAAGGCCAAAATACGAATGTTCATGAAATCGTACAGAAAGTGGAGGTAGTGCTGCCAGACATTGAGGATAGGGTAGGTTGAGATGGGACAGACGGAGCTGAAGATGCACTAATGTGCAAATAATGTGCACATCCTGGTTAATAAAAAAAAATAAAGATTTTTTAAAATTGAGTAACAAATATTTATTGACCCCCTACATAGAAAGGCAACAGTAGACGTAACACGTCAGTGAATAGATTTATTCTCTATTCCATGTGTTTTATTCCTTGCTCTACAATGACAGCATTAGAGACAGTGGGAGGATGTAGCATATCTATCTGGAGGTAGTTCCCAAAGAACTTGCTAAAGGGTGGATGTGATGACTAAAGGAAAAACCCATTATCCATTGCTGTGGAGTTGATTCTGACTCACAGCAACCCTATAGGACAGAGTAGAACTGCCCCATAGAGCTTCCAAGGAGCACCTGGTGCATCAGAACTGTCAACCTTTTGGTTAGCAGCCATAGCTCTTAACCATTCTGCCACCATGGTTCCAGCCTAAAGAAAAAGAGAATAAAATTAAGGACACATCTTTTTTGTGCGGCTGCATAGATGGAGGGCTAGTAATTCATTCCAGAGCAAGTTCAGAGGATTAACAGGCTTATTTTAAGTCTCACTTATAAAACAGATAACCACATAGTAAAAAATACAAAATTGAAAACAAGAGTCTGAAAATTTAGATAAGTGTTTGTAAAAGAAATTTAGTTAAGTGTTAGTAAAAAACAAAACAAAAAAAGCCAAATTTGTCATATTTTGGATGATGGGGAATCAAAATGCATTTTTAAATATCAATAAAGAATTTTACAATATATGAGTACTATTTAATATTATGGATGAAATACATTTACATCTCAGGAATTAGGTTAAGGGAGTAGTAGGGTAAAAAAATACACTTTGTGGGGAGTCTCTGGGAGATTTTTCTTTTGACGTGTGCCAAGCCAATTGCTGTTGACGTGTGCATGGACCACATTTACAAAAAATGAAATAGTTATCAAATTAAGCCTTATGTATGTATATTTCAGAGGGCAGGAAAATGTGCTGGGTATTCCTAGTGCCACGGTGTTTATTCTAATCCGTTCTCTGGGAACATAGATTACTCTCCTCATGTTTAACTGTCGTCTACGCACCTGACAGCTTTTACTTGTTTTATTTACCCATATGCTGCACTGATTCCTTAAGCTTCTTATCTATGCCTTTAATTTGTATATATTTAAATTAGTTTTATCAAAGTTGTTCACATACATAGCTTTAATGGCCAAATTATTCTACAGGTCTTAGCAGAAAAATCTGAATTCCCACTAGTCCCTGTTTTCCCACTATGGATCTTGCAGCTGTGAGACAACTAGTATCAACTCTTACAGGCTTGTTTATTTATGTACTTGTATTTACTTCAGTGTTCCTAGATAATTTATGTATACTACTACTTCAACTTTCTAATTTCATGCATTACCTATTCACTTTCCTTTAAGGGAGCTGAAGAATAATCTTGAATAAGCCCCCCCGCCCGACTACACCCTCCTGCTTCTCCATACTCTGCAGTGTGATTGCAGCAGAATTTTTGCTCACCAAAAAGTCAGTGTTTATTGTGACAATGTAATAGTACCTACAGCAGACCCATGGAGGGCCCTAGGATCACATTTTCTTTTTTGTACAATGTTTTGGGTTTGCATAGCATTAATAACTCTCTTGCTTATTCCATTAAAGGCAGTCCCTGATTTATAATGTTTTAGCATTACAGTGAATCACACTTACAACGGTGTGGTGTTATTTATGATTTGTGTATTCTTTTATTTATGTATGGAAGTGCTGAAGTATGTTTGCAAGATTATATGCAAAGTTTCCTACCCCCAAAGACAAATAAAGACCCGCCTTATAAAGATACCTGATAATAAAAAGCAATAA
Organism: Heterohyrax brucei; assembly: GCA_028571685.1. Classification (NCBI taxonomy): domain Eukaryota; kingdom Metazoa; phylum Chordata; class Mammalia; order Hyracoidea; family Procaviidae; genus Heterohyrax; species Heterohyrax brucei. The sequence continues at coordinate 81,054,148 of CM053159.1, read as the reverse complement.
AAATGATTTTTTTAAAAAAAAAAAAAAACAAGAGATATTCAACTTGTGTCAGAACTAATTTATGGCAGAGTTCTCTGGAATGGAATGGCATCACAAGTCGGGGACTATCTGCACTTAGATTTTCTACATTATTATCATTAGCCAAGCCATTCATTCACAAGCTGTTTGCTACCAATGTTAGTCTCCTCTCGGTGTTCTTAAATACAGTGCTGTTGTTCATTAGCTTTAGCTGCAGTAGAAAACCATCACCACTAGTGGGTTCCAACTCAGTGATCCTACAGGACAGAACAGGACTGTTCCACAGGATTCCCAAGGCTGCAGTATTGAAGGAAGCAGACTGCCACATCTGTCTTCCCGAGAGCAGGCAGTAGGTTCCACTGCCCTTTCAGTCAGCAGCTGAGAGCCTAACCACCGCACAACCAGGGCCTCAGGAGCGTCGTTGGCGTCCCCTCCTGGTGACCTGATGTGTTCTGCTGTCATCCACAAGGTCTTCATTGGCTGATTATTGAAAGACGATCACTAAACCTTTCTTTCTACTCTTTTTCTTGAAGCTCTGGAGAAATTTTCCACTACAGGTGATGCTGCTGGTATCTCCACTGGTGGTGGCACAGCTTCCAGCACCGTAACAACACACAAGTCACCCCAAGAAGACAAACTGAGAGATGGGGGATGGGCAAATATGTAAGGTTTTCCATAAATTCTAGCTTCTCCTAGGCAAGTGTCTTCCTGAAAACTTCCACTTATCTTCCGTCTGAGCTGGTGGGCTTTTAGGCCTGGTGCAAGGCTGGCAGACAGCCAGGAATCTGCCTTCATCCTCCTCAGAGATGTGGACACCTCTCTTACCCGAGCCTCTCTCCCGAGCCTCGTGTCTTCCTCTCTCAGCTCCCCTCCTTAATTCTGGGAAACACTTCCTTCCGTGGCTCCTGAAGAAGAGTGAAGAGGATCTAAGTTTCATGCCTGAGTACGCTTTTAGTCTTTCCTTGCAGACGTCTAGTTTGGTTAAAAAATAAAAAAAGGTTATAGCAAAAAAAAAAAAATTCTCCTTTTGTCTTTTCCCTTCTAGTACCACTTTGAGCAATTCGGTACTATTATGAATCCTAATTAGTGTAAATTACCCCTTTTATTTTGTTTTCGGTCAGTGGAAGTTTTCCCCTTTGTTTCCAGTATTCTAAGATTTTATGACATTGTGCCCTGCGGTGAGTCCTCCTGTCCTGTTCTTTAATACACTGGGCACCCAGTGAGTTTTTGTTTCAGCTAGGATCTTTTGTCTTCATCTAGAAAACTTTCTTATGTTATTTTCGCTAACTTTCTACCCTCCGTTGCTGCTGTTCTCTAGGCACGCCCACTTGAAGGATGTTGAGAATCAACCCCCTAATTCACCGGGGTTTGCAAGATACCGCCTGACTGCCAGACTCAACGCGACTGCTGTTTTTGTGTGCCCTCTAAGCTAAGACTGACTCCCATTTTTAAATGATCGAAAAGAAATTAAAAGACGAAGATTTTGCGAAAGGTGAAATCACACAAAATTTACATCTCAGTTTCCGTGTGTACAACTTGCCTGGAGCCTGGCCCCGTCATCTGTTCGTGTCGCTGTCTACGGCGGCTTTCACATCACATGGCAGAGTCCGGTGGTCCCCGCGGAGACTGCGGAGCCCCCACACAAGGTATTTGCTCTTCAGTCCATTACAGAAAAAGTTCGTCAACTTATGCTCTAAGTCTGACTGTTTTTTATTCCTCTGTATGTTTGTTTTAATTTCTGGGCAATTACTTTATTTTTGAAGTTTTGTGTTACATTTTTCATTTCTATCATGTTTTTGTAATTTTCAAAAACTTCACTTCTGCTTCTTTTTGGTAGCTGTTTCTTCTTTTATATGTATGAAGTGTCCTCTCAAGAGTTTCTTAGTTATGTGTAATTTGACATCTTCTTCTCCCACATTCCTTTGTTTTCCCCAAGTTGCTTTCTCTTAACTCTTTGTTTCTGCAGTGTTAGTGGGTTTCCTCCAGTGCCCAACACCCTCTGCACTGTCTACATGTGCTTAGAATGGGACACTATAGAGTCACCAAAAGCTCTATGGGTGGGTGGTCGGGGGTCCTGGTGAGCTTTGGGGGGCAGGGTGAGTGGATGTCTCATTAGGGGACCTCTAGCTGTCAGATTCTGAAGACCTTTTCTCTTGGCCAGTAAGATCACTGGAGAAATATATGCCAAACTGCTTGCTCGGCAAATAGAACTTGGCTGAGAGAAAGGAGCCCTGGTGGTGCAGTGGTTAAGAGCTTGGCTGAAAACCGAAAGGTTGACAATTCAAATCTACCAGCCACACATTGGAAACCCTATGGGGCGGCTCTCCTCTTTCCCATAGAGTCTCTGTGAGTTGAAATTGACCTGATGGCAATGGAGTGTGAAAATTTCAGCAATCAAGGATTGCAAAGAGGAATGGGAGGGAAGGCAAAGATTCTCACGTAGATCACTGTGAGGACTCTGACTTCTCTTGAACCTGAACTGGACTCGGTCCTCAGCAAGGTCAGTTGTACCCTTTATTTCTTAGTGTCCGTTTGTGATCTAGAAGTATGAGTTTAAGTTTTTAGTTTTATCAGCTTACTTTTCTAAATGTTTACCTCTCACTCAAAAGCATTGGGTTTGGTTATTTCTGCTTCTATTCCTTTTTGCAGATTCTGGGATGGCTCCTCTTGTTCTGAGTGCCAAGGCTGTAAACCTGCTCTTGCAATGACAGCTTTCTGAAAGTAAATTGTAAAATTGATCTTGCTACCCAGCTATCATCTGGAACAAGGGCTTTCAATGTACCTCCTCAGCCAGGCCAGAAAAAATATTAGAACACACAGAGAGCTGACTTCTCAGGGACCGTGATTAGAGGAGAGCAACAGAAGAAAGTGGGTCCTGTAATCATCCAAGTCTCTGGTCCTCAGAAACTCTAACAATAGAAAGCCGATTACCCGTAGCAGATCCCCCTGAGTTCAACACTGTGCTGAAAGGAAGTCTTTGAAAATATAGACCTTTCCAGAAAACCCTAAGCTTGGTATCAAATACGTGTCCCTATCATCCAATAGTGATGTCTAAGGTAGGGTGTGTGTGGGGGAGGGGGGTGTCTACACTTCTGTGATTGTGTCGAATACACAGATATCCAGAAGTGGCACCAGACTTGGCTGACGGCTTCATGATGAGTACAGCTTCACCTAAGAGCTGCAGTAACAGGCATCTCAAAGGCTGAAGAACAAAAGGCAACAGCCAGCGAGCAATCCTTAGCCATCAGACTCCTGTTCCGTGCAGATCTGCATTGTCTTCTTGGGTGAGAGAGGAAAAAAATCATTGAAGGTTATTTTAAGAGCCAACTTTAGAATTCTTCTCAGGAGGAGCACTATTTTTGCTGTTGAACACATTTCCATGGGTGTGTCACTGCACAGGTGAAGTTCTGCACTTAGCTTAGAAGAGTGGGAGGCCAGGTGAAATCAGGACTCAGATACTTCACATGCAAAGCTAAACTGACTTTGGGGTAGAGGGAAGTGGAAAGGAAAGAGAGGTTTCAAAAACAAGAGTAACAGGCCACGCATCACAGTGATGTGGGGAAGCACTGTCCAGCAAGAAGCATCCAGTGACAGAATGGTTGGCGAATTTGACAGAGAGGAACTCATGTTAACTTTGCTGCGTGCATGAGAAAATACATGTTTATATGAATAACGTATATAATGACATCCAAGAAATTCTTCATCATTTAAATAGAATTTACTTTTCGTTGCTTATTGTATTTTATTGTGGTAAAATAGACATAAGGCTTTTTACATTTTTATCATTTTAAGTGCATGATGGCAACCCTGGCAGCATAGTGGTTAAGTGCTACCACTGCTGACTAAAAAATCAGCAGTTCGAATCCACCAGGCTCTCCTTGGAAATCCTCCAGGGTAGTTCTAATCATCCTACAAGGTCACTATGAATTGGAATTGACTTGAGGGCAGCAGATTTGTTTTTTTTTAATCACTAATGGAAAGAAGCCCTGTTGTCTCAGTGGGTAAGCAGCAGGCTGCTAACCAAAAGGTCAGCAGTTCAAACTCCCAAGTTGCTCCTCGGAAGAAGACAAGGCAGTTTGCTCCTGCAAAGATTGCAGCTCTGGAAACCCTACAGGCAGTTCTGCTCCATCCTAGAGGGTTGCTATGAGCGGAATCAGCTGGGTGATTTCATGACTATCCTTGTGGAGGATCTTCTCATGTGCTCACTGACCATTTGTGTATCTTCTTTGGAGAAATGTCTAAGTGCCATTGCCATTTTTTAATTGAATTATTTGTCATTTTGTTATTGTGTTAGAAGAGTTCTTCATATTTTCTGGATGCGAAGCCTTCATCAGACATATGCTTTTCCAAATATTTTCTCCCATTCTGTAGATTGTCTCTCTCTTTTGTTGGTAAAGTCCTTTGATGTACAAACACTTGAATTTTGATGTGGTCCAGCATGCCTAGTTTGTCTTTTGTTGTCATATTTGAAAATCCACTGTCAAGAACAAGATTGCAAATCTTTACCAGAGGGTCTCCTTTAAGAGTTTTATGATTAGTTCTTTTGGGGGCTTATTGATCAATTTTGATCCTTTTTTTTTTCCCATAGTATGTGAGGTAGGGGTCCAATTTCATTCTTTTTGCAGAAGAAATCCAGCTGTCTCATCACTGTTTGTTGAAGAGACTATACTTTCTCCATTGAATGGACTTGGAACTCTCATCAAGAATTAGTTGGCCATAGATGTATGGCTTTATTCCTGGACTCTGATTCTCCTCCATGGGTCTATGTCTATCCCTAGGCCAGTACTACACTGTTTGGGTTACCCTAGCTTGACAGCACATTTTGAAACTGGGAAACATGAATATTCCTGCTTTGTTTTTATTTTTACTTTTTCCAAAATTTTTTTGAACATTTGAGATCCCCTGAAATTTCATTTTAGTTCAAGAATTAACTGTTTAATTCTTGCAAAAAAAGAAAAAAAGCTGTTAAAATTTTGATAGGAATTACACTCACTTTGTAGGTTTCTTTGTATAATATTGCCATCTTAAAAATACAAAGTCTCCTTCACATAAATGAGATATCTTTCCTTTTACTTAGGTCTTTCAGCACTGTTTTGTAATTCTTAGTGTATGAATCTTTCACCATCATAGTTAAATTAATTCCTTGATAATTTATTCTTTCAGATGCTATTGTAAATACTATTATTTTCTTAATTTATTTTTCAGTTTCTTCATTGTGTGTGTATAGAAATATAGCATCTTTTGTGTGATGATCTTGTATCTTGTAGCTTTGTTAAATTCATTTATTAGCTCTAGTAGTTTTTTGTGGCACCTTTCAAACTGTCTACATATAGGATTATGTCATCTGTGAATACATCTATTTCTTTTCAATCTAGATGTTTTTTTAATTTCCTTTTCTTGCCTAATTCTGTGTGTTCTCTAATACAATGCTGAGTTAAAACACAAACAGAACCCAGTGCTGTCAACTCAATACCAAAGCATAGGAACCCTACAGGACAGCGTAGAACTGCCCATACTGTTTCCAAGGAATGCCTGGCAGCTTTGAACTGCTAACCTTTTGGTTAGCAGCCCGAGGACTTAACTCCACCACCAGGATTTCCATGATTGAAAAGCCATGTAAAGACACCACAGGAAAAGAAAACTATAGAGAACATAGCCTTTACAAATATAATTGCAAAAATCCTCACCTAAATACTAACAAACTGAAGCCAAATGTATTAAAAGGCTTATACACTGTAATCAAGTGGGATTTCTCCCAAGAATGTATGTGTGGTTTGGTAGAAGACAATCAGGAAGGTACCACACCACATTGTTGAATGATGATTAGCAGTGATGAAAGAAGTCATCCTTTTCTTGTTACTGACCTGATGGGGGAAATTCTCAGTCTTTCCCCATTGAGAATGATGTTAGCCAGAGGTAGATTATAAATGTCCTTCACTACGTTTATGTCGTTCTCTTTTATTTATACTTTGCTGGCTGTTTTCATCATGACAAATTTTGTATTTTTGTGAAACGTCTTTTCCGCCTCAGTTGGTCATGCGGTGCTTCTTCAGCTTCTTAACGTGACATATTACATTGACTGGTTTACTTCTATCAAACCGCCCATGCATTCCTGGGACAAATCCCACTTAGTCATGGTGTATAATCCTTTTAATACGCTTGACTTCACTTTGTTAGTATTTAGGTAAGGATTTTTTGCAACCACATTTATAAAGGATACGTTCTTTGTAGTTTTCTTTTCCTGTGGTGTCTTTATCTGGTTTGGGATCACGGAAATGCTGTCCTCATAAACTCAGTTAGGAAATGTGGCTTTCTCTTTTGTTATCTGAAAGAGTTGAAGAAGGATTGGCATTAAATCTTCTTTAAACGTTTTGTAGTTTTATAGAATCCCCAAGTGAAACACTCTGGTCCTGGACTTTCTTTTGGTTGGAGATTCTTCATCTATGCTTTCATTATCTTCCCTTGTTGTCAGTATGTTGTGGCTCTCTAGTTCATCCTAAGTTAACTTTGGTAGTCTGTTTCTAGTAATTTGCCCATCTTACGTAGGTCATTTAATTTGTTGGTATACAACTGTTCACAGTATTCTCTTATAATCTGTGTGTGTGTAACTGGTAGTAATAAATGTTCTCACATTTATTTCTGATTTTAATTATTTGTATGTTCTCTTTTTTCTTTTCAGTCTAGCTAGAAGATTGTCAATTTTATCAATTAATCTTTTTAAAGAAATGGCTTTTCATTTTGTGCTTTCTCTCTGCTGTTTTCTATCCTCGATTTATCTCTACTCTGTAATGTTTTCCTCCTCCCACTAGCTTTGGGCTTACTTTGCTCCTCTTGTTCCACTTCCTAAAGGGTTAATGTTAGGTTACTGATCTGATTTTTTTTTAATGTAAGCATTCACAGCTATACATTTCCCTCCAAACACTACCTTGACTACATCCCATAAGTTTTGTGCTGGCCTTTGATTTTCATTCATTTGTAAGCATTTTTCCAGTGTCCCTTGTGATTTCTTTTTGATTCATTAGTTGTTGAATAGAATGTTGTTTTACTTCCATGTATGTGTGGAAATCAACTGCTGTTGATGTCCAGTCTTGCTCCACTGTGGTTGGAGGAGACACTTTGTATGATTTAAATCTTCGTAAATGCATTAAGACTTGTTTTCTGATCTAACATATGGCATATATTGAAGAGTTAATCTGTGTGTACAAGAGAAGAATGTGTATTCTGCTGTCATTGGGTGGTGTGTTCTATATTTGTTAGGTCTAGTTGTTTATGGTTTTCTTCAAACCTTCTACTTATTTGTATTCTATCCCGTGTTGTAGCTATTATTGAAAGGGGTGTACTGGAGTTTCTAATTATTATTGCCATACGAAGCATTTGCCTACATGCCATAGCCTAGGTATCATAACCCGTGGACTGGTTTCCAGAGTTGTGACAGAGTTGGTTCTCTCATTTTTTGCCTGTGTGTGTGTGCGCGCGCGTGTGTGTGTGTATTTGTTGGGTGACAGGAATGTGATGCGGCTCACATTGCCATCTTGCTGTAGATCCAGACTGTGAACTTTCAAACTAGCTTCTGTGTAATTCTGTCATATAGGCCCACTTTGCCACCAAAACTATCAGTACCATCTGCTATACAAACACATTTCTTGTGTAGGTGGTGGATTGGGGCAATCAATGAAAGGAGACTGAGTTCTTTAGGGTGGCACGGTTGGGATACCAAAGAATCAGGGTGTCAGAGTCAATGACCTCAACTAAGAAAGAAGTAACTACAATCCATAGAAAACTAGGAAAGTACTGTCTACCCTGAACTTATCCCCTGGGAGTCCCTGGGTAGTATTAACACTTGAGCCCTTGGCTTACTAACCCAAAAGTTGGGAGTTTGAATGTATCCAGGGGCACACAGAAGAAAGACCTAATGCTCTACTTCAAAAAATGATAGCCGTTGAAAAGTCTATATAGCACAGTTCTCTTGATACACATGGAGTTGCCGTAAATCACAATGAATGCGATGGCAACCAGTCTGGTTTGTCTGTTACCCAGACCTTGACTCATACTTCATCACCCTAGCCCAGCTAATGGACCCTAATTCCAGTCCCCACACACATGTACTGTCTGTTCAACATTGTCTGGGTTACCTATGCCACTTCTGAGCATATCATTTCAGATTTAATAGAAACTGAATTTTTGTAGCTTAACTGTGACTTGGTCCTGAGACCCACATAGTATTGATTCTTTCTTGCTTCCATTTTTTATTTCAAGCCATATTATTTTTCATATTTTAAACAAGGTTTCCCCTTGGTGATAAAAGACTAAATCACAATGATAGGTCCAAATGATTATTTATTATGTGTGCTCAACTTCCTAATTTGTTTTTAATGAGGCTTTCTATTCATATGGTTTTAATTCATTAGTTTATTCAATGGAAACTTAAATACTTACTTTGTTGCAGGCACTGTATTTTCTCTTCTATGAAATAATTCCACCTTTTTTGCATTCTGCAATAAATCCATTTGCTTCCCAATATAGCGTAAGTTGGATGACATTAAGCTTTCCTGTGGTACCTTTTTACAAATGGCTGCTTTGTTCCTATTTACATGGAACTCAACACTCTTACTGAACCTTTTCCAAAGATTCTTTAACATTCCAGCCAAGTAGGTGAAAAAGAATTGCTATTCTGATTCACAGATGATTTAGGAACAGGGTCTGAATCGTGCTATAAGCAGAAAAGCCCTTTTAAAACAGGACTGTTTTTCTTTGGTCCTCTCTGCCAAAAAATCGCAGTGCCCAGCCTTCTGATGGCGCCTTATCACTTATAAGCTAATGCGCTGAATGGATATTTCATTTGTGGCCCTGAGGTTAGTAACAAGAATTGCTTTTTACTTCTGCTGTTTGTGTTTCACCAGTAAAAATGTTCATCCTGCTTTATTAGTAAGAAAAAAGATCCACACTGTCTAAGGGCCTTCTGTTCCTTCATACAAAATACTGTTTCCCTGTCACTTTTCCTAAGCAGACCCACTGGAGATGGGAAGTCTTTAGAGAACCTGTTTTTGGATTGGCCTTTATTATTTGTATTTGTCCTACTCTTCAAAGTACAGAGGCCTATAATTAATACCCACTGCTTTCAAGTCAATTCTGACTCATAGAAACCCTACTGGGCAGAGTAGAACTGCCCCACAGAGTTGCCAAGGAGAACCTGGCAGATCTGATCTGCTGACTTTTTGGTTAGCAAACATAGCACTTAACCACTGCTCTACCAGGGTTTCTAATAGGAAAGCCTGAACTGTGATTTCTTACTTCTGACTAATGTAGGTAATAGAAAAAGTCTCTAATGTAATCAGCTCCATTCTTTGTTGTTTTTCTTTGTGTTTCTTGGATCATTTTTCATAAAAGTATAGTCAAAGCAGATTCCCTCACCCCATAACATACACCCAACATCTAAGTTGCAAACGAAGACCCCAGACTCAGGGAAATGCACACTTCCCTACCACCTTCAACTTAACTAGAAATCTATTTTTAACACTGTCCTAAGATTTGCTCGTTAGACAGAATCTAGGCTTTGACACCACTTACTTGAACAAATTATTTAAAATTTCTCAGCTTTGCTTTCCTTGAGTCTAAATGGTGATTAAAAATAGCACCAACATCAGAGAGTTACCTGGGAAGATTCAATGAGACAGCTATGGAAAAATCTTAGCACAGTGCCTATTATACAGCAAGCACTAAGAAAAAGTCAGCTAATCTCCCTACTCATAAAATTCAATATAGTTATTTATTGAAATAATAGACATTAACAAATACCTTTCATGGTATTAAATATTTCTGGTGTGACTGGTTCCAAAACCACTGCCACTGAGTCATTTCTGACTCATAGTGAGCCTCTATGGGACAGAGTAGCACTGCTCCATAGAGTTTCCAAGGAGTGTGGCTTGGTTAGGAAGGAAATATTTCTGCTTCATCCTTCTCACTCCTGGTTGCTTGTCTCCCTCCCTTCCTGGAGGAAGGAAAGAGGTTTTGAATAATACAATACAATAATGAAAGACATCACCGAGCGTGATAGGAAGGCCTACTGAAACCCAAGGTGAGCCACCATGCTGGGACACCCCTGTGCTTGCTTTCCCTTGGTGAGGAAGCAGGAAACATCATATGGAGTCTAAGCCATATACTCTAAGTCAGTTTTCACCTGCTTTCAGTCTTGGGGATTTTTAAGTGATCTCTATAGGTAATCAAAGGGACACTTGATTGCTATTTGGTGACCACTCCTTAGGCATTTCTTCCTTGCTCATGAGCCCTGCCATTCTTTTGTACTGGCCAGTATGCCATCATAAAACCCCAAACACCAAACCTATTGCTGTCGAGTCAATAGATTCAGTACAATGGCCCTGTATGGTTTCCAAGGACCACTTGGTGGATTCGAACTGCCTACTTTTTGGTTAGTAGCCATAGCACTTAACCAATGTGCCATCATCAGGACAGCACCCAAATCTCACTCCAAAGCAAATGTTCCAGGTACTTGGCCAGACTCGTTTGAAACATCACAATCATGTAAGTCCAAGAATCCTTACGGAGGGGAGTGTCATTCTCTTCATCTTTCTGAGGAGCGAATCAAGCCTAAAGAGGTCACAGATCTCACGGAGATAATAAGTGTTAGGGTGGGCAATGGAAACACAGATTTGCCCAACTGTAAGTCCTGATCTGTATGTCTTGTAAAACTCTGTCTCTTGTGGGCCAGAAATTTCACTGAGTCCAGTGGCAATCAAGATCAATAAAACACAGCCCCTGCCCTCGGGGAACTCATGGCCAAGTCCAAGAGCTTAGAGGAGCACAGTGTCCCTCCAGTTGTGCCTTGCAAACCACTTGCATGTTACCTGAAGTATTTCATATAATGGGTGACTTGACCCTGCTGACCTTCCTTCTCCACCGGATCTGCTGAATCACAGTCACCCTGGAGTGGCAGAGACATTTTGCATTTTTAAATGTGTTACCAGGTGATTCTTTAAGGCGATTAGAAATCAGAAACTACCAGTTCCAAATTTAAAGGTAAAAGACAGGACAGAATTCTGAAGAAATCAGATATTCTTGGGAAATCCCTTCAAAACATTAATCCATAAGGGCATACTTGTCTCCGAATATATTCTTCTAAATTCATAAACTGAATAGTTCCTAGGGTTGTGTAAATCCACCAAACATAATTCTTAGTTAGGAAGAGTCATGTCAACACTGGCTAACAATAAATATTTTATTACTAAGCTTCATTTAATAGGAAGAGTATATTATTACTGGGATAACAAGAGCCATAACTCAAACACGATGAAAGTGGTATCAGAGATCGGAGAGTCTTTTTCTTGAGTCTAAAATGTAAATTCTCACCAGATTATCATGGTTTACTCATTTTTTTTTCTGTTTTGTGGCTTAAAGGAAGGTATTACATCATCGTGACAAACCGTTATGCACTCTACTTCTAATTGAAAGTTTGGCAGTTTGAATCCACCCAGCATCTCCATGAGAGAAAGATCTGGCAATCTGCTTTGGTAAAGATTACAGCCAAAAGAACTCTCTGGAGCAGCTCCGTTCCATCACATGGGGTCCCAGTGAGTGGAAAACAGTAGGTGAGCCCTGAACAGCAACAGCATGGCGCTGTTGTAGGTGGACCCCGCATCTCTTCACACCCCACCTGCATCCCGCAGCAACCTCACGGGTCTTCCTCCAATGTGCTCCCTTCTTCAATTACCTCGGGACTTTTTCTTCATATTTAATCATCAGATTGCCTTCTCACATCTGCTGCCTCTTCAGAATCAGTCGTAAGCATCAATAAGATATCACTGTCAGTCTGATAGTCAAAATTATTTGCAATTGAGCTCTCCTGTCTTTTTTTTTTCAGCCTTAGAACCTACTTCTTTTCAAAATTAAGGTTCTTCAAGGAGTTGACCTACTTATGACTTCTACATTTCCATACACTTTTTCCTTTCTCCTTTTACCTTTTCTCTCCAAGTACTAGAACCATATGAACAGTTTGGTTATCTGGAGTAACCAAACCAAACGTGTCACCTTTGAGTTGACTCCAATACATAGTCCCACAGGGTTTCCATGAGGCTGCTGGTAGATTTGAACTGCCAACCTTGCTGGTTAGCAGCTGTACTTCTTAACCATTGCATCACCAGGGCTCCTGAAGTAACCACCACAACAACGAAACCAAACTTGTCGTTATGGAGTCATTCCAACTCAGGGCAGCCCCATAGGGCAAAATAGAACTACCCCATAGGATTTCCAAGGAACAGCTCATGCAGATTCAAATCGATGCCCTTTGGGTTGGCAGCCAAGCTCTTAACCACTGCACCACTGGGACTCCTGGAGTAAGAAACCCTAAGCCTCAGTGGCTGAAACAAAAGAGGCTTCTTTTGTGTTCCCTTTGAATGCCTGCCGTGAGTTATCATGGAGGCTTACACTCTGGAGACCCACTGGGGTGAAGAAGCCATTTGGAACATCTCTCGTTGTCTTGCCTGAGGACAAGGAGAGCTCTGGGAATCTCACACTGGAAATTAAATGCTCTGTTCTGGAAGCGACATATGTCACTTTGTCTCTCAGCTTACGCATTAGAACTAGTCACACAGCCCCATCTAACCACACGGGAGTCACCATGTGCAATCACACCATGCGTTTAAATGAGGAAAAATCCTGGCACACAGCATTCATGGCTAAGGAAAACATTTACTGAAAGCCCATTAGAACCAAAGGCTGAGCTCAAATTGTCCCTTTGTTGCTTTAACAATTGCCCAGTTTGGGAGAAGTGGTATTTTCTTCTTAGAACTTTTCCTTTCTGTTTCTTTGGCATCTGTTACACTATCTAAACATATTCTGTTATTATTTCATGTACATATGTATCATCTCCCCTGAAATCAGAAATTGTGCATTTTTGGAAATCATTCACCACTTACGAGTACATAATTGATGTTTAATAGTATATGTAGGCATTGATTATCTTTCTAAATTGCACGTACTGTACGATCTCCATTGCCCCATGCTTTCATTCTGTACCACTGAAATAGATGCTCACTGCACATTAGAGCTTTCAACTCTTGGTTCAGTTGAATTCTTATGACAAACATGTCATATACAATTTTCATGGCTGTTTTGTTGCTTATTTGATTAAGCACTTTTCAGTTCTTTGTTTGACGTCACTCATGATCTCAACCACAAAGAACTATGGCTGAAAAATAATAAGTGCCCAATAAATATTGTTTGAATATTCATTTTACATTCAAAACCATCCTTACAAGAAAATATCCCTGTGCTAACAGATGATTAAACTTACTGAGGCTTAGGGAAGTCTGGTGAAACAATGCAATATAATGTTCATATACACAATTGAAAAAAAAATGCTGTCAATTCAATTCCAACTTATAGCAACCCTAGAGGACAGAGTAGAAATGCTATGAGTTTCCAAGGAGCTTCTGGTGGATTCAAACTGCTGACTTTTTGGTTAGCAGCCCTAGTACTTAACCACTTCACAACCAGGGTTTCCACACATAGCAAAGCTTCTCTCACTAACAGTCAGCTTTAGGACAGGACTGATGCTTGCGACACTTGTAAGTTAATTTTCCAGCAGGGTCATTGACTGCAGTCAAGAGAAGCCAACTCTAGCTGACAGGCAGAAAAGGAATTTCGGGTGGGGATAGGCTACAACAGAGCTTGTAGAATTGGTGGGCTAGCTAAAGAATTAGGTTCAGAAAAGGGAAGCAGGGACAAATGGACATAAGGCTCAGGGCAGCCCCACAAAGGAAGTCTTAGCAAAAGAAGCTACCCTGGGGCCTTTCCCACTGGACACTGGCTCCTGGGCTGCTGGCCTCCACATTCTCCTGTAACTCTGAGCACCTATTCACCTGTGGATGGATTACTACTTCCTCAAGAATTAACAGATCAATAGAAACATGAAACTGGCCAAGATTTGTATGCTCATCGAGGTTTGTGCCTTCAACCCCAGGTTGCAGGAGAGGGTTCCCCGCATTCCTCCTACCCGAGAATCTCCAGAATAAGAAAAGCAGTGAATGAACCAATAGAAAATATCCAATGTAGTGTTGTAGGGATAGTTAGAACCTGTGAGCTGGCCTGACCTCAAATCACTAAAATATGATCAACATTTACATGAAACTTAAGAAATGTATGAAGTGCTTTAACTTAAATTATCCTTAGGATAGCTACAATTGATAATCTTTGAATTATGATGCTGGGGAAGAATGCTGACACGACCACTGACTGCCAGAAGATTGAACAAATATGTTTTGGAAGAAGTACAGCCAGAATATTCCTCAGAAGGGAGGCTAGTGAGACTTCATCTCATTTACCTGGGAGATCTTATCAGGAGGGACCAGTTTCCGAAGAAGGACATCGTGGTTGGTAGAACAGAGGCTCGGTGAAGAAAAGGGAGACCTTCCACAACACGGATTGGCACAGTGGCTGCAACAATGGGCTCAGGCAAGCAAACACACACACACACAACAACAGCAAACCCACTGCCGCTGAGTGGATCCTGACTCACAGTGACCCCACAGACTTTTCCAGGCTGTGCATCTCCACAGAGGCAAGCAGCCAGAGCTCTCTTCCTCAGAGCCTGCGAAGGTTCCAAACAGGTGATCTGTTGGTTAGCAGTGGGTTGTTCTAACCACTGGGATACCAGGGCTCCTTAAATTAGGAGTGACAGTGCCTAAATTTAAGCCCTCACCAGACACTGTTCATTTTACAATATTGTTGCTATGAGTTAGAATCGACTAGAGAGCAGTAGGTTTGGGTTTTTTGTGGGGAGTGGCTTGGGTTTTGGCACTCATTTTAATCCACGTTGAAATTCAGGAAAGGTTAAAAAATACGTACTAATAGAAGATAGGACTGAGTTGTCTTTGTTTAGAACACTGCCCCGACCTCTTTCATGAGGTAGCGTGTCCAGAACAGGATCATTCTGTGTGGCCTCTTGGGGCTACCAGATGGGGCGGCTCAGGGCCAAAGACTCAGTTAAATTCAGGCTTATCTGGCATCACAGAAAGCTGACAGCATCAGTATTTCAAGGCATACTGTTTGGGATGTTTTGATTAATAGAAGAAGTATATAAAACAAATATAGAAAGCACTGGTGACCAATACATGTGAGTATAACATTGGCTTGAAGTTTCCGGGTAGTGCAAACGGTTAACATGCTGAGCTGCTAACTGAAACCCTGGGATGCCATGGAAGGAGAGCCTAGTGATCTATTGCTGAAAAAATCAGCTATTGAAAACCCCACAGAGCACAACTCTACTCTGACACACGAGTGTGGGGTCACCATGACTTGGGATCAACTCAATGGCAACTGAAAAACAAACTGATTTACAAAATTTGTGACGAAACATTGACTTCACAGCTACTACGGGCCACACTGGTAATGGGAAGTAGAAGCAGCCTTGAGCTCAGATATTTCCTATCCAGAATTCTTGCTTTAACTGTTTCTTAACATTTCTCCTGTGGGCAGCCTATGAGAGAGGGAGTCTAGTAGACAGCTGTTCCCAGAGAAGATACAAATTTGGTAGATCTCAGACACAGATACTAAAAAGTGCATGGATATTCCAGAGCCTGTCCAGGTCTAAGAATACGTGACTCTCACCAATGGAGCAGTCAACATGTCCCCGTTTCACTGTTAATTCATCCTGTACAGTTTAGTCCACTTGTTCCGTTAGCTAGGACTGCATTTTATTATTGATTACCAGACTATGGAAGGCAGAATGTGTACTTTATTGGTTGCTGTCTTTTTTAGTGATCCAGGTAAATTCTTTCTTTCTTTCTTTCTTTTTTGTTTACATAAGGTCCGAAAAACCCAAACTGAATCCATGGCCATCAAGTCAGTTCCAACTCCTAGCAGTCTACAGGTCAGAGTAGAACCGCCCCACAGGGTTTCCAAGGAGCGTGTGGAGGATTTGAGCTGCCAACCACTATGCCACCAGAGTTTTCTTACATAAGGTAGGCTCTGTTTATTTAGGGTCACAATCAGTTGTCTGATTCAGTGTGACTCAAAGCCACCAAAAAAGCATTTTTCCATCAACATTCTGAGTCCATTTCAGGGCCAGATATGCAGGAGTGCTGCTCGGGGCACGTTCACGAGTTCAGGAGTTTCTCTCTGAGGCCAGTCTGTGAGGGTCTGAAAATGGCCAGGTTGGTCATCGTGGGCAGGCCACCGAGCATGCTCTCAAAGCCTGCCAGAATGATTTGGGGTACCAGGCCAACCAAACACATCAAGCAGCGATTCATGGTATTGTCAGTGGACACTACTCCAGATAGCCCATAATTGGGGGGAAATCCTTTGGCTTACTTTTTTTAATGTCCTTTTCTCAAGCTGAGATTATTAAAGTCATGATCTCACTAAATCCTAACCTCTTTCCTAATTTCAATGAAAACGCCATCTCTTCAGAAAAGCCTTCTCTCCCCATCTCCCGACAATGGAGCAGATACCTCTTGCAGCTGTTTTCCACACACCAGGAAACTATCCTACCACGGGTCTGCCATGCTTTCTTTTAACCAGTCATGTAATTACCAGTACCTACTACTAGACCGGGAGCCCAGGGATGACAGGACCTAGATCTATTTTATTTTCATTATGTTTCTAGTAAATGGCACATGCTCAGTACAATTTCTAGCAGTGTATCACAATATCAATAAGTTGAACTTTGATTATCCATTATTCCGGGGCTGGGAAACAAAATTGTTTTATGAGGGACGTTTTGGCGCTGCTCATAGCCCTTCTCAGGATGAACTACGGCAGCCTGTTTGTGCGTTTTTCCTTCTTAGTCTCCACCGTGTTTCTAAAACAAAATCAGTACTACTTCTAGCTGTGCATTATTCTTAACAACTGGTAGAGATACCTGCAACTCTGGGTATTTGTCAGGAAATCTAAACACTTCATAAATGCCTGAAATATAAATTGTGGAACATTACTTTGATGACAGAATAGAGATACTCAAAAATATGTTGCTGGATGTGGCCAGAACATCAGAGTCCTGCATACCCGGAACAAAACTGTACAAGCTTCCTACAGAATTTCCTTAACTAAAATTCACTTAGATATAAATGAAACATCATCACAACTTGATAGCTTTTTTTCCTAATGGATCTAACTCGATTAGATTCACTGTAATGACATCTTTGAGGATATCTGTCATTAGGTTGCATTTTGTCTTCTCATTGGTGACCTGTGGAGAAACCCCAAGTCTTATTATCTACTTCTCTTGAGGATTCTCTTCATTTTTAGCATATGGTTAAGTCTCAGTTTCCTTAATTGAAAGATAGGACTAGTCAGCGTAACCGCCTGTTAGGGTTTGGGAGAGGATAAAATGGGATGATGTCAGCAGAGTGCTGACTTAGCATACACTCTTGTTTGGCACACGGTCCGCGAGTCGGAAGTTTTAGTTCTTTGTGCTGTCACTGCCGTTGCCATGACCATCATCATTACCATCTTGGAAATTGTTTGGTAAACTTGAAGCCACTCTCCTAAACACTTCTCCCAAATGACATTACTTTATGGCAAACATAACCTTAGATCTATTTTCTGTTTTTCTAACATTATTACTCTCTTGAACCAATTTTCCATTTATGTTGCTAGGTTTATTTTGTATATACTTTTAGATACTGACTTACAACCTTTATAGATCAAGGTGGGTTATTAATATATACATACACATCCACGTTGGCTTTCAGAGGGCAGAGATGGAGCACAGAAGGGTGAACAAGCTACACTTAAGGGAGTGAAACAGCAGTAATTCCTGTTTTCTGAGTCTTCGTTCTAGGCCATTTTGTCCAGAGGGCCACGGATGCTTCTCTTTTGCTGATCTCAACGCAGTCTTGTTAGAGTTCGATTTAAAAACAACAACAACAACAACAAAACACATTCCAAGCTACTTATTGTTGAAATGAAAGCTTTCCTCCTTATTTGGCACAGAGGTGGCATTAAAGGAAGGAAGGACTCCAAAACGATGGACCGCAACAGCTGCGAGGGAAGAAACGCGAGCCAAGTGCTGTGGCCTGCCTAGGCAACCTCCGTCCTGCACAGCGAACTGATGATACAGGCAGCGGTTGTAATATTATTTTTAAGGAAAGGAAAAGTCAATTTCTCTTTACTCCCAGAGTTTACTGTGATGAGTCTGTGTGGATAAGAGACAGCAGCAGACAAAGACCCTTGTGTGTTTATGGTCTGGATGTGTAATAAGTTTATAACTTCATCTGTGAGCCTCAGGCTATGTTCTTAAACATCTAAGCACCCCCTGCCTCCCTTTTTATTCCACATGGCCTCAGAAACCACATGAAATCATGCACATTCAGGGGCTGCCACCTGCCCCGGATTTCTCTCCAGGGGTTGACTTTTTGACTCAACGGCACTTGGCTTTGGCTTGGCAGTCAGCTATCCGTGCCTTTCACCGAAATCCCAGTCCCCCGTCTCTGGCTGTCTGCTCCTCTCTTCTCTCTGCATCCCTGATAGTTCAACTCCAAACCGTGTGCCTTGACATAACAGAATTGGAAACTACACATGTAATGATGAAATAAGCAGCTACTACAGCCTGGCAATGTGTCCCCTGCCTGAGACCTCAGAGTATGCCAATAGGGACACCGCAGCCTCTGCTGTGTGTAGAGGAAGACGGGATGGGGGTGGTGGTTCTAGACATTCTTTCTGTAGATACGCTGTAGGTTCTTGAGGGCACAGCCCACTTCATCCCCACGATTTGCTGGCTCTACAGGGCAGGACTGTGTTAGAAATGTCTTTTTTGTATCTCCTTCCCCAACCCATCTAAGTGAATAATCCACACCTAATTTAATAAGTGTTTATTTCAGCAGATTACAGAATAGGAACGGAATCACAACTATCCTCTCCTGTTGTCAGAAGTCCAGATGTTAGAATTACCCACACTTCAACAGAAGACTTCTAGCCTATCCACTCCCGGTACTGGATCTAAAACAGAAACAAACAAATCCTGGCAAGATTTCAAATTTGCATATATGGCTGCTTGCCCCAAAATCCTGAATTCCAATCTTGGCTTGAATTCAAAGCCTCTTTTTGATCTTAAAAAAGAAAAACAAGACAAAACACATTTCCCCATTAATTTGTGCAAAGTCATTCTCACCTGGCCCTTTGGGTACAGCGAGAATTAACGGGCTCTGTCTCCTAACAATACCCCAGTCCCTCCCTGGTAGTAAGTTAGGGAGATGGGCCCATTAGCTGCAAATGTTGCTCCAGTGGCCTGAAAGGATTCATGTGCCTCCCAAAGCCCCTAACTTACCAGGACAATTCTGGCTCAGTTGAGTTAATGGGCTAATTAGTGAACTGTCAACATTGCAAAGATGAGAAGTATTATTATTTTGTAGTTTGTTAAATTCTGGAGGATTAACAGCTATAGGGAGAAGATACTACAAGGATTTGAAAGAGACTGGGTGATTACGATTACGCGTGATACAGCAATCCTGGCATCAACCATCTCATTCCAGCCTCCAGTGGGCAGATGCAGAGAGGAGCTCATTAGTTACATCCCACGGGAAACTCTGAAAACCAAAGCAGGTGGGGAGAACTTGGCATCTACCATCTAAAACTCCTTCAGTTGTGAGTGAACCTCTCATATAGCAAAATGAAGAGAAAGAGTAATTATCCACAACCCTGGTGGCATAGTCGTTAAGGGCTACATCTGCTAACCAAAAGGTCAGCAGTTCAAATCCACCAGGCACTCCTTGGAAACACTATGGGACAGTTCTACTCTGTCCTATGGGGTCATTGTGAGTCAGAATCAACTCAACAGCAATGAGATTGTTTGGGTGGGTTTATGTCACTGGAGAGAGTGATTATGGATTGATGTGTGAACCAGGACAGGATATGATCCACAGTAGAGCTGAACCTACTGGTATTTTCTAGTTGCTTGCAAATAATGGATTACTTTAGAGCTCTGGAAACCCTGATGGAGTAGTGTTTAAGTGCTACGACTGCTAACCAAATATTGCCAGTTCAAATCTTCCTAGTGCTATTTGGAAACTCTATACGGGAGTTCTACTCTGTCTTATAGGGTCACTATGAGTTGGGACAGACTTGATGGCCACAGGTGTTGTTTGTTTGTTCGTTAGAGTGCTAAAAAGAGCCACAGAAAGTATTTAAAATGGGAATATTCTGCCAGTCAGAGTGAGATAAGAACAGCCCGGGGCATCTGAGTCATAGATATGACAAACAAGGAGAAGTCATTGGAAGATGTCCAGTGTGGTGGTTATGATCAGATACTACATAGCGCAGATAAGTTGTTTCAAAGGAGAAAACTTTAAAATTTCATGGGCCTCTGGATGATACAGTAACGAGTTCATTACCCTTGTGCCCTAATGCATTTTGAAGAATTGGAAATTTTACACAAAAGAGTCAGAGACTAAATGATGGATAATTAAGCTTTCCTGGTATCACAGAAAGCAGTCTCATTAAAGGCTCTTGCCAGTATAGTAGCTAATATAAGACTTTTGAACAAAAGTAGTAGGTATGAGGAATGACTCAAAAGTTCTTCACAAAGTAAAATTGTGTTAAAAGGGACAATGGCTTCCAAATGGAACACACACACACATTTTCTCACTCTCACTCTCTCATACACACACACACACACACACACACACACGCGCGCGCGCGCGCGCGCACGCACGTAGTCACAGATGTTGGACTTGATGTCTCCTTGAGTGATGGAGCAGACCTTTTTGGTCGTCTTTCCAACAGTCATTCTGCCTTCTTTTGTGCCACTCAAACCCAGAGTTTCTGATTTTCACCTTCTCCCTGTCCACATAAATCAGATAAATCCTGAGAAGTCTTAGCCATACTGGTAGGTCCCTTGCTGCCAAGGTTTAGTTCACAGGTGGGTAGGTAACCAATCCTGTCACTGAGATGGGAGCAGATGTCTACTCGGGGGGATTCTGACAGTTCCCCCTTCCTGATGACTTGCCTAACTCAGAAACAACTCCTCTTCTGTTACTGGATGATACTGTGTTTTCAGTGTGTCTCTGTAAGCAATTCAGTTATCCTGCAATTATAAGCAAAAACAGTCTTTGGAGACGAATCTAACACCAATGACAGCAAAACAGAGCGGGAAGGAGCCTGGGTCCTTGAGACATTCTTAAGCTATTGATCTTGCTGTGGCATGTTTCTGAACTTCCCTTTTATGTATGATAATAAATCCCACCATTATTTACTCCAGTTGAACTGAGTTCTCTGTTCGTTACACTCAAAAGCATTCCCACAGATTCAGAAGAGGTCATGTCCTGAAATTTTAACATTAAACATTCGTTAAGAGCACCAGCAATAGTGTGAGATGTGGGGTGGGATTGTGGCTCTGCCATTGACCAGTGGAATATAAATATGTCACTCAAAGCCTCTAAGCCTCAAGTGTTTATCTACTAAAGGATAGTGACCACTCACTACCTTATAGGGAGATTTTAAAGACTATGTAAGATAATGTATGCAAAGTGTGGGCTCTCCATTAACAGTAGCTAAAACACAAATACATACATACCTCTAAAGGGCAACTTTAACATCTGTTTTCTAATAGGAAAATAAATCAAGTGAGAAAATAAACACCATTCAAGCAGCAAGAAAAATGAATCTGGCATATGGTACATTCAGTGGCATCTGAATAGGAACTAAAATCTTCTTTATTTATACCTAATTTATGATTAAGTATAAAATTATCAGAATTGTTCTTTGACTCCTTAGGAGTTTGCAGTCTGAGGGGAGGATCATGTAGGAATATGGAATGTGTGTCATTCCAGGTGAGACCAGGGGTCTCCTTGACTGGAAGGAGCACCCAGTCCCGTGGGCAGGACAACACCAAGCTGAGCAGGGTGACCCAGAGAAGAAAGAGCTCATGAAGGATGGGGTGCGACACTGTGAAGTGAGAGACCAAAGCACACACCAGTAAAGAAGGGAACAGGGATTTCAGTGGAGAGAGGAGATGAAAACATGTCTGGAGAGCATTCAGGGGGGAAAATATCGAAGGCTAAGTGAGGACTGAGAAACTGGATGCAAAAACAAACCTACCACCACTGAGTTGATTCTGACTCACAGTAACCCTATATACAGAGTCGAACTGCCCCCATAGAGTTTCCTTGGAGCACCTGGTAGATTTGAACTGCCAAACTTTTCATTAGCAATCGTAGCACTTAACCACTATGCCACCAGGCTTTCACACCTTTTAAATATACCTTGCTTGGATAGGATGCAAAAGAAATAAGTCAGTGACTAGAGGGCCATCAAAGGTGTATTTATTTTTTATTTTAAGAGACAATAATACTTGTCCGTGTGCTCATGACCCTGATGCTGTAAAGACAGAAAGATTGACAGTGAAGAGAGAAGAGGGATCACCCCAAAGGGAAGGTCCTTGGAAGGTGAGCTGGGGAAGTGTTTGGGCTCAGATAAGAGCAGGGAAACACGATGCATTACAATGGATGGGAGGGGTCTGCAGAGAGACGTGCTGGTGGGCGTAGTGACGGGGAGGCCAGCGAATTCACATCTGCTGGCTTCCACCCTGCACAAGAGGAGATCTAAAGGTAATTTCCTATGAGGGAAAAATTTTGATATATTTAACTTGTTTTATCTTTCAGTGTCCTTGAGTTTTGATCTTGGAATGGAAGTAGAGAATTCTGAGAAAGAAAAGAAGCTGGCCCTAATTAGAAGCTGGAGGACAAATGTCTGTAGCCGGAATGTTCCTTAGAAGCATACACAGGCAGGCAGTCACAATGTCCCTTAGAAGTGAGGACAGTGTAACTTCATCTTGCTTACTGTGGACACATCACTAAGAAGGACCAATTGCTAGAAAAAGACATCATGCTTGGTGTGATGGGTTGAAGTTGTGTCCCCCCCAAAATATGTGGGGCAATTTGGTTAGGCTATGATTTCCAGTATTGTATAATATCCCTATGTGCTGTAAATTCTGTCTCTATGATGTTGTGGGGGAGGAGGGGCAGCAACTGTGTCAGTCAGGGACATCTCTGTGTCTAACAGTGCTTTGTGCCTGTATCTCTTGGGACAGAAAGGAAAAGGAAGCAAGCAGACAGTCAGGGATCTCATACCATCAGGAAAGAAGCTGTGCCAGGAGCAGAGGGTGTCCCTCAGAGAGGACCCGGGGTCTTTGTGCCTCAGAAGCTCCCGGGCCAGGTGAAGACTGATGACAAGGACCTTCCTCCACAGCCATTGCAGAAAGCTCTCCCCTGAAGCTGACGCCCTGAATTAGGACGTTAGCCTGCCTTTCTGCCACCTCCTTGTGGTCTTTCTGTTATAATGGCACCAGATGACTAGCACACTTGATCATGTAGAGAACAAAGAAAACGAAGGGACCCTGCCATGAGATAGACGACACAGTGGCTGCAACCTTGGGCTCAGATGCACCAAAGTTTACAAGGCTGTCACAGGACCAGGCAACATTTTGTTCTATTTTATACAAGGTCACTATGAGTCAGAGATGACTCAGCGTCACCCAACTATGACAGAATTGCTCAGACACTGAACACCTGGTAGAAATACAATAAGTCCCTCTGAATGTATATTACATGAATATTTGGACAAGATAGAGATGTAAAATCCTTTATTTGACTGTTGTTCAACTATTTGGTGGCAGCATAATGTGGTAGAAAGAAAATAACTTGGTGTCAGAAGAAAGAAAAAACAAAAGAAAAGCAAACTCATTGCCGTCAAGTTGATTCCAACTCATAGCAAACGTATAGGACAGAGCAGAACTGTCCCAGCGAGTTTCCAAGGAGTGCCTGCTGAATCTCAACTGCCAACCTTTCAGTTAGCAACTGTAGCACTTAACCAACTACACCACCAGAGTTTCCAGAAGAAATGACATGCCTTTTAAAACTGAAACACACGGCATGATATTGGGAAATATTCCATCTTCTCTGTTTTACTTTTCTGCATGCATACAAATGGTTTGTAATAATAATTTTTATCTCCTGTATTTGATGTGAACTTCATATTATGTAACAATAATAATGCTCCTCATAGTCATAAGGCCTTTTCTTTAATTGGGATGCCTACTAACCAGACCCTTCGCTGTCAAGATGATTCCAACTCACAGAGATCCGGTGGGACAGAACAGAACTGCCCATGGAGCAGTTTCCAAGGAGCACTTGGTGGATTTGAACTGTCAACCTTTTTGGTTAGCAGTCAAGGTCTTAACTACTGTGCCACTTGTGTTTCTGGGATGCCTACTGTGTGGCAGTAATTGAAAACTCCACTAGAATATTTATCAGATACATGCAATTATACTCATATGTATAATCTTATTCTTATTCTGACTCTATTGGGTAGACACTATTATCTTCCTGTTATACATGAGGACAACGAGGCTCAGAGAGATTAGTAACTCTCTCAAGAACACACGGCACAGGTAAACGCTTACAAAGTACGTATTAGGTTTACTCATGTTCGCTGAGTCAATTTTAACTCACAGTGACCCTGTAGGACAGGACAGAACTGCCCCATGTGATCCCCAAGAAGTGGCAGGTACATTCAAACCACTCTCCTTTTGGTTAGTAGTCAAACTCTCAGCAACCACACCACCAAGGCCCTGTGAAGTATAGTGTCCTCCTTACACCTAACTATGAAACAATTCAAGTCATAGAAACATAGATTAACACCCACACACACTTGAATTTCCCCAGTTCCCAGAACCTCCTACATTGTTAAATAGACTCCTGGCTTAAGTTTCATGATTTCATAGCCTTTTGGTCATTGTTATTATTTTCAGAGCTCCAACATCGCTAATTCTTCTAGGTTTATGAGAATTTTTAAACATCCTTCTTGCTTCAGCTTTTATTGCAATTTTATCACTCAGACTCAATTAACCGGATTGTTGATTCTTTCTGCCCTTGTTTCTGCCTCAGTGAGGGTCACTCTGGGCTTTGCAGTGTGCTAGGTTTGCAATGAAGTGCTTAGATCAGAACTTGGAGGAGGACCATGCTTACAGGGACAGTCTTGCAATCAGATGACATCTAAACCAGTGAAGCCCAGGACCCTGTGGCTCCCAAACATCTGTGCTCTTTGCCTTGCCCGGCAGCATTTCAGTTTCATTAAAAGCAGAGCCTAAAATTTCCCTTGTGTATCCGTGTCTGGGAACTGGGTGACTTCCAGTTGGAGGGTCAATAAATATAATTAAAAGGCTCATCCAACTGGATCTCTTTCTCTGGACATCTTCCCCGGCAGGAGCCAACCTTCTCCATCATATATATGGATTTTTTTTTTTCAAACATGAAGGCTTTCAATGATTGTAGATACTTTTGGCCTATTTATTTGCCTGGTCTGATGTGTGACAAGCTGCAGTCATAGACATCAGCTCCTAAAGGTATGGACACAGCTTGATACGCAGCAAGTTAACAGAGGGTTCACTCCATTATTGCCTTGCTAGTGGTCCCCTACCTAAGAATTAGTCATTCATTGGACAATTCCAGACCAAAAAAAACAACAAAAAACCACTGTCATTGAGTCAACACCCACTCATGGTAACCTTTTAAGACACAGTAGAACTGCCCTATAGAGTTTCCAAGAAGTCCCTGGTGAATTTGAACTGCTGACCTTTTGGTTAGCAGTTGTAGCACTTAACCCACTATGCCACCAGGGTTTCTGGGCTCTCCCATAGACAGTAATAATACTATGTTCTTGTTATTAGGTGGTGTTCACATGCTTCTGACTCATACTGACCCAGTGTGACAGAATTCCACTCTGTCATACCTCCATAGGGTGTTCTTGGCTGTAATCTTTATGAACATAGATTGCCAGGTCTTTCTCCTACAGAGCTGCTGGATGAGTTCTCATGGCCAATGTTTCATTTGGCAGTTGAGTACTTAACCACTGACCACTATGACCCATCAAAAAATAACAATGAGAATAAAACAATAGTAGCCAGTTTCTTGAGTAACTATTACATAATGAGGTCATTCATTTGCATTCTTGCATACCTTAGTACTATTTCTGGCTAGAACTCTGCAAGTTGCTTATTATTCATTTTCTGTTATTAAGAATTTATAATAAATAAATAGGGTTACTATGAGTTGGAATGACTCAACAGCACCTAACAACTCATTAAGAAAGAAGCTGTGTTAGGCTGGGTTTTCTAGGGAAGCAAAAGTAGTAACACGTGTAGGTACAAGGAAAGATTTATAATATATAGATAGATAGATACAGATATAGGAGACAGCTCATGTAATCACAGAAGCTGAATGTCCCAAGTTCTGGCACAAGCCTCATGTGGCCACGGAAGCTGAGGAACCCAAAGTCAGCAGGTCAGAGACAAGAGTTCTAGATCACCGGTTGTGTAGGTCTGTGGATCCCAAGCTGGTGGTGAGATGAAGCAACAGAGGCTGGTGAACCCAGGATCAGCAGGTCAGGGAGCAGGAGCGAGTAGAGGCTGGTGAACCCAGAATTGGCAAGTCAGGGAGCGGGAGCAAGTAGAGGCTGGCGAACCCAGGATCGGCAGGTCAGGGAGCAGGACTCTCAAGCGCCAACTGTAAGGACTGATGAGTCCAACAGCTGCTAGTTCAAGTTCCGAAACCAGATGCCCGAAGAAGAGAACAGGAGCTCCTGGCTACTGAGGAGACCAGCAGTAGTAGTGGAAGGTCGGGAGATGAGAGATGGGCGGGGAGCCACCGCAAACCCCAAGCCCCGCCCTGCCACTTAATACAGCAGCCAAATATGTAGTAGCCAAGTTGACATAATCCTGACCACCACAGAAGCCAATGCTAGGTAAATTTACATAATGTCTCCAAAGGCTCTATCTTAGTCTGAGTTTTCTGGAGGTGCAAAACCAGTGAAGTGTGTGTATATACAAACAGAGAGACAGAGACAGGGAGAGAAAGAGAGAGACGGAGAGAGATTTTAAGGGAATGGCTCACACAGTTGTGGAGGCCTGCAAGTCCCAAATCTGTGAGTCAGCTGTCAGTCTCACGTACAAAGTCCAATAATTAAGTCTGCAAAATTAATTGCTCTAAGTGCTACATATCTCACTGCTCAATATCAGTAAGGTACTTTGAAGCACTCCCTTTGGAAGAAAACTATGCCCTGATGCCAATGGCTAGTCCACCCTTCAAAGCAACTTTGGAAGTCTTTCTGGAAAGGCCATTGTGCACGGTGGCAAGTTCACAAACTTAATTTTATAGCTGTCTGTGAGGGAGTGTTTAGCCAGTAGAAAAATAACTGTATTGGAACACCCTCCCTACTCACTTGATCTGGCCCCCAATGACTTTTTACGTGAAGATAAAGGAAACATTGATAGGAAGACATTTTGATGACATTCAGGACATCAAGGGTAATATGATGACAACTCTGGTGGCCATTACAGAAAAAGAGTTCCAAAATTGCTTTGAAGGTGTGGACTAGGTGCTGGTGTCAATACATAGCTTCTCAAGGGGAGTATTTTGAAGGTGACCATAGTGATATTCAGCAGTGAGGTATGTAGCCCTTTTTCTAGATAAGTTCATGAATGTAAATGTCAGACTTTGTATTTGCAGGAGATGACAAGCCCCAGATCTGCAGGCCATGTGGTAGGCTGCTGGCTCACATCCCAACAACAAGAGGTCAGATGATGATGAGCCAGATGTGGGATGCAGAGAGAGTTTTGCTAGAACATCCATGTATACTGAATGCAGGCCACACTGCCAAGGAAATGTTTGTTAAATGAGATGAACAAAGGGAAGATAATTACATAATAATGTGAATCATGTTGTTGTTGTTAGGTGCCGTCAAGTCAGTTCCAACTCATGGCCACCCTGTAAACAACAGAACAAAACACTGCCTGGTCATGCTCCATGTCCACAACCATTTTTATGCTTAAGCCTATTGCAGCCACTGAGTCATTCCATCTTGTCGAGGGTCTTCCTCTTTTTCACTGACCCTCCACTCTACCAAGCATAATGTCCTTCACCAGGGACTGATCCTCCCTGACAACAGGCCCAAAGTATGTAAGATGCAATCTTGCCATCTTTGTTTCCAAGGAGCACTCTGGCTGTACGTCTTCCAGAACAGATCTGTTGGTTCTTTTGGTGGTCCATGGTACATTCAGCATTCTTCTCCAACACCACAATTCAAAGGCATCAATTCTTCTGTCTTCTTTGTTCATGGCCCAGCTTTCTCACACATATGATTCAACTGAAAATACCATGGCTTGGGTCAGGTGCATTTTAGTCTTCAAGGTGACATCCTTACTTTTGAATACTTTAAAGAGGTCCTTTGCAGCAGCTTTTCCCAGTGCAATGCATCTTTTGATTTCTTGACTGCTGCTGCCATGGGTGTTGATTGTGGACCCAAGTAAAATGAAATCATTGATAACCTCAATCTTTTCACCATTTATGAAAATGTTTCTTAATGATCCAGCTGGGAAAATTTCTGTTTTCCTGATGTTGAGGTGCAATCCATACTGACGATTGTAATGTGAATCACAGCCTAGCCAAATTGGCACATAAATTTAACTATCACAGCCTCATAATTATAACGTGTTTGAGATCTTCTCTGCATTTCTGAGGTTCATGACCTTTCTACTCCATCCAACTTTCTCTCTGTTAATCATCACTGACATTCGAAAAAAAAGTATCCTCTAAGAAGCTACCACATGGAACATCAGGAAGCGGGATGGGGCTTTCTTGTGTCACCAGTCTGAGTGGCTGTTCTGCTGGAGAAGTTATGATACCCTGTGATCTTTTGAATTATTGGTTTATTGCCATATCATTCAAAAGAAATGATGGTACGGTTCACTTAAAAAATTTCTTTTGCATCTGATGTTTTGCCAAGATCTGTTTATAACTGTTATGTGGAAAAGGAAAATATGATGAGACTTCAAATGTTCAAATGTGAAGTTACCCTTTTCCCATTCAAATGAAGGCTAGTAACGAATCAAAAGGCAAGAATTTTGTTTTCAGTGATAGACTTAGACAAACTAAAAGCTGAGTAAATGCCAGATAGATTAGATGTACTGAATGCTGCTTAAAATATGTGAATCTAATGTTTTTGAAAAGTTATGGACAGACTGGAAACAGATCTCCTATCAGTAAGAATGGTAAAAATAAAGACTATAAGCTAGTGATTTGGGCTTGTGCTTGTGCTGCCTTTTTTCTTTCAAAGACCTGACAGTTGTTCACAGATATATCAGAAAGCAAAGACCAGAGATGAGCATGTACAGCAAGCCCTATTATGGGCTGCTAAAGCTCATCTTCAACAAGCCCAAGCCCCACTAAGAAGTTCATTTCCTTGCCCTTTGGTAGAGCCGGCTAAGGAGAATTCAGTGAGGTGCTTGTAGTCATGGGGACAAGGGCAGGTAAAAGAGCTATTTAACGAAAACTGGTCTCTCACCCCAGACCCTTCTTCTCTTTAGATATAATTCACTTTGGGCTCTCTGGGGGTCAGGTTGGAAATAATTTTGAAGAACTCAGAAATGTAAATGGATAAGAGCACAATATTTATAGTTCCTATCCCATTCAATTTTTGTTTGAAATGTGTAAGCCAAGTGCCGTCGAGTCGGATGTATAAGGCAGATTTTAATGAGTGGATAATAGAATCATCAAGTTAATAAAAATTTGATAGCCTAGTTAAGAGAGGAGGTTGGGATTCAAAGTTTCCAGTTTCAAATCCTGTCTCTGCAATTTATTAACTAAGTGATGTTGGGGGAGTTATTTAATGTCTTTGTCTCTAGTTCCCTCATTTTTAAAGTGGAAATAATACTAATGGTTATCCAAGAGAGTTCATGGGGAGACTAGGGACCATCATGAGGATAAAGTACATTTTAGGTGGCCAGCAGATAGCCAATGTTAAAAATAATAGATGTTAATATAAGAATCAATTATTATTGTTGTATTCTGCTGATAATTGGGTCATAATGTCATCAGCTGAAGAGGCAGAGGATGAAACAGAGTGATGAGCTTGAGAGAGAATAGAAAGGCTTGTGTTACAATGATGTTGATATAAATAGAATTTTGGGGGGTCGTGGAGCATTTTAGGAGCACTGATAAGGTGTAGTGGTTAAGGGCTAGGCTGCTGGTCGAAAAGGTCAGCAGTTCAAATCGGCCAGGTGCTCCTTGGAAACTCTATGGGGCAGTTCTACTCTGTCTGTAGGGCTACTATGAGAGAATCAATGGCAATGTGTTTTGGGTTTTTTTTTTTTTTTTTTTGGTTTAATGGTGCAATGGTTAAGAGTCAGTCTGCTAATCAAAAAATTTAGCTGTTCAAACTCACCAGCCATTCCTTGAAAGCCCTTTGGGACAATTCTTCTCTGTAGCGTATCAGAATGGAACTGATGGAAATGGGTGTGTTTTGGGGGGCTTTGAGGCATTTTCAAAGAAACAAAAATGAATGTTTTTAGAAACCACACAGTTGGGTGTTAAGGTGGAAATCACAGATGAAACTCAATACGCTGTGTCGAAAACATAAATAAGAAAATTCATCAGGTGGAAGAAGCATCACTGCAATATACATATTGCTTCCCTCTGGAAGAAAAATGCTAGACATAAACTTAATATTCATAACTGACACATTTTCTTTGTACTGTCAGTCAACTGGAACAAAAATACAGAGCTGGTTAGAAAGCCCGTCTTTACTTCCCGTTTCATCTGATGGCCTTATACATCAAATCAAGACTTGCAGGCTGACACAACAGTCTTCATCCCTACTTTCTTGTTTTCAGAGGGTGAGAGAGTACCCAAAATCTGCCAAATGTAGCCCACTTCGTTTCTTACTTTTCAAGTCCTTATCAGAAAACTAAAATGGAGTTCAAGATGCTGAGTCCACTTATCAGTCCAAAAAATAAAGTGGGGGAAAAAAAACAGACTTGGCCAAATATCTTACTTGCATGCAAAGTAATTTGTCAAAGAGAAGATTCATTTTTGTTTTCCTTCAGAGCATGCTGAAGTTACACAAAGCTATCTTAAAATATATTACTCATAAATATACAGGAAATCTAAATGTTGATAAAGAACCTTCTTTGTTAAAATACATCTATTTTTCATCCATTGTAAACTTACTTAGCTGGAACCAGCCTTTTATTGCCGTGCCCTAGAATTCTAATCATGAATGGAGGCCTTCTTTATCGTCCATGTTTTTACAAATATGCAGAACACATCTTCCTCATTGTAGGTTCAGGGTTTTACATTCTGACATAGCAGGTGAGTACAGGAAGTTATGCTGTTTAATCAACACCAGGGAATGAAATCAAGGTCTTGATACCTGGAGGCTGATAGGAGAGTGTGGTGTTTCTGTGCAAAATGACTTGCTGACAAATTATCATCCGAAGGCTTGGAACACAGTTCTTGTCTCCTTAGAAAATCGGTGGCCTGCTGCCATGAGTCTGAGGGAGTGGAAGTGGTCACTAGTGTGAAATCAGTACAAGCAAAGGGACTTTGTGTGAAGGCACACCTAAATATTCTTCCATGATGCCATCCCTCCCTCAGGTGCCATGGAATTCAACTAATGAGAACATATTTGGGTGGTGGCCATGAAGCTCAAATGAAATGTGTTATTAACTTTAAACAATATTTTATGCAGAAGACACTTCCTAGAACCATAGCAATATACTCATTTCCTCCCAAGGGATTACTTAAAACTCACACAGATGTCCCCAAAGTCCCAGAGCATGGGAGCGGAAATAAATTCCTAGGCACTTCCTAGCCTTCTGAGAATGCACTGCAGACTTATCTATCTGCGCTTGCTACTGTAGGTGAATATTCTGGGATGACAGAATGCGGTTGTGATCTTGTGGTGTTCAAGATTTAATTAGACATCGGATGTGCACTGCCCTAACGATGGCTGTTTAAATTACCAAGGTACACACCACCATTCTCCTACCCGCAAGCTGGAGGAAACAGGAGGCAAAGACACAGCAAATTCCCTCTTGACATAACAGGGATGCAGGGAAATATCGTGTTACCACGGGCAGCCTCAAAACTCACCAACTGGCCTTCTGTAACAGTCTAGGCTGTTTTATATTTCACAGACGTTCACAGCTTGCTCTGGGTTTCCCAACTACCAAGTCTGCTCCCTGGTACGATGATCAATTTAATACCTTGACTAATTTGGCCCCAGAATAATGTCTCTGTCTACGGACGTAGAGCCTCCAGTGTAAGGAGCACATACCAAGGAGTTTCCAGGGAAGCAGTTATAACAGATGTGGAGAGTCTCGCCAATCAAAACCCACCACCCTCTTCCATCTCCACGTGAGCCTCACTGCTGGGAAGTGGTGATTAGACTCCAGCTGCGTGCAGCTGTGCTTCTCACTGCTGCTTGTTTTGGGGGGGGCGGGGGGTGGTGCAGAGATGGCATCTCACAAGACATCGACGCTGGAAGGTAAGAAAGAGTGTGAAACGAAGCCTTTCCACTGAAGGTCAGTGACGACAAGATACTCTGGCAAGAACATGAGCTCATTTGCTTTTTGGGGCTAAGCAATTTGTTTCCTGTCCCACCATCATTCCAACTTACAAGGCACAGGCCATATGCCACCCAAGACAAGCAGCCCTTGGTTCTCTCCTCCTTTCTGCAGAGTGGGGTGGTGCCAGGAGAGAAGGAGGACAGGCTGACCACAGAGGGATGGGTGGTGGTGCGTGTTTGCCAGGGAGAAGTCATGTGAGCAGGTGTCTCTTGACTAAGATTAATTAACATATGCCACCAGAAGTTTCTCATTACAGGCATGATAGTGAAGAAGCAAAATTTCCCAAAGTGCCAGTCATGCCACAGCCAAACCTCTTCAGATAAACAACACTGAGCCAGTTCAGAGTGGAAATGCTTTGCTTCCCGCCCCTGAGATATTTGATATCGAGGTAAATAGTTCTCCCTCCTCCTGGAACCATGAACACAGACCAGACGCCTCTCTGTCCATGCCAAAGCATGGCCTATAAAACTCCCCTCAACTGGCAATCTGTGCTTAGATGGTCAAAACCCAGCATCCTGGCCTCTAAGTTAATGCCTGAGGCCAAGTGAGTGACTATTTAGAGGCTCTTCTGACATGGATGGCCAGCAGGCTCGAGAGACCAGCAACACCCAGCGTCAGCCATACAAAAACTAAGGACCACAGAGATAAATGCAGGACATGTGCCGAAGAGCTCTGAGGGCCCTAGGCTTGGCCAGTTCAAAACTGAATCTCTCCCAGGATGCTCAAATGGGCTGGGACCACGAGATCCAGGGAAGCATCTGAGTCATCGTTCATTTTTCAAATTCAGGATCAAGCTGTGCTTCTGTCCTATGTGGTAAATCTACCAGTGAATATTAGTTTCAGTCTTGCCATGAAGTGTAGCCAGGCTCTTTTCACAAAGACTGCTGAGCACAGAAGTCAGTCTCTAATCTCCCTGACCACAAAGGTCACTTTTACCTCCGCCATAAGCTTGAATCTATAGTGAAATGACAATTCATTTTTCACTTATAATGTAGGGTCATTTATAGGTTGTTGCTGCTGGGTGCCGTCGAGTTCCTTCTGATTGACAGTGACCCCATAGGACACAATAGAACTGCCCTAGAGGGTTTTCTTGGATGTCACCTTTATGGAACAGATCACCAGGTCTTTCTCCTTTGAAGCTATTAGGGAAGTTTGATCTGCCAACCTTTCAGTTAGCAGTCAAGTACTTAACAGAAGTCTCTCTCTCTCTCTCTCTCTACACATAAAGGCATATTTATAATTATGCATGTACTTATACACACATAAATGCAATGCATACATGTGTTACCACACATATGGTATAGTATGTATATGTGCATATTTATACCATTTATATAAAATTATAAAGTTATAGGGAAAGTCAGAATCACATTATTGCCTCATAAAATCATTATGCAGATCAAAGTAGACAAGCATCCCTTTAACAAGGACTTCTAGGAAGTCATCATTAATTTAAAAATAGCAGACTGGCAGAGATCTAATATATCTGACAATAATAGAGGATGTCACAGACTTGGACAATCAAAGCAGATAAAGGAGAAGCACAAAGGAAGAAGTGGCCAGTGTTGTACTGTCAAGGCAAAGGCATAAGTTTTTGCTCTACTTTGATGCCACACTCATAGAAGTTTCTCAAATACAGCTGAGAATGGGTATTATTTCTGGTGTAGTCCCAGGTCACACACGTCACCACCATTTGCAGCTTGGCTTAGTGATGGCAGTTATGTTTCACCCCGTATGTCAGGTCTGATTGCTTGGTATGGCTCCTTGGAACTGTGTATCGGAAGAGGATTCTGAAGTGGCCTCTGGGCTCAGAGACATCAGAGTAAACCAATCAATTCTACCTTCTATGCCACAAGCAAAGCTGATGAGGGGTACACAACATGGACTTGCTGCGGTAAACCATGGGGTGGATTCTGACTCATGGCAACCCCTGTGTGTGAGAGAGAACTGTGCTTTCTGGAGGCTTATCAGCGGCTGATTTTTCCAGAAATAGATCAGCTGCTCTTTGTTCCTATGACCCTCGGGCTCAGTGGGAGCTTCTAAATTTTCAGTTAGCAGCCGAGCACCATTTGCACCATGTAATGTCCCAATAAGTACTTACTAATCGTGCATTAGGGGGGATGATGCATGGAATATTAGCCTGAAGACGCCACAGGACCAATGTTCAGAAGTGAGAGGAGGTCAAAACTGGGCACAGCCCAGAGAAACTCCCTTATAAAACAGAGCTTCACTGGGGCTCACAATCTTGTTGCTGTGTGTGTTGGTCCTCTCTCAGTAAAACCCTAAACTTGATGAATCTGAAAGAAAACAAAAATGGACACATCTACAGAGATGGAGAATTCAATGTATTTTTCTCACTGGTCACTGTAACATCAAAACCAGTGCTCATCAAGTTGATTCCGACTCATGGCAACCCTGTATGTGTTAGAGGAGAAACTGCTCCACAGAGTTTTCAGGGACTGATATTTTTTACAGCAGTAGATCACCAACTCTTTCTTCTAAAGCAGCACTGGGGGGAATTGAACCTCCACACTTTCAGCTAGTAGTTTCCAGAAATAGACTGCATTAATCATTTGTACCACCCAATCACTGTTAACAGACAGATAATCAACAAGTATACCGAAGAACTGGAAAACACCATCAGCCAATGGATCTGACATTTGCAGAATGCTCCATCAGGAGTAGCAGGACTGTATTCTCAAAACTACGAAAAAGAAAGACCTAATAAAACCCAGTAAAACAAAGAAAACCTGCTACGTGACCTGACATGCCATGTTTATAAATTAGAAATGTATACATAGTTGAAATATCAATTTTCCTCAAACTGAACTAACACTTTTAATGAAATTTCAATCAAAACCCCAGAAGGATGTTGTATAGATATACGCAAGCTGATTTTAAAATTTATATGGAAAAACAAAACAGTATAGCTAGAACTATAGCAACAAAAGACATTGAAGTTGGACATCTTGTATTATCTTAATTTAAGAATTACTGCCAGAAGAAGAAACAAATTTGTCTTGTAAGAAGTACAGCCAGAACGCTGCTTAGAAGCAAGGGTGTGAGACTTTGCCTCATGTACTTTCAACATGGTATCAGGAAGGACCAGTCTCTGGAGAAGGACATTGGTAAAGCAGACAGTTAGCAAAAAAGAGGAACACCCTCAATGATTGTGTGGGTGGCATAGGACTGGACAGTGTTTCATTCTGTTGTATGTATGGTTGCTGTCAGTTGGAACTAACTCAGTGGCAACTAATAAGAGCAATAAAGCTACAGCAATTATGACAGTATGGTGTGAACAAAAGGAAAGATATGCAAGCAACAGAACAGAAAGGACAATCCAGAAATAGACTTAAACAAGTACATTCAATTGATATTTCATAAAGTTCAAAGGGCAATTCAATAGAGGCAGAATAGTATTTTTAAAAAGGATACTGGCACAGGTAGGCATCCATAGGCATATAAAATGAACTTCAACCTAAACTGGATTCCCTTTACAAAAATTCACTCAGAATAGATCACAGATCCATCAACACGAGACCAGAAGATCCAGAAGGTGCTTGGTCACCACCAAAGACTGTCCTGAGAAGAAACATAATGTAACGTCTCTGACATAGCACAAGAAAAAGCAGTGTGCAGATCAAGAACTCTATCAAAAGATCTGAACTGATAGCCTGACAGCCTGGAGGGCCCCTGAGAACATGGTCTCTAGACTTGCTGCTAGCACAGAGCTGAGACAAGGTATGAGGACAACTCTCCAGACAAAGAATGGACTGGACTCAGGGACACAGTGACGCATGCTGTGTGTGTACTTTATAGTTCAATATATATATGTATATGGTATATACATATATAATATATAATACATAGATATGTATGTATATATATACACACAAGGGCTGTCCTAGAAGTGAGAGTAGAGGGTGGAGAGGAGGGGACAAGTGTTGGTTGAATGGATACTAGAGGTAAGGAGTGAAAAAGAAGAATATTCTGCCACAGGATGGGGAGGACAGATAGAGTTGCAGAGAGATGGGTATGGAAAATTGACTTGAGTTGTAAACTTTCACTTAATCACGATAAAAACAAAAAAAGATCACAGACCTAAATGTAAAATGAGAACATTTTTAGTAGAAAACATAGCATGAAACCCACGAGACCTTGAGTTAAGCAAAGTGCTGCTAGACATGACTCTGAAAGTAGTTGCCATGAGAGAAAAGTATGATACATTGGACTTTATCAGAACTGAAATTTTGATGGATAAACAAACTATGGTATATATACTCAATGGAGCACTATGCAATGATAAATAACAATGGTGATTTTAGGAAGCATCTC
Source organism: Heterohyrax brucei (assembly GCA_028571685.1). NCBI lineage: Eukaryota > Metazoa > Chordata > Mammalia > Hyracoidea > Procaviidae > Heterohyrax > Heterohyrax brucei. Next base: position 81,017,385 of record CM053159.1, on the reverse strand, counting down.
CTAACCTGTTTTCAACTGGAAGACATTATGCTGAGTTAAATCAGTCAATGGCAAAAGGACAAATATTGAATGAAACCCCTGCTATAAGGACTTAAAAATAGACTTACATACAGAAGGAAAGACTCTTCGATGGCTAAAAGGATGGGAAGGGAAGGAGACAGTTGGTCATAGACTAGATAGTTAGTAGAAATTTGATTAGGTGAAAGCAGTGACAGCACAGAGTAGATAGTAGATCAACTTACCTGGACTTCCCCATAAACTGTAATCTCTTCTAATCTTAACCCAATATTGCAAGGACAGAGTAGCGGGTGGGGAGGGAAGGGGTCTGGGGACCATGCTTTCGGGGGACATAGAGGTCAACTTGCAGAACTAGTCTATTGATAAGAGAGCCTTCTGCACCGCACACTGGTGAGTGGCATCTGGGGTCTTAAAAGCTAGCAAGCTGCCATCTGAGGGACATCAAATAGTCCCAACTCATCTGGAACAGATGATGGCCGAGAACAACAAAGACAGGAGGGAAAAAGAGCTTGGGAGACAGAAGGACCTGTGTGAATGGGTGACTGCATCAACATGTGACTGGAAGAACCAGATGGTACCTGGCCACCACCAAAGACAGCCATGATGGGGCACACAATGTAGAGTCCCTGTGGCAACACCAGAAGAGGGGTCAGCTCAAGAACACTACAAAAAGCAACTCCCAGGATCCCCTGGGAGCATGGCCCCTAGACCTGCTGCTGTCCCTGACCAGAAAACACTACAGAAATCAACTCTGTGGACAAAATGGACTGGACTCAGGTACACAATGTGACCGTATGGTATGTGTACTTTACGGTTCTAGGCATTTATAGGAGGCTGTCCTACTGGCATCTTCCTATATGGGAGAGAAGAGGGTGGAGAGGAGGAGACAGGAGCTTGTTAAGATGATATTACAAGTAGAGAATGAAAAGGAGGAGTGCAGTGTCATCAGCATAGGAGAGCAGAAGGAGCTGCAGATAGGCGGGCATGCAAAATTGATTTGGATTGTACGCTTTCACTTAATCACAATAAAAATAACAACAACAACAACAAAAACCCCAGAAATTTTGCTCTGTGATTGACACTGTGAAAAGAAAGAAGAGAAAAGTTACAGGCTGAGAGAAAATATCTGCAAATATAAAGAACTTGACTGAAAAAAAATATGTCTACTCTTCACTTATCTGTTATCTTGTTATCCAACATTCTGCTATACAACAATAGTAAACCATTACTATCTATTTTGAACATTAAGGACTTACGACTAGCAGTAACTAAGCCCAGTATGAGGTGAGGGTGACCCTGGCTATGATGCTCAAGGTCATGTGTCAACTTGGCTGAGCCATAATTCTCAGTGGTTGAACAATTAATTATGTAATGATATATTTTCACAGCTACATTATGGTGTACTTTGGTATTTAACTAATGAGGTAGTCATCCTCCCTTTTGGGATTTGATGTGGCCATCCTCCGTTTTCACATAATGCTGATTTTTGCATAACAGCCTGGTCTTTGGAACATGACCATGTCAATTAAGTGAGAAGTGTATGTATAATGACCTCTTACAACTCAATAATAAGACAAAGAACACAACCAAAAAATGGGCAAACAATTTGAATACACACTTCTGGAAAGAAGACATAAAAATGGAACTTACATATATGAAAAGATTCTTAACATTGCAACCCATTCAGGAAATGCAAATTAAAACCATGATAAGATGGTGCCACATACCCATTAAACTCATTGACCTCAAGTCAAGTCTGACCCATAGAGACCCTATAGGACAAAGTAGAACTGCCCCCATAGGGTTTCCAAGGCTGTGAAGCCTTATGGAAGTAGGACACCACATCCTATTATGTATGGTCGCTAGGAGTTACAATTGAATAGACAGCAATGGATTTGGTTTTTTGGTTTGTATGTATGCAAGTAGTATCTATTTATTTTAGTTATTCTTGGTGTAGTGATTAAGAGCAGATCGAATCCATCAAGCACTCCTTGGAAACTCTACTGAGCAGTTCTCTGTCCTATAGGGTTGCTATGAGTCAGAATCAACTTGATTACACCTTTTTTTTAATGGCTCTTTGAAGATAACAAGCAACATCTATAAAATGCTTTTTGAACAACGTTTTTTAGCCAACTAATTAATTACTGGAAGTAGAAACCCATTCTCCACCGCTTTAGAAGCAGTCGAGTCATTCTATCTGTCCACAAGCAAGAATGATGGCACTGTCCTAAAACTGTGTTGCTCTCTAGTACAGAAATTATTTCATCTAGTTTAATAGTACTGACAAACTTCTTAATCTACTTCTCTACTTCCTCCCTGACAAAGAACTCACTAAACAGAGACAAATTTTGCCAGTCACAAATTAAAAACTTATTTTAAAAAGTTACAAGCAGAACATCAGCTCACTTTCCATCCTCCTTTCTTGCTACACTGCTGATCCTGCTTCTGGCAGAATGCACCACCGAGGTCACTTAATAGGTCCTATTTATTTCTGAAGGGTTTTCATCACTACCATTCATGTCTCCCCAGATCTTCCTGAGGAGAAAAGGCAGGTATCAATACGAATAAACATGCAACTTATATACTCATATCAAAGCTCCCTCAGTCTCAGCAGGAAGGGAATTTCAGCCTCCATCTCCTGTCCCCCAGTTGTGATGAATCAAAGGGTTACAGCTGGAAGAATTTGAAACTATTAAAATCAAGGAAGGCCTCCAGGGCCTGGCTGCCCTCCTTGGTCTACTGTGTTTCTCTTCCTTCAGGGTACTGGCTTTTAACAGGTCGGAAAGTTCTGCGGTGTAGTGGGGAGGGGGTTTCTGAATATCAGAAACACAACAAATAGGAGGGTTTTAAGGCACCCGCTTCTCAGACTAATCAATAACAGCTTTCATGTGATCTCGTGATGCAAAGTTCTTACAAGCACTGCTGCTGGACTCTGTTTAATCGCATCCTGCCTTTCAGTTCAAGAGTCTTCGCTGCTGCAGACTGCACTGCTCACCTCCCCACCCCCAGTAAAAGGAATTGGTTTACGTTGTCTGAAATTACCTCACAAGCAGCATTGGCCCTCTCCTGTCAATGATCTTGGGTATCGATGACAAAATCCCCAACAGATTACTTTTGGTATTTCACTGGAGAGAAGGAATAGCATTATTTTGTCATTATTTTTCTAATACCTTGCCATGAGTCGGATCCGACTCGACGGCACTTGGCTGGCTCACGTCATGGGGCTATAGCAGTTGCAGTTTCTTAACAGAACAGCCAGAGTAGGACAGTGCTCCACAGGACTTTCAGTCAGAGTAAGTCTGTGTTCCACAGGGCTTTCAGTCAGAGTAGGATGGTGCTCCACAGGGCTTTCAGTCAGGGTAGGTCTGTGCTCCACAGGGCTATCAGTCAGAGTGGGTCTGTGTTACACAAGGTTTTCAGTCAGAGTAGGACAGTGCTCCACAGGGTTTTCAGTCAGAGTAGGATGGTGCTCCACAGGGCTTTCAGTCAGAGTAGGTCTGTGCTCCACAGGGCTATCAGTCAGAGTAGGACAGTGCTCCACAGGGCTATCAGTCAGAGTAGGATGGTGCTCCACAGGGCTTTCAGTCAGAGCATGACGGTGCTCCACAGGGCTTTCAGTCAGAGTAGGACAGTGCTCCACAAGGTTTTCAGTCAGAGTAGGATGGTGCTCCACTGGGCTTTCAGCCAGAGTAGGTTGGTGCTCCACAGGGTTTTCAGTCAGAGTAGGACAGTGCTCCACATGGTTTTCAGTCAGAGTAGGCTGGTGCTCCACAGAGTTTTCAGTCAGAGTAGGACAGTGCTCCACAAGGTTTTCAGTCAGAGTAGGATGGTGCTCCACTGGGCTTTCAGTCAGAGTAGGACAGTGCTCCACATGGTTTTCAGTCAGAGTAGGATGGTGCTCCACAGGGCTTTCAGTCAGAGCATGACGGTGCTTCACAAGGCTTTCAGTCAGAGCATGATAGTGCTCCACACGGCTTTCAGCCAGAGTAGGTTGGTGCTCCACAGGGTTTTCAGTCAGAGTAGGACAGTGCTCCACAAGGTTTTCAGTGAGAGTAGGATGGTGCTCCACTGGGCTTTCAGTCAGAGTAGGTCAGTGCTCCACATGGCTATCAGTCAGAGCATGACGGTGTTCCACGTGGCTTTCAGTCAGAGTAGGTTGCTGCTCCACAGGGTTTTCAGTCAGAGTAGGTCGGTGCTCCACAGGGTTTTCAGCCAGAGTGGGATAGTGCTCCACAAGGTTTTCAGTCAGAGCATGATGGTGCTCCACGTGGCTTTCAGTCAGAGTAGGTCGGTGCTCCACAGGGCTTTCAGTCAGGGGAGGTCTGTGCTCCACAGGGTTTTCAGCCAGAGTGAGATAGTGCTCCACAGGTTTTCAATGCCTGATTGTTTTGGAAGTAGATCACCAGCCTTTTTTTCTGAGGCCCTCTGGGTGAACTCAAACCTCCAACCTTTTGGTCAGCAGCCAAGCAAATTAACTGTTTGCACAACCGAGGAACTTTTACAGTAAAAACTGAACTAAAACCAAGCCCACTGCCACTGAGTCAATTCCAAATCACATCTTCCCTATAGGACAGAGTAGAATTACCCCAAGAAGTGGCTGGTGAATTTGAACTGCCAAGCTTTAGGTTAGCAGCTGAGCTCTTAACCAGAGGAGTTTTCTATAATTAAGGACCCAGCATTTCCTGTATGAATAAGTTGGAGGGCTTGTGCTGCCTCTTTTCAGAATGAGCGGCTACAAATGACTATCAGATAAGCTTTACAGCAAGCCTGTCAGGTGGGCAGGAGGGTGGCCCTCAAAGTACCTACCACCCTGCTCACCGATTTGATTTAAAGGTCTGTCTGAAATCAAGCTCCTCCTGCTAGAGGCAACACGTGAGCACTTGTTTATACCTCAGTACGGGCACACTTATCACATGCCAATTGTATGAGATGAAAAAGCAAGACAAAAGGAACTGAAGGCCAAATAGATACAGACATATATATGGCACACCACTGAGAGCACATTAGAGTGTCCAAGTCAGCAACTTCCGCTGCCAGCTTCATTTCTCTATATGCTGAGTCAGCCATTTCCAGCCTAAATCCTAATTCCACACCTGTTTCCATGATTCGATTCCAACTCACAGCGACCCTACAGGTCAGAGTAGAACTGCCCCGTAGGATTTCCCGGGAGCAGTTAGTGGGTTCAAACTGCACACCTTTTGGGTAGCAGCCCAGCTCTTACCCACTGTTCCTCCAGGGCTCCCCTAGTTCCATACCAGAAACCCAAACCCACGGCTGTCAAGTTAATTCTGACACACAGTGACTACAGGACAGAGTAGAACTGCCCTAGGGAGTTTCCAAGGAGCGCCTGATGGATTTCAACTGCAGACCTTTTGATTAACAGCTGTAGCTCTTCACTACTGTGCCAGCAGGGCTCCCCCAGTTAAATAAGACCCCCAAATTTCCAAGTCTCACTCAGTATGGACTGCACATCCATTCCTGTGCAAGGAAAGGCTGACACTGCCTTAGGACAAAGGAAATGCCATTTAACTGGCCGTGATGCCATGTGCGCATGGCAGCAGTGCTCAAGTCTAGCAGAACTTGACTCCCTTCAGGTTCTTCAACAACTCAGTGGTCTTCTTTGCCTGGACATTGCAATGTTAAACCACAGGAAACTAGGGGCTACATTGGAGGCTACAGTGACTTTTGGATTATGTGCTCTGAAGAAAAGTTTCAGATGCTGGAAAACACCAGCATAGCTGAGACGAGCTTAAAAGTTCACAATCAGTATGAATGCTAATATATCACACAACATGCCTTACCATTTCTATTTATTTTTCTAACAGATTTCTAAGTCATCCACCACTGTTCCTGTTTCACATGAGAAGCTTATATTAAGGCTAAATGGATATTCAACATGAGCTAATTATTTGGGAACATATTTATGAAAATAAGATGACTTTTTTAGTGCTTCAGTCCATGATTTTTTCTTCAAGCTTGACAACTGACTAATAATAACACCAATAAACACAAACAATAACATATCTGTCACTGCACCATAGTCATCAAGTGGAAGCAATTTTAGCTAAACATGATCATCTCCTAAAAACAAGACTCGGGTATCTGAGAAATGAAAAAAAAAAAAAGACATTTTCCCCTAATAGTGGAAAAGGGATTATCTTTGAGGATCAAAGACAACATAAGTTGTTTCGAATTGGGTTTCATCTCATTATTGACATATTTTCATTTGCTAACTGTGGCAGAGTTATGATCTGCCCTGGTTTCCTGTTGAGAGTTTTCTCTTTCCATTTTTACGGTACACGCCTTTTCAAGAGAGTAAGCTTCCAAAGTCATTCGTTTAGGTAGACACAGCCTCTGACCATCAAGATCAGTGAAGAACTCTCATGAATACATGACAGTTTTTCCTGGGAACAAATCTTTGTCCTTGGCTCTTCACTTCTGATAGCGTTGTGGGGGAGTTTAGCTCAAGACTGCGGCACACATTTGGGCAGGTTGTTCACTGCACAAGGGCATTTGGCCAAAGGGACAAAAATGATAATAATAATCTAGTTGCTGTGGCATTGATCCCAAGCACTGGTGACCCATGTGTGTCAGAGTAGACGCATGCCCCACAGGCCTTTCCATCATTGACCGTTTGGAAGTAGATCATCAGACTTCCTCCAAGGCATCTCCGACTGGACTCCAACCCCCAACCTTCCAGTTAGCAGAAGAGCACTTTACCGTGTGCACCGCCATGGGAAGCAAGGGAGCTAGTGGGGGGTGAACTCCAGCCCTGCTCTGCTTGACGACCATGCCCACTGACCAAGCCTGCACCCACCTGGAAGAAAGAGTGACTTTTTTTAATTGGCACAAAGATACGTGATGGGCTGATAGTGGCCTTTGTTTAGTCTGACAGCTAACAGAGAAAAGTAAAACTCCCCAAATGCTGATTCATTTTTGTTCTGTGAAGGACAAGAAAAGAGCATCTCCACAAGCCAAATGGGGACTCTGGAGAGGTGGAAGGACAAACTCTTTACAGTCAGACATATAAAAATGTTTATCCTTGGACCAATCAAAATTAATTTCTCCAAGTCTCAGTTTGCTCATCAACAAAATAGATATAATCGTATTTACACAGCAAGACAAAGTATATGATGTCTGACAATTAAGTTTGCACACTCATCCTAGAAAGTGCTACACACCTCATTGCTGAATATCACTATGATCTCCTTCAAAGTACTCCCCTTAGGCAGCTATGGACCAATGCCAGTGCCTAGTCTACCTTCAAAGCAATTTTAGAACTCTTTGTGGAATGGCCATCAGAGTTGTTATTTTATTATCCTTAATGTCCTGAATGTCATCAAAATGTCTTCCTTTCAATAGTTCCTTTATCTTCAGGTAAGAAAAAGTCAGTGGGAGCCATATCAGGTTCATCTGGAGGATGTTCCAATAGAGTTACTTGTTTACTGGCTAAAAACTCCCTCAAAAACAACTGTACAGGTAGGTTCTCAAGCTTGCTGCCTTGCCACCCTGCACAAAGGCCATTCCAGAAAGAGTTCCAAAATTGCTCTGAAGGGTGGACTAGGCGCTGGCATCAGTGCATAGCTTCCCACGGGGAGTACTTCAAAGGTGACCATAGTGATACTCAGCAATGAGGTATGCAGCACTGACAACAATTGAGTTTGTAGACCTGATCACCAGACCTCATATAATATCATGGTTGACCCCTAACAGACCTGCAGTTCTTGGCAGCTGCTGTTACTACTAACGTTGCTGTTTTATTGTGTCATGATTAACAACTCTTCCTTCCCTGTCTTCCCTGTAGAAAGATCACCTGCTTAAACTGGCTCTCCCACACATGGATGGGTAGCTAGGGACACTCAAGACGTGAGGGCATCAACGCAACTCCACTCTGTCTTCTACCTGTATAGCAGGTAGAAAGTCTTTAACTATCCCTAAAACGGGCTGGTATATGTCGCAGGAGAGATGCCTCGCTCTGGAGCCTGCAAACTCCTACAATTATAACGCGGTAATCTTTGCAATTCTCTGAAGAGTTGGGCCACTAGTATTCGTCCAACTCTAGAAGTAGCCTGTCCTGGCTTCACCCTACACATGTTAGGAACTACAAGTAGAGAGTAAGGACAGAGAGAAGGGAGGAATTAGGAGAGAAACTCCCCTGACCTCAGTCAATGCATTTCTTGTCTGGAATGAGTGTCTCAAGAAGTGCCCTATGCAGGTCTTGGCGTGTGTTCTCCTATTTACCTCTTTTTATAAGAATTGGCCCACCCAGCGAATGTTCTGGTTTCTACTGAAGCAGGAAGTCCACTCCTAACCTGAGCTGAGGCGAACGTCTGGCATGGAATCAGGAGTATTTACTGTGACATGTAGACATGTCACCAGTTTCTTAGCCTGGATCTGTGGTTCCTGCTGTCCTCTCTCTTTCCCTAGCCCTGTGGTCACAAAGCCTCATCACCTTTTCCTTTCAGTGCACCCATTCTCCCACAGCTCTAACCACCTGCAGTTTCAGATCTGCTGTCTACCTCAGGAATTGGTTCTACACCTGCCTCTGAGACCAAGCCTCTCCTTTGCTTGCCTTCTGGACTCCTGGTCCTTGTTATTTGCTCTAGTCTTCTCTCTTCCAACACCAGTGGAATCAAGTTCAAGTTTTTACAGGTTGTTAGATATAGTCAGGGAAACCCCGGTGATGTAGTGGTTAAGAGCTACGACTACTAACCAAAAGGCTAGCAGTTCAAATCCACCAGGTTCTCACTGTAAACCCCATGAGGCAGTTTTGCTCCGTCCTATAAGGTCTCTGTGAGTTGGAATGGATTCAATGGCAATGCGTTTGGCTTGGTTTTACATATAGTTATGCCATTCAACATACATTCCAGCAGATGGCTTCTGGGATTGGTCACTAGGTCACTAGGCCTGTAGGTTATGATCCATCTTGTCTTCTTTCTAGGAGCTCTGGTGGTTCAGTGGTAAGAGCCATCACCACTAACTGAAAGGTCAGCAATTCAAAGCCCACTAGTGGCTCCATGGGAGAAAGATGTCATAGTCTGCTTCAGTATTTATAGTCTTAGGAATCCTACAGTGTTGCTATGAGTCAGAATCGACTCAGCGGCAGTAGGTTCAGTGTTTTGGGGTTATTTTTCTAGTTTCTCAACCCAAATCACAATCTTGATTAGCTAAGACAACAAAGAGTCAAATACTGCTTCAGAAAACAATGGTTTTGAAAACGTAAATATATCTGCTTAATTTAGGGGCAAAATCAAAAGTCAAAGAGGCATGCTAGCCTAAATTCTGAGTTGTCCCTGTTAATAAGTCCATTAATTTGGCTTCATGTTTAGCTTTGTACAGTGTAGAGGCCTTCAAAGTCTGTATTTTCAGCTCTTGACTCTCTTTACTGCTGGCATTTCAGACAAGTATCACATTCATTGGAGTAATGAATATGAGGTCTGACAATTAGGTTTGTGAACTCCTCCTAGAAAAAGTGCTGCATACCTCGTTACTGAATACCACTGTGACCACCTTTGAAGTACTCCCCTAGGAAGCTACACTCTGATGCAGGTACCTTGTCTGCCCTTCAAAGCAATTTTGGAACTTTTTTCTGGAATGACCATCACAGCTATCATCATATTACCCTTGATGTTGTAAATGTCATCCAAATGTCTTCATTTCAATATTTCCTTTATTGTCAGGTGAAGAGAAAAGTCACTGGGGCCAGATCAAGTGAGCAGGGAGGGTGTTACAATACAGTTATTTGTTTACTGGCTGAAAAATCCCTCACTGGCAACTCTATAGTTAAGTTTATGAACTTGCCACTGTGCCATCACGCACAATGGCCATTCCAGAAAGAGGTCCAATATTGCTTTGAACGGTGGACTAGGTGATGGCATCAGTGCATGGCTCCCCAAGGGGAGCACCTTGAAGGTGACTACAGGGATATTCACCAGTGAGGTATGTAGCACTTACAACAATTAAGCTCGTGGACTTAATTTTTGGACCTAGTGTTCCACGGACTGCCAAAAAATGAACAAGTCTTTCATGGCAGTAATACAGCCAGAGGGCTCCTTAGAAGCAGGGATGGTGAGGCTATGTCTCACGCATTCTGGACATTTTATCAGGATGGATCAGTCCCCAGAGAAGGGTAAAGCATAGGGCCAGCGAAAAGGAGGAAGTTCCTCCATGGGAAGGACTGGCAGAGCGGCTGCAACAACGATCTCTAGCATAGCAATGACAGCGAGGCTGGCGAGGGTGATGCAGGACCAGACAGAGTTTCATTCTCTTGTACGTAGTGTTGCTATGAGTCAGAACTGACTCAAGGCCACCTAACAACATCACACCTACACTCTTAGGGATGTTCTGCTCGCTTCTCACGCTCAAAATGTTCAAACTTTTACTTCACTGTCTTCACTCACATTGATCTCCCAACCCTGATATATTTTTCATACATACATACACAAATTTTATAATGTACAGCTCTCAATAAGAGTCTTCTACTACCTTAAAAACTGTCAATAGTACCCATTCCTTATGTGAGGAATTGAGCATTGATCAAGATGGCATTCAAGACAATCATCAACTTGAAGGAAAGAATCGTATCTTATGCGACCTAAAGAAGAAAGACTCACTTTCATCATAAAGAGGGGCACATAACTAGCAGGAAGGCTCTTCTTAGTAACTGTTCACTACACGCTCATTCAAACACACTGATGTAGCTCTATCACTTGGACGGGTTTCTTAGCATCCCACAGCCATGGTTCATGTGCGTTCCTGGCACTTGGAAGATAGGCTTGGTGATCTGCTTCCCAACACAGCCTTGAAAACCCTGTGGATCAGTTCTACTCTGCACACATGGGGTTGTCATGAGTCAGAATAGACTCAACTTGATGGCAAGTGACAACAGCAACACAGTAACGGCTCCTAGAAAATACTTCATAATTGGCAGTGGATTTCCTCCTACCTGGGTTCTTAGGACAACTTCTTAATATTTAATTTCCACATAGACTCTGGTTTCTCTCTTCCACTATCAATATAACAATACTTTGAATATTAGGTTGTCATTACCCAACTAAAATGTGGCCTTATTTTCCCTAGAACCATCTCCTGTCCAACATAATATTGCTCTCTTTGTTATTGTTCAGCTGGGTGTGCTTAGAGTACATCACAGCATTGCAATCTACCATCTATGTGCCTAATATGCCCTGGAATTAGGCATGTCACAACCCTATTAAAACAAGCCAAATTCCCTTTACCCAGGCCACGTGAATTGCAAGATTGAGGTTAGCAGGAGGTCAGAGGCAGCTTGTCTGAGGAGCTCCAATCCCAACAGCCTTTGCCTACATTTCACCTCCCCCTTGGGACTCTCTTACATGGTTACTAGATCCTGGGCCAACATCTGGACTGCCAGCTGTGTACTGTTTCACACAGAGAGCTCTGGTCTATACATGAATCCACATCCCTTTCCTTGCTATCCCCTAGCAAAGCCTAAACACTGTCAAGTTAAAAAAAAAAGGGGGGGGGGCCTTTGCCAAATGTGAAAGAAGAAAAAGACACAACAAAGAAAGTATAAGAACCATAAACTCTATTATGATTATACAGTATTTTTGCTGGGTGCCATTGAGTCCATTTCAACTCATAGCAATGCTATGGCAACAGAGTAGAACTGCCCTGTAAGATTTTCTAGGCTGTAAAATTCACAGGGGAAGTTCATCAAGTATTATGGATTGAATTGAGTACCGCCAAAACGTGCATTGGCTTGCCAATGCCATGATTTCCAGCTTTAAGTGGTTGTCCTCCATTCTTTGATCTGATGTAATTGCTCTATGGGTTACAAATTCTCATCTCTGCCTGTGAGTAATGAGGCAAAATTAAGTTATGTTAACAAGGATTAGGGCAGGATGCATCCTTCTAACTCAGATCACAGCCCTGACTTCATGCCAGGGGAGTTTCCCTGGGATATGGCCTGGACCACCTTCTATCTTACAAGAGATAAAAGGAAAGAAAACTGAAAAGAGATATGTGAGACCTCATACCACCAAGAAAGAAGTCCGAGAAGCAGAGCATGTCCTTTGGACCCAGGGTATTACACTAAGAAGTTCCTAGGCCACAGGAAGATTAAGGACAAGGGCCATTCCCTAAAACAAACAGAGAGGGAGAAAGCCCTCCTCTATTGCTGCTGCACTGAAATGGGACTTCTAGTCTACTAGACTGTGAGACAACGAATTTCTGTTTGTTAAAGCTCTCTACTTATGGCATTTCTGTTAAAGCAGCACTAAATAACTAAGACACCAAGTCTTTTTCCCAAACAGCCACAGGGTGGATTCAAACAGCCAGCCTTCAGGTTAGCACTCAAGCACTTAATCACTGTGCCACCACAGCTCTTTTTATACAGGATGTTGCTGTTAGCTGCCTTCCAGTTGGTTCTGACTCATAGCAGCTCTATGAACAACAAAACAAAACACTATCTGGTCTTGTGCCATGTCCACAACCATTTTTATGCCTTAAGCTGCTTTTTAAGCCACTGTGTCAATCCATCTCGTCAAGGGTCTTCCTCTTTTTCACCGACCCTTCACTCTACCAAACATGATGTACTTCTCCAGGGACTGACCCTTCCTGACAACACGTCTGAAGTATGTAAGACATAGTCTTGCCATCTTTACCTCCAAGGAGCACTCTGGCTGTACTTCTTCCAGAACAGATCTGTTTGTTCTTTTGGTGGTCCAAGGTACATTCAACATTCTTCTCCAGCATGACAACTCAAAGGCATCAATTCTTCTTCTGTTTTCATTGTCCAGCTTTTGCATGCATATGATGCAATTAAAAATACCATGACTTGGGTCAGGTGCACTTCAGTCTTCAAGGTGACATCTTGACTTTCATTTACATAGGATAGATCTGTGGTATAAAGAAAACACTGCTAGTGTTTTATTTGGTACTGTTTCAGCAAAGGGGAAGATGGCCTCCTCCGAAAAGATTACTGTTTTTTTTGTTTGTTTGAACTTCCCAGTAGTCTTGTTTCAGGTTGGTGCCTGATTGATTGAAGAATTTTCTTCAGTCAGGTTGTGCTTCTTAAGATCAACAGCAGTTGTGTCAGGAGCATCCCTAACTGTCTGAGAGAGAATGGGATGCCTGCTGTGTAACAGGACAGAGCTGCCAAAATCTTGGCAGGCTTGGCACCTTGAAAGAAGAGAAAACCAGCACTTGTTTATGACCACACTCCTGAAATGTACATATGCTCTTTTAATTCAGGGACAGGATCATTAGGTTTCTCCTCCCAATCCCTTCCCCAGTCATTTTTGGTTGCTTATTTCATGCTTCAAACACAGTTGAGTGATTATATTATTACAGTGTTGATCTATGTTTCCCGAATTCTTTCATAAAGGACGAAAAGATGACTCTTGCTTTTGTTATATCATTTAATGCGCTGACCCCAATAGAGCCACTTGGCTGAGGTACAGCTGACGACTGCAGGACTTTGGGACCCCTGGGGTGCAGTGGTTCAGAGCTCTGGGGGCTAATGCTAGGATCAGCAGTTCGAATCCACCAGTATTTCCTTGGAAACAGTATAGGGTAGTTTTAATCGGTCAAGGAAACACTATAGGGTAGTTCTAATCTGTCTTACAAAGTCCCTGGGAGTTGAAATCAGCTTAATGGCAAAAGGTCTACAGTATGACCAGGGTGACTCAAAGGGTTAACACAGTGGGCTAGCATTAAAAAACCTGGCATTTTTTGAGTCTACCCAGAGACTCCTCAACAGCAAGACCTGTGCATCTACTTCTGAAAAGTCAGTCACTGGAAACCTCATGGAGCACCATTCTACTCTGACCCACAGGAGGTCGCTGTGAGTGAAATCTGTTGGACTGAAACTAGCAGACAGTACCACCCTCCTTTCAGAAATAGTGATTAATGAAGCACCATCCTTGGTAGGGTGACCGGACCTGCACACCTGGAAGGAATTCTCCCAAGCATGGCCACAGATCTCAGATCCCAATGCACATTTCATACATGTGACCATTGTCTCAAACATTCTTCTTGACTTTGGACAGTTACTATGGGGCAATTAACCCCTAAGTCAATGCCTACCTGTGAAATGCTTGCTGTATAATAGTTTTTCTCTGATTTTACCTTTTATTTCATCCACACAAAGACAATCAAGTGCTCTTCATGTGGTGTTACAGTTTTCTGCCTGTGAAACCGGTCTTCACATCCAGTAAGTATACTATCCAACTCAGCACCCCTTCATTCTGAAAGGCAGGCATGTAAGTAAAACATGAATGTTTGAGGTCTGCCATATCTTTGTCTAAGTTTCTGGTCACTTAATGCATGCCAGAATTAAAATTATACTCAAGAGAAATTGTCTGAGACTTGATAAATGTCAAAAAACGCAGTCAGGATCCACTTTCAATTAAAAGCTCATCCACTGGTGTGCCAGACAGGCTTCTACAAATAACTACACTGCACTGGATGTGGCTGCCAGGAGTCTGAGCCAAAAGCTTGTATGCACACACAGTCCTGGACAATTTATTATTCTGTACAGTAAATGGCTGGCCCATAATTCACCAGCAGAGAGTTAATGAGAATATCTGTCCCTAATACCCATAAGAAAGATAAGCAGTGATATAATGTGGTTTATCCAGGACTCCTGTGCCTTTCAAGGGCGCGAGGGAAAGCTTCTGATGGCCAGAGGCCGTAAGAAATACTGCACTGACCGACAGACTTCCTGCTCACCTGCTCACCCACCAAAGCAATCCATGTGTGGAGGCGTTAAGGAACAATTCATTCTGAACAACTGTTCCCAAATAACTAGATCCTTCTGAATTGCTGGCATAATTAACCTTAATGATGTAAATGTGTAGCTCAAAAAAAAAAAAAAAAAAAGCAGACTAGGCATAGTAAATTACTTCATCCTCATAAAGCAGGCAGCAAAACCAGCAAAAAGGAATGTGCTGTATGTATGTCCATATACCCCAAACCATGCCCTCTGCTGCCAAGAAGCCTGTGACTCACAGTGACCCTTTACAGTGGACTAGAACTGCTCCCCAGAGTTTCCAAGGAGCTCCTGGTAGATCTGAACTGCTGACCTTTTAGTTAGCAAATGTAGCTCTTAATCATCACACGTCTAGAGTGTCCATAGACAGACAGACAGACAGGCAAGTAGACAGACATGTATATATATGTACACATACATCTATGTATTTTTAAACACAGAGAGAAAAAAGAGACAGCGAGTGGATAAACACACTAAGCAAGGGAAAGAGCCCCTCAAAAACTAATTGCTTTTTATTAGTTTATCTGCTTTTATTATCAACTTTTAGAAAGTAAACAGATGCTGGGGTTTTTGTCAGGGTAGTAATCGATATTAATAATTACCAATTGACTGGAGGTTTTCACTGTTTCTTTTAAAACAATGTGTCAGCAGTACCGGGTCCTCCTAAGCACAAAATAGATGTCTGCATTAACAACTTCTCCTTTGTTTAGGGTTTTAAAGTCTGAATGTTCTCAGGCCATGCTAATGACCCTCTAACTCTCTCTTGCTATTTTCTCGTGGGCAGCTGAAACGTCTTGTAAAGAAGGTAAGTGTTACCATCCAGTGCTGAAATGAACCTACCAAACCCAGTGCCTTAAATAAAGGCAGATTGTATGTGTATGTTGTTGTTGTTTTAGGTAACTCGGAGAGAAAAATAAAACACTGCCTTCGAATAGATTCCAACTCAAAGCAACCTTGTAAGACAGAGTAGAACTGCCCCATAGAGCTTCTATGGAACACCTAGTGGATTCCAATTGCTGACCTTTGGTTAGCAACTGTAGCACTTGACCACCACACCTTTTTCAGGCAGGAGCAGCATTCCTCAGAGTGAACCATGGACCGGCAGCATTGGTTGGTATCATCTCACATCCTGTGAGAAATGAAGATTTTCTGGTCCCATCATTGACCTACTAATTTTCTAGGGTGGAGCCCAGGATCTATGTCTAAACCAAACCAAAAAACCAAACCTACTGTGGTCAAGTCGATTCTGACTCACAGCAATCCTATAGGATAAAATGGAACTCTCCCATAGGCTTTCCAAGAAGCACCTGGCAGATTTGAACTGCCACCCTTTTGTTTAACAGACATAGCACTGAACCACTACAACAGTAGGTGTCCAGTCTGCATCTACAGAGGTTTTTTTGTTGATGTCCATGCCTCGAAGTTTCTGAAGCACTGGTTCAGGGTTTGTCTTGAGTCAAGAGGAGAGTTCAATATCATGCCATGAACACATGGGTCTAAGCAAGCAGTCAGACACTAAGTGATGCGCTTGTTGGCATTTCAGATCTGAAGTGAACAGCTCCTAGGATAGATGGCATTGCTTCTGCATTCATTGGAGTATTTAGATACTGCTTTTAACAAAGGACATACTCACGGGATCTGCAAAGCAAAGTGGCCTGAAGAGTCTTTTAGCTGTTCCTGTTCTGTGGTTCATACGGCAGGAAAGAATTCATTTTATTCTACACTTAAACACATTTCAGTTCAAGTACAAGCAATGGTATTTGAGTCTTCCTGTTAAAATTCTGTACCCTAATAACCGAGTCCAAAGAAAAACGAAGAAAAAGCCAGATGAGAATACAATAGTGACATCGTCGGGGTTTGTGAGCCTTTTCTAAGACCAGCTTACATCGGTACTTAAATGTACCACCTGTAAAATGCAGGTCCCAAATCACTGCTGGCAATTACTTTTCTACATGGTCAGCTAGGCGTGGAAGTGCCGCTAAGCCTGCTTCCTTTTGTATATCCAGTATTCATTTCCCTTTTCCTTCATCTTTTGCTGCAGAGGCAGTTAAAAGTAGCATCCGCATGCCAAGCAAGAGTGACCTGCCTTCCAAGCGTCAGCAAGGTAAACAAAGGGAGGCTGTGGTTGGAACGAGTAATGGGAAGGATAATGGGGCATCCTCCTTTGCAGGGCTCTTGGAAAAGAGTGCGGGGCGCTGAGAATCTGCTGTGTCTGCCTGAATCGGGAGAGAAAAGAAAACGCCAGCTCAGTGGGTGTGCTTCTCCAGGCTGCAGCCCCGTTCTTCTTAGCAGAAATAGCAGCATGGCTTCCAGTGGGGCAAAGGGACAAAGAGGTGACCTGATTTTGACACTGGTTCCTTCCAGAACTTCTAAGAATCCTCAGTCCTGTGCCAGGCCAGGACGACGGATAACTACCTCATGAAACTGTATCAGTGCTTTTCTTTTTCACCTCTATCTCAGAGTATGATGCCTTCTTGCCTGCTAAGTTATTCATTTCTGGGCTGATCGAAGAGTTCTGGTGGCGCAGTGGTTCAGAGCTTGGCTGCTAACTGAAAGATCAACCATTTAAGTCCACTGACTGCTCCTTGGAAACTCCATGGGGCAGTTCTGCTCTGTCTTTCAGGGTCGCTGTGAGTCAGAATCAACTTGAGGGCCATGGGTTTTGGCTTTTGGGGTTTGGTCTGATGGAAATTTGGTGATATCTGAACTGACAGGCTTCATGCCACAACCTGAATTCCTCAGATTCTAGCCTACTATCTTCATCCTGATCTGTGGCATATCTATTATCAGCATAAAACACTCAACCTCCAATGGGCAGAGATGTTATTGAAATATTTGCCACAAAAACTGTGCATCCAATTTTATTTCAGTGTTGTCATTCAAGAGCTCATCAGACCAACATGGAATTGGTGTAAAGACGTGCAGCAGGTTATAAGAGGGCCAGAAAGATTTCTTATATATTGTTACCTTTTGTGCAAATCCCACCTCTTCCTCAAAGCCACAGTTTCACGACAGCTCAATGTCACAACTTTTTCCCAATCAGTGGCAACGGGATCAAGGTAAGCAGAACTTTGTCCAATGGACTGAGAAGTAGACGACCTTCATCTTCTTAAATCTTAAGGGCAGGGTGTGTGTGTGTGTGTGTGTGCACATATGTACATGTATATTTGTGTGTGTGTGTGTACAATTCCACAATGGCTAAGTTAGTCACGGTGTACAGCACAGAGGAGATATTTGTTAAATGTTTGCCTGATGAATTATTAAAAATATTTGTTGAGTATCTGTGGTGTCACCAGCATGGTCCTATAGAGAAGGCTGTGGACTGGATGCCAACATGTGGCTGAGGCTTCAGGCCTCCTGGCATCCCTGCAGTCTCACTGTTATAAGCAAACAAATCAACTGTTTGGCAATTGCATCGTTTGTGACCCATAATACCCCTATAGGACTGAATAGAACTGCCCACAAGGCTTCCAAGTATGGGGTGGTGGATTCAAGCTACTGACCTTCTGGTTAGCAGCTGAGTGTAACCACTGTGCATCCAGGGCTTCCTCTCACAGCTTAAAAAAAAAAAAACCCAAACACGAAACCATAGACATTGAGTTGATTCTGTCTTATAGCGACCCTCTAGGACAGGGCGGAACTGCCCCACAGGCATTTCAAAGAGTGCCTGGTGGATCGGAACTCCCAGCCTTCTGAATTGGCCGCCATAGCTCTTAACCACTATGTCACCAGGGTTTCCGTCTCACAGTGGCTATTTATTAACTATATCTTAAAGAAATCGTGACTCGACAGCACCTGGCTTGGCTAATGAAATATCTCAAAACCTATGATGACTAGGTTTTGAGATATTTTACTAAGGTGATGCAGGGTAATAATTATACTCTGCATAACAATACACTGATATTGCATGAGCTAGAAGCATTTTGCTCACAGCTTAGCTCTGTTCCAAAGCCAACTACTCCTAAAGTATGAGTTTCACCCCATTTGTTAAATGTATGAATTCTTTCAAATAGCAGAGTCAAAGAGGAAAAAGTTAGTATGTGATTTCTTGCATGCAACCAGAAGTGGTTTCAAATAATCTCATTGAAGGGCAAGCGTCCTAGTTGGGGGATAGTCCAGTAGCTATAAATTGTATTTTGGTGACAAAGAGGGGATTATTTTCATCAGAAAAATGAAAAGACCGATACTGTGGCAAGGTTGCCTCAGAAATATTTCTCCGTGACACCCAAAGAAGGCTCATCCTTAGAGAAAATGGCAAAGCTCTAGATGGATGACAAGAGGAAGGATTCCCCTTAAAGAGGTGCGAGCCTCGCCACATCCCATAAACAATTAGCTGCAGTCGTGTAATCAGTCATCTTCAAATGTGATCCCACCTGGGCTCAACAATGTGAACTTAATGATTTTGTCAGGCAACGTCCCCTGGGAAATTTCTGCCTGAAGAAGGCAGGGGGAAAAGACAGATGCTAAGGATCATTCCTAGTTAAGGGACTGAAATTACAAGAAAAGACAATTAGCACATATAATCAGCACTTTGGAAATCGGCCACATTTGGCATTTTACATGTTCCCTTTTTAAGACAATTAACACCGTATGGTTGCATTTGTTTTTCCAAAAGGTATAAACAGGAATTCTGCATGGTACAGTTTTTTAATTATTGCTTTTCAGTTTGTAACGTGAAGCTCATGAATGTTTCTCACGGGGTAATTAATTGTGGCTTCACAAAAACAGTGGGCGATGGGATAGAAATCCCAGCCTCTGCAACGTGAACCTCCACTTTTCTTAATCTTTTGTTAAACTGCCAAAAGCGGGGAAAGGAAAACAAAAAAGAAGGAAGAAGAGATCCCCTTGTGGTTTTGATTGATAGACAACAGCTTCCACTGCCAGTTTATACTCAGAACTTGTAGCTGGAGGAATGTGCCTCATGCCATCAAAGAAAGATCAGCTGCTGCCCTGATTTCATTAACTGTAATAGCGTTTATTACAGTGTCATTTCCGTATCTCCGATCGAGCTTTTATCTCAAAATAGAACGTGTCTTCATCTATTTCTGAGACCTGTTTCATAGTAAAACACCTGCCACCACTCATAAAAGAAAAAAAAGAAATGCTCTTTAGAACTCTGAGGCTATATTTAGTACACAAAGCTTTTTGTTGAATACATTACCATAATCTTTGTCAAGCGCTGGTTCCAACGCACAAGGCGGATGTAAGAGAGGTAGGCCACATTTGATAGGGAGAGAGAGAGAGAGAAGGAGATTCTTCACCCACAGGAGCTTTCGGGACAGAACCCCAAATGGCAGGCCAAACGCAAGAAGTGTTCCCAGGAAAATCTTGGAGCACTAAGGCCAGAGAGACTTTGCAGTCATTGGACCCAATCGATCCACTCTAGCTAGTTTTAAAGTTTTAGTAAAGTATAACTGATTAGCAATAAGTAGCATATATTTAAATTGTACAATTTGTTGAGTTTTGGCAGGCAGACTCATAAAATCATCACCACAGTCAAGAAATAAATATAATCATAAACTTCACCTCAAAAGTTTCATTTTATTCCCTTACAGTGCATTCCTCCTCTTTCTCCCTTCTCACCTTTCATCCCCACGCAACCTCTAGACTGCTTTCTGATGGTATAGTTTGCATTATTCTAGAATTTCAGATAAATGGACTCATTCAATGTGTACTCTTTTTTGAAAGGTCTGGCTTCATACATTCAGCATAATTATTTTGAGATTCATCCATATTGTAGCCGGTATAACAGTTTATTACTTTTTTATTGTTGGTGCCACTGTGGTTAAGAGCTTGGCTGCTTATCAAAAGGTTGGCAGTTTGAATCCACTGGGCACTCCTTGGAAACCCTACAGGGCAGTTCTACGTGGTCCTAAAGGGATGATATGCATCAGAATTGACTGGATGGCAGTGGGTTTGTTTTTTCATTTTTGGAGTATTCTGCTACATACGTGGGACAGTTCTACTCTGTCCTATAAGGTCACTATGAGGAAGAATTGACTCGATGGCCATGGGTGCATGTGTGTGTGTGTGTGTGTGTATCCTGCTTTCTTCATTCACCCTTGATGGATGTTTGGTTGGGTTGCAGCAAACAAAGCTACTCTGAACACATAGAAAGAGAGAGAGACAGACACACACTGAGGATGAGTGAGATAAGGTGTGGCTGCTGAGCACTTAAAGTCTGGCTAATCCAGCTGAGGAACTGAATTTTTTATTTTGATTAATTCAATTTAAATTTTAATAGACTCAAACACTCAACAGGGTTATTGGACAGTGCATTTACCCATCTCTATCTTTCCTCTGCATTGCATTGGGACAATCTGCTGTGAAGAACCTCTTTAAAGTACTGAAAAGTAAAGAAGTCACCTTGAAGAGTAAGGTATGCCTAACGCAAGCCATGGTATTTGCAGTCACATTGTATGTATGTGATAGCTGGACAATGCATAAGGAAGACAAAAGAACTAACACCTTTGAATTGTGGTGTTGGAGAAGAATGTTGAATGTACCGCGGATTGCCAATAGAACAGACAGATCTATTCTGGTAGAAGTACAACCAGAGTGCTCCTTGAAAGCAAAGATGGTGAGACTACATCTTACGTACTTCAGACCTGTTGATGGGAGGGATCAGTCCCTGGAGAAGGACATCGTGCTTGGTAAAGTAGAGGGCCAGTGAAAAAGAGGGAGACCCTCATCAAGATGGGCTGACACAGTGGCTGTAGCAACGGGCTTAAGCGTAAAAAGGGTTGTGAGTATGGCGCAGGACAAACAGGACAAAACACAACCCTCAGTGTTTTGTTCTGTTGTGCACAGGGTCTCTATGAGTCAGAACTGACTAGACGGCACCTCAGAACAACAATATATCCTTCCTTCCCTTCAATGGGCCTTAAAGACACAGCCAAAAGATTGAAACTTTGGAGATTTGAAAAGACAAAAGCAATTAGCAATTAATGAAATCTCCAAAGCCTGCAGTAACCAATCACAAACGCAACATGCATTCCAAGGAAAAATCATCAGTGAAACCAAGAACCACAGCAAAGAAAAACGCCGTGTGGACTGGAATTCCTTAGCAGGCTTTGGAAGGATTAGAAAGCCAAGAGGGCAGAAGAGAAAAGCCCAAGGACGGACTTGTCACACTGACCCCTTGCTGCCTGCACAGAAACACGTGTGACGGCAGGATCCTCCAGATACAATCAGTGATTAATCAGAGCAGAGCCACTGAGCAAGATGACAGTGTTGGAGATGCCACCCGAGATCATCAGACCCATCTCCTTGCTGCATCAGACACCACACCAAAGCCAGAGACAAGTGAGGAGTGCACACTTATCAAGAATATCGAACTTTTTGTCACTATGTTAGCAAGTTAGTGTGACCTTGGAAAACATATCCAACTTTCTATCTCACTTGCTTCACATGTTTAAAGAAATGATAAAGAGACTTGGTTTAAGGTGCTTTGGGAAGCCTCAGATGCAAGTCTAAGAGAGAACCACCACTTGTGTGTATTTCCCTTTTCCATCAGGCCACACTTGCCTGGCTGGTTAATAAGACCAATCACCGTCAGACTCACATTCTGGGTACTTGTTAGGGGATCAGTCTTTGAAAAGAGTCAGGCTTAACACTACTTCTGAAAGGTTCTTTAGAAATATTACAACTAAAGTTAAACGTGGTGTCGTTCATTTCCTCAACATAAAAAGCTTTAAAATATTTAAAGGACAAGTCAGACTGTGTAAGGTGACCCTGAGAAGCAAAAGAAGTGGACTTGAGTAAACACAGCATGAAGAATACAGTTAACTATTCTTAATTTAACTTGTATATCAATGTGATTTTGTAGGTATCATTGGACGTTTTTATAATTTTTCTATTTCTATTTTTTTTGTGACAGTCATATTTTTCTCCAAAAGTCTATTGCTTCTTTCTTTACCTTGAGGTTAACTTGAGAAAACTTATGTCTGAAAATCATGCAGTTGCAATGTGATTAGTATCGTATTCTTTGTCCTCCTCCCCCAAAACATCCATTTAACTATGTATTTTCTTTACCTAGGAAACATTATGTAGTGTTTGCTAAATATCCAACATTATTCTAAGCACTTTCCAAGTATTATTTAACCAGAGATGTTGTGATATTGGTGCCATTAGCACTTCTGGGTTACAGATGAGGAAACTGAAGCCAAAGGAAGGCAAGACAGTTAACCAGGGCCACGCACAGCTGGTAGTCGGGGAACAAGGATTTAACCCAGGTATTCTGACTGCTAATCCTTAGGCAATGCTGCTTCATATCAGAAAGATACAAAGGTCACAGAGGAAAATAGTCTTTGTAAAATTCACTGGCTTGATGAATATTTTAGTAAGCTCGGTTTTACTGAGTGCTGCTTTTCGCATCCTGTGCTCCCATGGGGAGCTATCTCTAAAGAATCTAAACTGACAATATGTTATACCATCTCGTATATGTGAATCATTTTTCTCAGAAAGACCTAAACCTGTCCTTGATCAAGCACAATATTGGAGATAAATTTAATTTCAACCCTTCTGTGTACGTTATTTTGTTGTACCTGAAGCTTCAAAACAATTTTTCACTGTGATTAAGTGAAAGTTTACAACCCAAGTCACTTTTCCACATAAAACCCCAAGTACTTGTTTCTCGATAGCTCCACCTGCTCTCCTCATCCTGCTGCAGCATAGTTTTCTTCCTCACTCTTCCAGTATCTACTCAGCCAACACGCGTTCCCTCCTCTCCATCTTCTCCCCGCCTCTCTAAAAAGAAACCAGTAGTTCAGCCCCATATATATATATGTATATATATATATATATATATATTAAGCCATATGGTACACACACCACATGCATCACCCTGTAGCCCCAAGTCCAGTCCATTCTTTGAAATATTGGCTTCAGTACTGGTTTCAGCTCTGGGATAGCCGCAAGTCCGGGGTCCGTGTACTCAGGGGACCCTCCAGGTTGTCAGACCATCGAGTTGTATCTAAAACTTAATGCACAGAAATTGAAAGAAGACAGAATAAAAGAAAAGAGAGAGGTGGGGGAATAAATGAAAAAGGAGAAAGAGAAGTGGGGAGAGGGGAGAGAAACCCTAGGAAAACGATGTCAGGGAAACATACCTGTTGGCCTTGCAAAGTCTCTTACAATGTTCGTTTCTTACAAGACAAATTTAGTAACTGTTAATTATTTAAGGTCGGTGACTTGAATGGTTAAGGAATAAGTTGGACTTCAAATAAATTTTCTTATTCTTTCAAAAAGAGCAGTCTTGAATAAGGCCACTGAGCCAGTGAATAGTCCTTGTAAACGGTATTCGCAGGGTGACAAGGACAGCTTGAAGAAAAGAGCTTCAGGCTAGAGCCGGAAGTCCGCGCAGCAGCAGCCTACCAGGGGCCAGCACAGCTCACCACAGCCGAGTCAGTGCAAAAAAGGAAGTTTTAAATTTCCGTGCTAACAGCTCTCAGTATTTGGAAGGTTTTTTGAGAATTCCTTCACTCTGATATAATGGTATACATTTAAACATCCATATATTTTAATTATAAGTAATCTACCTTCTAATTCCATTAGTTAATATATATGTATTTTAAATACATCTAAGGATATTTAATAATATTAATTATTTCTATATTTCATAATACTATACTCATTAATTTCGTATTTTATTCATCATTTAATTTTTATCATTTATTGGATTCACAAAGCCTTGATGGCACAGTGATTAAAGGTCACTTCAAAGCCACCGGCTACACCTTGGAAACCCAATGGAGGCAGTTCTATTCTGTGCTACAGGGTTACTGTGAGTCGGAATTGACTCAATAGAAACAGGGTTTTTTGGTTAGTGGGCTCATGGTTCAAGACGACAACTGTAATAATTTACATCTCTTTTCATGTAAGGCCATATTGAAATGACAGAAAATGAACATACTGGATGTGTACCCAAATACATGGATACATGTACCAACACAGACAGGTGTAAAAGAAAGAAAGAAATGCCACTCATCTCAAAAACAAGCAATTGGAAAAATTATTTGTGTTCCATTCACCAAATAATGTGTAGGTATGTAAGTGGGTGACTACATCGACTTGTGACCGGAAGAACCAGATGGTGCCTGGCCACCACCGGTGATAGCTGTGATGGAGCTCACAAAGTTGAGTCTCACTGACAACACAAGAATGAAAACGGATGCACCCTGAGATCTTCACTGAAAGATCACAATTAACGGTCCAGGGTCCTTGGAGTTCCCCTGGGAGTATGGCCCCTGGTTCTGATGCTGCCCCTGTCCATAAATCATAATGGAGATCAACTCTTCAGACAACAATGAATTGGACTTGGTGACACAGAGTTACCATGTGCACACTTTATGGTTCTGTGTATCTATAGGATGTTGTGCTGCCGACCTCTTACTGGAGGCAGGGGAGTAGTTTGACAGGAGGGGATAGGAGACTGTTGGGAGGATAAGACATGTATGGAGCAGAGAAGACAAGTGTGCTATCACCACACAGGGAGAACAGTGGGAGCTGGGTATAGGTGGGCATGCAAATTTATATGGGAATGTACATTTTCATTCAGTCATAACAAAAACAAAAATGTAAAATAATGTGTACATGAATGAAAACAATACAACTTACTGTTTATAGAAACAAGTGAATTAAAATATAAACCAGAACAATCCACACCTAATTTGCACGAGTGGTAGTTTCTGGAGAGAAGGAAGATGTGACCAGGAAGAGGTACAAAGGAATGTCCAACTTTGTCTAGTATGTTTGACATATACGTCTTTTTAAATTTAAAATAATTATTGGAAACAAATTAAACCAGAAAAAACAAAGCCAAACCAGTCATCATCAAGTTGATTCTAGCTCACAGGGACCCTAAGTGTGACAAGAATAGAACTGTGTTCCAGAGGCTTCTTGGTGGCTGATTTTTCAAAAGTATATTGCCAGGTTTTCCTTCTGAGATGTCACTTGGTGGACTTGAATAGCCCAGGGCTCAGCTGTTTGTACCACCACTGAAACAAATTAAAATCAAACTAAACCCACTGCTGTTAAGTCAATTCCAACTCATGGTGACCCTATACCATTAAAAACCAAACTCATTGCCATCAAGTTGGTTCTGACTCACAGCAACCCTATAGGACAGAGTAGAACTGACATAGAATTTCCAAGGAATGCCTTGTGGATGTGAACTGCTGACCTTTTAGTTAGCAGATGTAACATTTAACCACTACACCACCAGAGTTTCCGGTGACCCTAGAGAGTATTGTCAATTCTGGATAGTGGGTGCCTTAATGCTTATATTTTTACTTCCTTGGGAAAATATGAAATAATAATGTAAAAATAATGCAGAAAACAGATGTGGAGCATATGCAACAATGTGTTCCATACAAGGGAGCCAGCATTACAGAAGAAAAAGAAAATTAAAAAGAACAATAGGACTAGTAGGTTGGGGGGGGCCTCATCATAGTCATCGCATTGCTACTTATGACACAGCTGGACCGCTTAGATAACTGTCATGACCACGCATTTCAGTAACATGTCTGTACCTCTTTAACACAGAGGAAATCCCAAAGGCTCCAAAGATAGCCGAACTAGCCTGCTTACGCAGAAAGAGGAAAACACAGACATCAGCTGTTTCCACAAGAGCAGCACTAGATGCGGGAAGGTAAAGCAGCCATGCCTTGAGACGGCAGGCAGGAAATAAATTTCAACCTAAAATTATCTACCTACCCAATTTATAAATAAAGCATGGAGACAAAGAGAAAAATAGACTTTCGGAAATACAGAAACTCAGTGATTTTACTACCAATACTTCACATGTTAAAAAAAAGAAAAAATAAAGCAAAATAATTTCTTGGGGACAAATGCAGAGTAACATCAATAAATGATGATGATGATGAAATAGAACCATATATGAATTCAAAAGTTAAAAAAAAGAAGAGCTGTTAGACTGAAATGCTGGGGATACTCTACCAATCTAACGATTTGTGATATATAATTTAATGATTTAAAGGTATATGACTACATTATTTTTTCTATCAGTCCAAATACTCTTCTTGTTTCTACACCAAATAAAAATTTCTTTACAAGCCTAATAATGTAAGTACAGATTTAAAGTCATATTTAAACTTTAAAAAAACATTCTTTAGATAATTTAACTACTGTGTTAGAATAGAATGAAAAGTTTGATAATGCAAACAAAATCATTTTAATAAATAAGTAGAGAGAAAATGAAGGGAAGAGTATCAGTGGTAGTTTTCTTAACTTCCAGGCAGGAAATCAATAAAATCTGTATAAAACTGATAAATCAAGAGCCAGATACAACATACAATTAAAATAATAATTCTAACTTCAATAAGAGCAAACTTTTATTTAAGGAAACATTTCTAAGTGCTTATAACTAAATATTGAGAAAAGCAAAATTTTATTTACTGCTTTAAGATCTGTTTGATTTTTTTCCTGAATTCATGTATTATTTTAATGTAAGTTTTACTTTTAAGAGAGTAATAACTTACCCTTCCAGAGGTACAGTGGGTTAGAGTACATCAAGGTCTCATTAATACATCAGAATCAGATTGTGGATGAAACAGTGAATACGCATTGTTAGATCCTTGCTGAATTTTTAAGAAATCAAAAAATATCTCTAATGAACAAACAAAAAATCATGTCCTAAAGCTCCTGGTGGTGTAGTGGTTGAAGGCTAGAGCTGCAAACCAAATGGCTGGCAGTTCAAGTCCACCAGGCACTCCTGGAAATTCTGTGGGGCAGTTCTACCCTGTCCTATAGGGTCGCTATAAGTCAGAACGGACTCGACTGTAACAGGTTTTTTTGGTTGTTGTTGTTGTTTTAAAGCCTGAATCATGAGCTGAAAGAGTACATGAAACCCCAGGTTTAATAACACATTGAAATCAGGAGATTAAACCCTGAATTAAAGGACAGTTGAAGCTAAAGACTTAAGTATGAGACTGGGAGCTTAGTTCCCAGGTTAACGCACCCACTAGCGCAAGTAGAAACAAATTCTCATCTCCTCTGAAGAAGAGTAACCTAAATTCATGCTCTAAGCATTTCAAAACATTAAATTCAATCAAAATATGATCTGATAACCAACAACAATAAATTTCTTTAAAAAATAATATACACGGTTATAATGGAAGAATTTATAGACTTATCCAATGAGGCTAATAGCTAACGTAGATTTACAACATGTCACAATGATACCATAGAAGGCGGGGAACATTCACCTGTATTGTGGCAGATTACAAGATGTTTTAGAAAGTAATAAAAAACTGGATGTTGAGTAGCTAAAGCAAAAGGAAGCAATGGCAAACTAAAAGGTCTAAACAGAAGATTTCAAAGGGCAGCTTGAGAAAACAAAATAAAGTATTATAATGACAATGTGTAAAAAACTGGAAATGGGGGGTGGAGTCAAGCTGGCGGACTAAGCCCACATCTCCTTTTATCCCTCTGGAAACCAAGACCTGAACTGACAATCAAACAGAGCCTTCTGATCACCTAATCAGCCTCAGGACCTGGCACAGAGCTGTTAATTGGGACTTCATACCACTCAGCGAAAAACCTCCTCTCTCTAGCTGACTCCCGCTCCTGGCTAGCCCCGGCTCTCACGGACGGAAAAAATGCACCATTGTGACTTTTTTTTTCCTCTGTCTCGGCCGGCGGGAGGAGCTGGGTCTTGCCTAGTGGCTAGATTCAGACACGCTGCTGGGGGGACAGGCAGGCGGAATTCCCATACTCTGAGAGCCAGGCTAGGGACTCTGTTAATCTAGCCACTTTGAGCCTTTCGTTTTGTAGCGGCCTCAGTGGGGTTTGCGCGGAGCTCCGCGGTCAGGGTGCGGGACGCCATGTTGGTACCGAGATTTTAGTGGGACCTCGTTCTTAGCGTGGGAGCCAGCGCCTGCAAACGGGACAGCACTTCTCCATCAGAAAAGTAGTGATTTTGCACAGTGCTGTCTACGTTGGGGGCCCTGCAACAGAAGCAGAGGAATCGCTGCCTCTCGGCACCATTAGCCCCTCTGTCTGCTGCCTGTGTGGAGGACGCCATCTTGGGTACGGTGGCCTCAGCTGGACCTAATTCTTAGCTTGGGAGCCAGAGCCTGCCCACAAGAGAGCGCTCTTCTATCACAAAACCAGTACTCGACGCAGTATTGGACAAGGCTAGGCCCTGTCAGCAGAGGCCACCAGGGCAGTAGCAGGGCTGTATTCTGAACTAGTTTGTTATTATCTGGGGTGGGATATAGTGGTGCTTACTTTGTCAGATGAGAAGAGGGACCTCTACACCTGAAAACTTAACTGACTTGTGAACCAGTCAGATACCTTTTGCTTTACATTTGAGGACAGCCTAGAGAAACATTTGCAATCCATCCTCACAGTACCTCTTCCAGCCTCTGTATACTCACATGGGACCCAAAAAGCAACAGACAATTGTGGCATACAAGCAATCACTCATGCCTTCAGAAGGCTCCCAAATACAGCAACCAAGCAGTTTTCCAGATGAAGAAACTTCTATGAAAGCATCAGGAAGTGAATACAAATTGATTATATACAGAGCCCTTCTAGACCTTATACAAAATGCAGCAGAACAAAATGAAAAATTAAGCAAGTTGTTCGACCTGATGGAACACCAGTACTCTGAAATCAAAGAAGAAAATGAAAGACATAGAAACTTCCATGCAAAGCCAAGAAAACAGAATGGAACAAATGGAAAAAAGAATTTCTGACTTGGAAGACAGAGCTACTGATGCCAGTGTCTATGAGCAGAAATCAGAAAAAAGAAGCAAGAAAAATGAAGAAACATTAAGAAGCATGTGGGACTCTATTAAGAGGAACAACCTTTGATTAATCGGAGTCCCTGAACAGGGTGAGACATCTGAGAACACAGAGAGTATTGTTGCTGAGCTGCTGAAAGAAAACTTCCCAGAAATCATGAAGGAAGAGAATATAGACATCTGAGATGCATATCGTATGCCACCCAATATAGATCTCAAAAGAAAGACTCCAAGACATATTATAATCAAGCTTAACAAAATGAAACATAAGCAGCAACTCTTAAAGGCAGCAAGACTCAAGGCAAAGCTAACATTCAGAGGGAAACCCTGTAGGCTCTCGTCAGATTTCTCAGCAGAAACCATGCTGGCACGGAGACAGTGGCACGACACATTCAAAGTCTTGAAGGAGAAGAATTTCCAACCAAGAATTATATATCCTGCAGAACTATCTTTCAAATACAAAAATGAAATTAAGACATTCCCAGATAAACAGAAACTCAGAGACTTTGTAAAAACCAAACCCAACCTACAAGAAATACTGAAAGAAGTTCTTGGCTTTGGCTTAGAAGAACGAAACCACTAACTATATATTTTAGAACGACACACTACTCAATACTGATTTAGGGAAGGCTCCAAAGGAAATCACAGCTTTGATTTGGAAAGAAGCAATCCAGTGATCATCATGAAAACTATGGTGTCATCATAATAAAAGAGGGATGTACTACAGTCGTTATAGTCCTTCAAGATGGAGAGGAAGATCACAAGACTGGTAGTAATTAAAATTGGGTTTATAAATAGTTTATTAAGGGGGTTCATAGGGGCAGCTGTAAAGCACAACAAAGATGTATTATACCATTTCAAGAAATCTAACACACAAGTCTCAACAACTATAAAACCAGCTCTGAAAAAGGTGAAAAATCAACTCACAAAAAAGAGTGTCTCAGAACAGACTAATAAGAACAACAGAGAAAACATCAACATAAAAACAAACATATCACAATGGCAGCAGTGAACACATACCTATCAATAATTACATTGAATGTGAATGGACTGAATGCTCCAGTAAAGAGACACCGAGTGTCATCTTGGATCAAAAGACACGACCCATCCATATGTTGTCTACAAGAAACTCACTTGAGACCTAAAGACAGGAACAAACAGAAAATTAAAGGATGGAAGAATATATATCAAGCTAACAATGAGCAAAGAAGAGCAGGGGTGGCAATTCTAATCTCAGACAAAATCAATTTTAATGTCAAATACACCATCATGGACAAAGATGGACACTATTTATTGCTGAAAGGTTCAGTATACAAGCAAGACTTAACGATATTAAACATTTATGCACCTAATGTCAGAGCACCTAAATATGTCGAAGAAACACTGACTACGCTCAAAAGAGAGTTAGATGACTCCACAATAATAGTGGGAGACTTTAACACTCCACTCTCATTACTAGACAGATCATCTAGAAAAAAGCTCAGTAAAGATACAGAAGACCTCATGGACACAATTAACCAACTAAACCTCATTGATATATACAGAACTTTCCACCCCTCAGCAGACAACTACACCTTCTTCTCCAGTGCACATGGAACATTCTCCAGAATTGACCACGTGATAGGCCATAATGCAATGCTCAACAAAATCCATACCGTTGAATTACTGCAAAGCATCTTCTCAGATTATAAAGCCATCAAAGTTGAAATCAATAGCAGAAAAAACAGAGATAGAAAGTGGAACTCTTGGAAACTGAACAACATCTTGCTCAAAAAAACATGAGTTATAGAGGAAATCAGGGATGAATTAAAGAAATTCATGGATTCCAATGAGAACGAAAACACTTCCTACCAGAACCTATGGGATACAGCCAAAGCAGTGCTCAGAGGTCTGTTTATCTCCATAAATGCACCCATCTGGAAGGAAGAAAGAAACCAAATCAAGGAACTAACTCTACAGCTTGAACAAGTAGAAAGAGAACAACAGAGAAACGCCTCAGGCACCGGAAGAAAGGAGATCATAAAGATTAGAGCAGAGCTAAATGAATTAGAGAATAGAATAACAATTGAAAAAATTGAAAAGACCAAAAGCTGGTTTTTTGAAAAGATCAACAAAATTGATAAACCACTGGCTAAACTTACTAAAGAAAAGCAGGAAAGGAAACAAATAACCCAAATTAGAAATGAGAAGGGAGTTGTCACCACAGATGCAACAGAAATCAAAAACATCATAACAGAATACTATGAAAAGACTGTACTCTAACAAATTTGAAAACCTAGGGGAAATGGAAAAATTCCTTGACTCATACCACCTACCTAAATTATCACAATGTGAAGCAGAACAACTTAATAAACCCATCACAAAGAAAGAGATTGAAAAGGTCATCAAAACACTGCCAACCAAAAAAAGTCCGGGCCCAGATGGCTTCAAGGCAGAATTCTACCAAGCATTTAGAGAAGAGTTATCCCCAATACTACTGAAACTATTTCACAGTATAGAAAGGGATGGAGTACTCCCAAACTCATTCTATGAAGCCAGCATAACCCTGATACCTAAGCCAGGGAAAGATCCAACAAAGACAGAGAACTACAGACCGATATCACTCGTGAACCTAGATGCAAAAATCTTCAACAAAATTCTTGCCAACAGAATACAACAACATATCAAGAAAATAATCCATCATGACCAAGTGGGATTCATACCAGGGATGCAAGACTGGTTCAACATCAGGAAAACAATTAATGTGATTAACCACATAAATAACACAACAGACAAAGATCACCTGATTTTGTCCATTGATGCCGAAAAGGCATTTGATAAAGTCCAACACCCATTCATGCTAAAAACTCTTAGCAAAATGGGCATAGACAGCAAATTCCTCAACACAATAAGGGCCATTTATACAAAGCGAATTGCCCACATCATCCTGAATGGAGAGAGACTGAAAGACTTTCCCCTGAGATCAGGAACTAGACAAGGATGCCCACTGTCACCTCTCCTATTCAACATTGTGCTAGAAGTTCTAGCCAGAGCAATTAGACAAGACCGAGAAATAAAGGGCATCTGCATTGGCAAAGAGGAAGTTAAAATCTCCCTGTTCGCAGATGATATGATTGTATATGCAGAGAACCCCAAGGAATCTATAAGTAAGCTACTCAAACTGATAGAAGAGTTCAGCAAAGTTTCAGCATACAAGATAAACATAAGTAAATCAGTAGGTTTCCTTTATACCATCAACGAGACTGTTAAGGAGGAAATTATGAAATCAATACCATTTACAATAGCCCCTAAGAAGATAAAGTACCTAGGAATTAATCTAACCAGAGAAATAACAGACCTTTACAAAGAGAACTACAAGCCCTTACTACAAGAAACTAAGAGAGACTTAGATAAATGGAAAAACCTACCCTGCTCATGGATAGGAAGACTTACCATTGTGAAAATGTCTATTTTACCCAAAGCAATCTATTTATATAATGCAATCCCAATACAAGTTCCAGCATCATTTTTTAATGAGATGGAGAAACAAATCACCAATTTTGTTTGGAAAGGGAAGAAGCCCCGGATAAGTAAGGTACTACTAAAGAAGAAGAACACATTGGGAGGCCTCTCATTACCCGACCTTAGAACATACTACACTGCCACAGTGGTCAAAACAGCCTGGTACTGGTACAAGAACAGACAGATCGATCAATGGAACAGAATTGAGACCCCAGAGATGACACCATCTGCCTATGAACAGTTGATATTCGACAAAGGTCCTAAGACATTAAACTGGGGTAAAAACCGTATCTTCAACAAATGGTGCTGGCAAAATTGGTTATCCATCTGCAATAAACTGAATTAAGATCCGTATCTTACACCTTATACAAAAACCAACTCCAACTGGATAAAAGACCTAAATATCAAACCTAAAATGCTAAAGCTCATCCAAGAAAAGGTAGGAACAACAATGGAAGCTT
Source organism: Heterohyrax brucei (assembly GCA_028571685.1). NCBI lineage: Eukaryota > Metazoa > Chordata > Mammalia > Hyracoidea > Procaviidae > Heterohyrax > Heterohyrax brucei. The sequence continues at coordinate 80,983,885 of CM053159.1, read as the reverse complement.
TAATACACAATAAGGACAGACTCCAAAATCTGTCAAACAAACCTCAATCAACAGAAGAGAAAATAGATAAATGGGAGCTATTAAGACTCAAACACTTTTGCTCATCCAAAGACTTTATTAATAGAATTAAAAGAACACCCACAGAATGGGAAAAAATATTTGGCAACTCTATGTCAGACCGACGCCTGATCTCCATAATCTATAGGATACTACAAAATATCAGGAAGAAGAAGATAAACCATCCAATTAAGCGATGGGCAAAGGAGATGGACAGACACTTCACTAAAGAGGAGATCCAGGCAGCCAAAAAACACATGCGGACATGTTCACGATCTTTAGTTATTAAAGAAATTCAAATCAAGACAGCAATGAGATACCATCTCACCCCAACAAGATTGGCCATGATCCAGAAAACACAAAACAAGAAATGCTGGAGAGGCTGTGGAGAAAGTGGAACCCTCCTACACTGTTGGTGGGGTTGCAAAATGGTCCAGCCTCTTTGGAAGGCAATCTGGCACTTCCTAAAAAAAATGGGTATTGCTATACCATTTGACCCAGTAATTCCACTACTTGGAATATATCCTACAGATTCAAGGCCTTTCACACCAACGGACACATGCACCAGAATGTTTATCGCCCAACAATAGAAGAATGGATAGGTAAACTGTGGTACATATACTCAATGGAGCACTATGCAATGATAAAGAATAATGATGATTCCAGGAAACATCTCCTAACCTGATTTCAACTGGAAGACATTATGTTGAGTGAAAGTAGTCAGCGACAAAAGGACAAATATTGTATGAGACCTCTACGATAAGATCTCAAAAACAGACTTGTGTATAGAAGAAAAGACTCTGACAGCTGCAAGGGAAGGGAGGGAGGGAGGGCGAGGGGGGGAGGGTTTAGCTTAGATACTTACTAGCAATCTAGTTGGGAGAAAGCGGTGACAGCACACATTAGGAAGAAGAACAACATTAAGTGGACTTCAGCATAACTTGAGTACTCCTTCCATCTTAACTCAATACTGCAAGGATAGAGTAGCTGGGGCGGGGGGCGGAGGACCATGCTCTTAGGCGAATTCCAGGCCAATTGGCACAACTAGCATTTTGCTAAGAGAGCTCTCTGTACCCCACATTGGTGAGTGGCGTCTGGGGTCTTAAAAGCTGCCAAGCTGCCGTCCGAGGACACAGCAAATGGTCCCAACTGAGCAGGAACAGATGCTCACCAAAGGCCAAAACGGCATGCGGTAAAGACAACCAAGAAGACAGAGAGACCCACAAGAGTGGGTACCTACATCGACTTTGGACCGGAAGAACTGGATGGTGCCTGGCCACCACCAGTGATAGCCACGACGGAGCTCACAGAGAGGAGCCTCACTGACAACACAAGAATAAAAAGAGTTGCATCATGAGATCTCCACTAAAAGACCTCAATTGATGGTCCAGCGGTTTTGGGGTTACTCTGAGAGCATGGCCCCCTTCCCTGATGCTGCCCTCTCCCATAAATTATAACAAAGGTCCACTCTTTGGACAGGAATGGATTGGACTTGGCAAGGCAGAATGACCATATATTGGAAGCACTTTATGGTTCTATACATCTATAGGATATCATCTTGCTGACCTCTGGCTGGAGGAAGGGGAGTGGATGGAGAGGAGGGGAAAGGAGGCTGTTGGGAGGATGAGACAGGTATGGAGCAGAGAGGAATAGTGTGCTGTCACCAGACAGGGAGAGCGGTGGAAGCTGCATATAGGGGGGCATGTAAATTTACATGTGAATGTACATTTTCACTCAGTTATGTTAAATAAAAATAAAAATTAAAAATAAATAATTAAATAAAAATAAAAATTAGAAAAAAAAAACAACTGGAAATGGAAAACTGGAAGGGAAGAACATGTTCTGCATTTCTCAAGCTGGAAGAACTGAAGACAAAATTCAAGCCTGTAGTTGCAATAGTGCAGGATTCTACAGGGAAAATACTAAATGACTCAGGGAGCATCAAAAGAAGATGAAAAGAATACACAGAGTCATTATACTGGAAAGAACTAGTTGATGTTCAGCCACTTGTAGAGGTACCATATGTCCAGGAACCGATGGTACTGAAGGAAGAAGTTGAAGATAAATTGAAGGCACTGGCAAAAAACAAGGCCTCAGGAATTGATGGAATATCAACTGAGATATTTCAACAAACAGATGCAGTGCTAGAAGTACTCACTTGTCTGTGCCAAGAAATTTGGAGGACAGCTACCTGGCCAACTTACTGGAAGAGATCCGTATTTATGGTCATTCCAAAGAAAGGTGATTCAACCGAATGCAGAAATTACTGAACAATACCATTAGTATAGCACGCAAGTAAAATTTTGTTCAAGATCACTGAAAACTGACAGCAGCAGTATACTGACAAGGAACTGCCAGAAATTCAAGCTGGATTCAGAAGAGGACATGGAACCAGAAATATGATTGCTGATGTCAGATGGATCTTGGCTGAAAGCAGAGAATACCAGCAAGATGTTTCCTTGTGTTTCATTGACTATACAGAGGCACTCAACTGTGTGGATCATAACAAATTATGGTTAACATTGCATAAAAAAGGAATTTCAGAACACTTAATTGTGCTTTTAAGGAGTCTGTATATGGATCAAGATGCAGCTGTGTGAACAGAACAAGGGGACACTGCATGGTTTAAAGTCAGAAATGGCGTGAGTCAGAGTTGTATCCTTTCACCATAACTTTTTAATCTGTATGCTGAGAAAGTAATCTGAGAAGCTGGATTATATGAAGAAGAACAAGGCATCAGGATTGGAGGATGACTCATTAAGAACCTATGTTGCACAGAAGACACCACCTTACTTGCTGGAAGTGAATAAGATTTGATGAAGATCAAGGACCACAGCTTTCAGTACAGATGGCACCTCAACACCAAGAAAACAAAAGCCCTCACAACTGGATCAGTAAGCAACATCATCATATATGGAGAAAGAACTGAGGTTGTCAAGGATTTCATTTTATTTGGGTCCACAATCAATGCCCATCGAAGCAGCAGTTAAGAAATCAAAAAGGACATTGCATTGAGAAATTCTGCTGCAAAGGATCTCTTTAAAGTACTGTAAAGTAAAGATGTCACCTTGAAGACTAAAGTGCATCTGACCCAAAGCATGGTATTTTCAATCACATCAGATGAATGTGAAAGCTGGATAATGAACAAAGTAGATAGAAGAAGAATTAATGCCTTTGAACTGTGGTATTGGAGAAGAATGTTGAATGTACCATGGAGCACCAAAAGAACAAATAGATCTGTTCTGGAAGAAGTACAACCAGTGTGCTCCTTGGAAGCAGAGATGACAGGACTGTGTCTTACACACTTTGGGAAGGACCAGTCCCTGGGGAAGGACATCATGCTTGACAGAGTGGTGGGTGAGTCAAATAGAGGAAGACCCCCAACCAGATGGATTGACACAGTGGCTGCAAAGATGGGCTTAAGCATAAAAATGACTGTGGACATGGTGCAAGACCAGGCAATATTTCGTTCTGTTGTTCATGGGATCACTATGAGTCAGAACCAACTTGGTGGCACCTAACAGCAATAACTAGGAGAGTTTCATTGACTTTAATTTCTCTGTAATGGTACAAGTTCTTGCCATTTCAATTAGTCTTCATTTGCTATTTAGTACTCTCTTACAAAGTCTTGGTCTCTCTTACCCCCAAATTCCTAGTTACTCTTTGGATTAGGAAATAAACAGGCTAAACCTGAAACAGGAAACCTTGATGGCATAGTGGCTAAGTGCTGCAGCTGCTAACCAAAAAGTTGGCAGTTCAAATCCAGCAGGTGCTCCTTGAACAGTCTATGGAACAGTCTTGCCCTGTCCTATAGGGTCACTATGAGCTGGAACAGACTCGATGGCAAGTTGTTTTTTTAATTAACTTTAAACAATTACAGTTCTCTTCAGAGTTATTTTCTCACTGTCTCTCCTTTTTATCCCTGAAGTGTCAACACCCGCTGAAACGAAAGTTACCAGTTAATTCCACAGTTATTTGCCATGCTATGGAAAGGAGATTACAATAAGGAGCTGTCCAGTATTCTCCCCTAATGCCAACAAAAATGTGTTCTGGGTTTAAATAAGTTATTTATTTTCTCATGTTGCCTTAAACTGATGATTTCAATGGAATGTTTTGCAACTAATAAAACATTCCTGCTGAAAAAAAGTCAAGATTCTTTTTCACATTTTGAGTAGCAAAAACACAACACTTGTAATTTTATAAGCCTTGTGGTATATATTATTGTTGTGTGCTGTCAAGTTGATTCTGACTTATAATAATCCCATGTGACATAGTAAAACTGCTTCATGTGAGTCGGACAATTCAGTTTGTGAACTCATCCTAGGAAGAGTGCTGCAGACCTCATTGTTGAATATCACCATGGTCACCTTTGAAGTCCTCCCCTTGGGAAACTGTGCACAGACACCAGGGCCTACTCCACTCTTCCCATTCTCTGGAATGGCCATCTGAGGTGTTGCCGCACAAAATCTGGAAATTAAGTTTGTTAATTCCTTCTAGAACAAGTGCTACATACCTCGTTACTGAGTATCACTATGGTCATCTTCAAAGTCCTCCCCTTGGGAAGCAATTCATTAATGCCAGCACCTAGTCCACCCTTCAAAGCACTTTTTCTAGGATGAGTTTGTAAACTTAATCATCAGACCCTGTATGATGGCAGCTATGATGGACATTCCAGAAAAAGAGTTCTAAAATTGCTTGGAAGCGTGGGCTAGGCACTGGCATCAGTGCATGGCTCCCACGGCGAGGACTTGGAGTGTGACTGTAGTGATATTTGGCAATGAGGTAAAACTGTTCACCACTTGGTCAGCAGCTCCACTCTTTACCATCTGCCATGGCTTCTATTGTGTATAAAACTACAGGAAACTCACTGCTGTCAGGTAGATTTCAACTCATAGCAACTCTGTAGGACAGGGTAGAACTGCCCCATAGTTTTCAAGGAGCGCCTGATGGATTAGAACTGCTGACCTTTTGGTTAACAGACATGGCTCTTAACCACTACACCACCAAAGTTTCCTCTATTATATATACACATATACATATATATACATATGTATATAATATTACTTTGTCAGAACTTTGGTAGATTTTCCTTGCTAGTATTTTATTTAGAATATTCTCATTTAATTTGTAAATGAGGTTAATCTGTGGATTGTGCGCTGCGCATGAGTGCTCTTCTGGTTCAGGTTTGGAAGTGATGTTCTATGAGCCTTGTAGAACGACTATGTAAGCTTTCCATCCTTTGCTAAGCTCTGGAAGAATTTAAATAACATAAGATCTTTTCATTGCCTTGTAAAATTATATGGGTGAGTAAGCTACATTAGAGGCAGAGATTTTGCTAAATTTTAATTTATTCTATGGTCAGTCATCCATTAAAGTAGTTTACATCTTCTTAAATTAATTTTGATAATTTATATTTTCATTAAAAATATCTCTCCAACATATATCTTATACTTGCAGATGCTTGTACATAGTACTCTTGTACAATTTAAAAAATCATCTCTGCATCTGTAGCAATGTCATTGTTTTCATATTATTAGTTTTTCTTTGTATCAGACTGGTCAACACTTTGCATAGTTTGTACTTTTATTTAATTGTTCAGCTCCATCACTTTTCACTTTCTAGTTCATTAATTTCTGCTTGTATCTGCCGTAAGTTTACCTCTCCGCTCTTTACCTTCATTTTGCTGCTTTTTAATTTATCACTTAATTTATAATTTCCCTAGGTATCATAATCCAAAATTAATAAGTAAATAGATTTAGGGATTACCATAATCCATGGGGATGAGAGTAAACCAAATTTAAAATTCACAGCTCTTAGTTTATGATTCTGTAATTAAATTGACGATATTATTTGGTATTAATGGTTTTTACTAAGTGCAGAGTCTGCCATAGTCTGCCATAAGTGCTTGTCAATAATAAATGTCATAAGAAGAAAGATGAAATAAACAAATATTCCAAATTCCCTCATATACATATTTAAATTACCCTGGTACCACTGAAGGGACTTTGCAGTAATTAGCACTCATTGGGAGGCTGATACTTGGCAAGACAGTTACAAAGGGATCGTTCCATGATCCAAGGCAAACTATTAAACCTTGAAATTGCTTCCATGCGTGCTGCCTTGGTCTTCACAAACCCAGTGGAAATTCAGGAATTATAAAATGTAGTATTCTGCTGCTGCAGCTTCACACGGCACAGGACCAGTACTCAGAACCTGCAGCCCAGTTCTCAGACCTGGTGGCCTGGAAAAGCCACGTCACCTTCAACTTGCCCCTTTGTCTTTGACAGTGAAGTGCAGATAAAGCAGCAACACTAGCCTCCTCCTCCTTACTCTTCGATTAGGTTAACGAAAGAGATCTTGTTCATGAGGTAATTGCCTCTCAAGGGCTCCAGATAGAGGAGAAACAATAAGACTGAAAAGCCAATAAAACCAAACCCGGGGCCATGCAGTTGATTCTGACTCACACCAACCATACAGGACAGAGTACAACTGCTCTACAGAGTTTCCCAGGAGCACCTGCTGGATGGATTCAAACAGCTGACATTTTGGATAGCAGGCACAGCATTTGGCCACTGCACCACAGGGTTTCCAACAAGAAGACTAATCCTTGATTATCTGGCAGTCAAGGACGCAATGGGATGATATACAGAAAACCTTAGCCAAAGCCAAGTGCCGTCGAGTACCTTGAAAGAAAAAAATTGCCAACGAAGAATAAAATGTGCTGCAAAATTCTCATTCTAATATGGTTGTGAAATTAGGAGATTTCCAGATAAACAGAAATTACAGGAATATGCATAGACTGCACCAAATTTACAGGGATTACTAGACAGAGTCCTTCAGTCCGAGAACAAATAGTATCAGGCCACAGTCTGAATCTAGGATACTAGATTGTACCAGTTAGATGCCAGCCTACAAAATGAACTCTCAAGGACCATCAAAAGCCAAAGGAATTATAACAGAAAACCACTGCAATCTGTAAGTGACAATAACCTCAGGACAACAGAAGAGGGAATGAACGGTGTAAATACAGAACTGTCTAATGGAGAAGAAGGCACGGCGCTACCAAGGAACCACAAACACTGACTCAAACCTGGGAAGACAAGGGTAAATTTCAAGGTAACCACTACTCATCAAAATAAAAAAAGAAAACCTAAAGTTGCAATAAAAAACAGTATCTACAAAAACAAACAAAAGAGAAATCCACAAATCAAAGGGATTTAGCATAAGAAAGTAGGAGAAATAAAGAAAGTATTAAAAAAAAAAAACCAGTGCCATCAAGTTGATTCTGACTCATAGGGACCCTATAGACAGAGTAAAACTGCCCCATGGAGCACCTGGTGGACTTGAACTGCTGACTTCTGGTTAGCAGCTGTAGCACTTAACCACTACACCACGAGGGTACCCTGTTAGAAAGTTTTAGCACCACAAAATGGCAGCAACAAACTCAACACCTATCAACATTATGCTGAGTATAAATGACGTAAATGCACCCAGAAAGAGACAGAATGGATTAAAAAAAAAAAAAGTTCATCAATTTGCAGTTTACCAAAAATACAGCTTAGAAGCCAAGACACCTGGTGCTAGTACAATGACAACTACATTAACCAATGAAACAGGATGGAGAACCTGGATGTAAGTCCATCTACCTACAGTCACCCGATATTCAACAAGGGCCCAAAGTCTGTCAAACAGGAAGACTGTCTTTTTAGCTGATGTGCTGGCAAAATGTGAAGTCATCTCCTAACATGGAGCAAACTGAGTGAAAGGCTGAGTGAAGATGAGTCCATCACAGAGAGAGGTGTTGTGTGAGACCACCACTCTGAAACCTCCAGAAAAGCTCTGTACACAGAAAGAAACCTATCTTATGGCGTCTTAATCATCTAGTGCTGCTTTAACAGCCATGCTGAAAGTGGGCGGCATTAAGAAAAGATATCCTGTTTTGTCACAGTCCAGTAGGCTAAAAGTCCAAATGCAGGGCGTCAGCTCCAGAGGAAGGCTTTCTCTACTGGCCCTGGAGGAAGGTTGGTGTCGTCCTTCTTCTCCAGGACCGGGAGTTTCTGACGTGTGGGGACCCCAAGTCCTTTCTGACGGACAGCAGCTGCTGGCACTGCTTTCTTGGCGGTATGAGCTCCCCAACTCTCTGCTTGCCTCCCATCCCCTCACAGGAGGCTGTCACAAGGCCCCGAGCCACCCCCACATTGAGTCTTGCCTCAGCACCGACCCAGCTGCTGCTCATGCTCCCTCTTTAACGGCTTAGGGCGGGGTTTACAATATAAAGAAGCATCACACAACACCAGGAATCATGGCCTAGCCAAATGTCCACACGCCTGACAGACGGTTACCAGGGAGGAAAGGGTTGAGGATGGAAAAAAATAAAATTGTAATTAGGAAACAAAACACAACAAATATTAGCCATTCTAACTGGGAAAACCAGACTATTGGATGAAATAAGATTTCTAAGTCTCTTCCAGGTCTAAAATTCTGTTTTTGTCATTGTGTGTACCGTCCGTTTATTAAGAAAATGCACGTGTGTAACTGTTTTTCTGGATATTTATCACAGCACTTTTTCACATAGTGCATGATCAAAGATATCCGATAAACGAAATGAAAGGAATAGAGAAACATACATTAAAACAAAAGGACTTTTCCTTGTAATCTCCTATTACCAGGGAAATTGAGGAAAAATTAAAATACAGTTTGCCTGTTATTGATTGAACTGTGTCCCCCGTCCCCAAACTATGTGTAATAATTTGACTGGGCTATGATTCCCAGGATTACATGACTGCCCCCCATTTTGTGATTTTCCTATGCTGTAAATCTTAACCTCTGACGGCAGTTAATGGACTGGATGATCTAAAGAGGATTAAGGTGAGACTTTTACACCCTTTCTAAGGCCACCTCCCTGATTCAGTGTGAAGGGCGCTTTCCTGGAGTGTGGCCCGCACCATCTTTTATCCTTTATCTTACAATCCATAAAAGGAAAAGGAAGAAAAGCAGAGAGTTGGTGACCTCACACCATCAAGAAAGCAGCATCAAGAATAGGGCGCATCATTCAGGCCTGTAGTTCCTGCACTGAGATGCTCTCAGAGCAAAGGAAGACTGATGCCACCCAGGGACCTTCCTCTGGAGCCAACACAGAGTGTGTTCCCTGGAGCCAGCGCCCTGAATTCAGACTTCTGGCCCACTGGACTGTGTGAGGATCAACTGTTCTTTGTTAAAGCCATCCACTTGCAGTAGTTCTGTTAGAGCAAGACCAGATGGCTGAGATATTCGGCTAGGCCGTGACTCCCAGTACTGTACGGCTGTCCACCATTCCATCATCTGATGTGATTTCCCCATGTGTTGTAAAGTCTATCACTGTGATGTAATGGGATGGATTGATGGCAGTTACATTGATGAGATGTACAAGATTACTTATTGTCTTAATATTACTTAGTGTCTTAAGCCAATTTCATTTGTGATATAAAGGACGGAAGTCAGCAGAGACATGGGGACCTCACACCACCAAGAAAGCAGCCCCGGGAGCAGGGTGCATCCTTTGGAACTGAGGCTCTTGTGCTGAGATGCTCCCAGACCAAGTGAAGACTTACGACCAGGACCTTTCTCCAGAGCTGACACTGACAGAGAGTCTTCCCCTGGAGCCAGTGCCCTCAGTTCAGACTTCTATGCTACCCGATTGCAAGAGAATAAACTTATCTCTGTTCACACCATCCACTTGTCATATTTCTGTTACAGCAGCACTAAACGACCAAGACAATGTCTTTCACCAAAATGAAAGCAAACAACAAAATTCCCATGTGGAAAGAAGAAATACTTCAGCGGCCCTGGACCCAGCTGTGAGTCTGACCCCTTGACCTTCTGCTGCCCGGAAATGGTTAACCTTGTGGACTTAGATAAGACTGCAAACTTTGCCCAACGGGCCGGAAGGCAACTATGCCGTGGTCTACTGTAGGATAGCATCAGCTTCCCTTTAAAATTCTTTCCGTGTACATTGAAATGTAGGTGACCATTTAAAATATAGAAGAGAAACATGCTGATGGCATTTTGATTTAAAAATGAAAATACCTTGCAGATGTTTTGTGCTTATAGAAATGTACAGGTCATTGAAACACCTTCAAACAAAATTAAAATGTAAAATTGAAATGGCCTGCTTTCCCCCATACAGAGGGAATCACAATCCAGTAAATACTCTTTTCAGACATACATTTATGGGATACATAAATATCACATAATTTTACATTAAGAGAATCTCACAACTTGTTTTTCCCTCATCAAATATTGTGGATATTATCTCAGGTCTTTTAAAATAGTTCAGAAAATAACAAATCTGTGTGGATAGACTCCCTGTTGTGGGGTGAATCATGGTTTCCTAAAAGATATATGTATCTGGAATCTGTGACCTTATTTGTAAAAAAGGTCTCTGAACTTGAAATTAATTTAAGGATTTTGGGATAACAGCACCCTGAATTAATCTTTTGTTACTACACATTTTTCTCATTTTGTTTATTTACTTTCTTGGTGGCATGTATTTTCAGTATTAGTAACTGTGTTTACTAACCAAAAGGTTTACAGTTCAAATCTACCAGCTACTTCTTTGAAACCCTATGGGCAGTTCTACTCTGTCCTATAGGTTCAGAGGAACGAACTCAATGGTACCTAACAATAACACTAAATACAAATTTTGAGAACTATGATCTGGTCATACAAGCAACCAATGAGATGAGCAGCACAGCAGCACCACTGCTCTGTGGCATGGCAACATACCAAGGAGCTGCGTGGGTAATGGATTGTACGTGTCTTTCCGTTAGGTCACATGGGAAACCTCTTGCTTTCCAAATATACACAGAAAAACAAAAACAAATCCGTCTGGCTCCTTAAATACCATACAAAAGAGCAAAAATTAGGCTCACAAGCACTATCTCACAGGAAAAAAAAAGGGAAAAAGGGAACAGTTTACAAAACTAACACCTCCAGGAAGCATCGCCTAATAGAATGTGCAGCCTTTGCAGCCACGAGGCTGCAACTACTGCCTGCTGAGTTTCATGCATTTCAAAAAGGACCTATCCACCTTGATGCTAAATACAATGCCCCTAAAAACCCAAACCCACTGAGGTCCAGTGGATTTGGACTCACAGAGACCTTACAGAATACGGTAGAACTGCCCCATGGAGTTTCTAAGGAGCACCTGGTGGATCCGAACTGTTGACCCTCTGGTTAGTAGCTGTAGCACTTAACCACTATGCCACCAGGATTTCTGCTAAATGCGTTAGAACCATGAACATAGCTTTCTTCTGAGATTCACAGGTACTAAAATGGGCTGATACACCATTAAGCCAGCAGTAATGAAAGAGTTCACCAGTGGGCTCCAAATCCAATGATTTGTGTCCTTTGAGAGACAGGGAAGGGAAAACCATGTGAAAATGGGAGCAGATATCACAGTGACAGCAACTAGCTCAGGAATGCTGGCAGCCACAGCTGGGAGTGGCAAGGGACAGAATCTGCCCCGAGCCTCTAGAAAAACCACAGACAGGCCAAAACCTGAAATTTGGACTTCTGGCTTCTGGAACCGGGAGAGAATAAATTCTGGTTGTTTTACGAAGTCTGACAATTAAATCTGTAAGTGTAATTGTTCTAAGTGCTATATACCTCATCACTGAGTATCACTGTGGTCACTTCCAAAGTACTCCCCTTAGGAAGCTATGCACCAATGCCAGAACTGACACACACCTTTCCTGACTTTAAACCATGCAGCGTCCCATCATAATGTCTACATGACTGCATCTTGATCCATGTATAGATTCCTTAGTAGCACAATTAAGTGTTTTGGAATTCTTATGCTCCACAACGATAGCCATAGTATGTTATGATCCACACAGTCGAATGGTTTTTCATAGTCAGTGAAACACAGGTAAACATCTTTCTGGTGTTCTCTGCTTTCAGCCAAGGTCCATCTGACATCAGCAGTGATGTCCCTGTTTCCACATCCTCTTCTGAATCCAGCTTGAATTTCTGGCAGTTCTTATCAATATACTGTTGTGGTAGTTTTTGAATGATCTTTAATACTTGCATGTGACATTAATTTCTACATTCATTTGGATCACCTTTCTTTGGGTTGGACATAAACATTGATCTCTTCCAGTCAGCTGGCCAGGAAGCTGTTCTCCAAATTTCTGGCCACAGATGAACGAGCACTTCCAGCACTGCATCTGTTTGTTGAACTATCTCAATTGATACTCCATCAGTTCTCGCAGCCTTGTTTTTTGCCAATGACTTCAATGCAGCTTTGACTTCTTCCTTCAGTACCATCGATTCTGGTCATATGCTGCCTTTTCAAATGGCTGAAGATTAACCTGTTCTTTCTGGTATGATGACTCTGTGTATTCCTTCCATCTTGAGTCCTACTCTATCAGTAGCTCTGAAAATGCAGGAAAAGCATGATCGTTATCATTTATTTCACATTTTTGTGAGTCTACTGTGAGCCATGGCACAAGCTAAATGGAAGCTTGGTGGGTTGAACCCCCACCTCCAGCCAGTGGCTCCACTGAAGAAAGACCTGGTGAGTCACTTCCGTGATGATGACAGCCAAGAAAACTCTATGGACCAGTTTTACTGTGTAACACACGGAGCTGCCAAGAATCAGAGGCCAACTGGATGGCAGTCAACCACAGCCACAAGGCAGACACAGCAGTTGGCAAAACAAAGTCACTTAAGGAAGCTTGAAAAGTCACACTGGGATGGATAAGACGAGGCAACCCCTAGGAAAAAGAAAGGAGACAATGAGAATGTAGTCACTGCATCTGAGGCAGAAGCAAACTGGCTTAGCTCCGAGTAGCTGAATATAGCGGAATGACGTAGATGGGTTGTTCTTCAGTAGAACTGTTGTTAGTTACCACTGCGCTGGTTCTTAGTACTCAGTGACTCCATGTATAACAGAAGTAAATACTGATCTGTCCTGTGCCACCTTCCTGATCGTTGGTCTGCCTGAGTCCGTCACTGAAGCGATTGTGTATTTTCAATGTCTTCCAACCTAGTGAGCTCAACTTTCAGTACTCTGTCAAACAATATCCTCTTGTGATCCATAGGGTTTTTATGGGATAATTTTCAGGAGTACACATCCAGGCCTTTCTTCCCAGTATGTCTGAGTCTGAAAGATTTGTTGAAACCTGTCCACCATCAGAGACAATTTCCGACAGGTTCTGTTCCCACAGTTCCACCATAAGTGAGTTTTGACGTTAAGTGGAGCACTTCATTTTGTTTTTGTTGTTGTTGAGTGCCATCTGGTTGGTTCTGACTCAGCAACTCTGTGTACCAGAGAACGGACGGCTTCCAGTCCTTGCTGTCCTCACAGTTGTTGCTATATTCGAGTCTACCGTTACAGTCAGTGTGTCATTCCTCTTTTTCAGTGATGCTCTGCTTTACCAGGTCTTCCTCTTTTTCAGTGATGCTCTGCTTTACCAAGCATGACTGGTCCCTTCCATTGAGATGTCCCAAATAGGTGAGGGTCACTCCCAAGGAGCACTCCGGATACACGTCTTCCAAGACAAATGCGTTCATTTTTCTGGCAGTCCATAACACACAAAAGAGTAAACTTTCGTCACTTCTATTTAAAAACACCTGGTGTTCTTATACACTGATTGGTCTTCACCAGTGCCACAGTTCAAAGGCATCAGTTCTTCTTGAGTCTTCCTTAGGCTTTGCTCAACTTTCACATGCATAAGAGGTGACTGAAAATATCGTAGCTTGGGTCAGGCACACCTTAGTCCTTGAAATGACATTTTTGCTTTTTAACACTTTAAAAAGAAGTCTTTTGTGACAGACTTGTCCAATGTAATACTCTGATTTCTTAACTGCTGTTTCTGTGGCCAGCGATTGTGGATCCAAGTAAAAGAAAATCCTTGAGAACTTTGATCTTTTCTCCATTTGTCATCGTGTTGCTTACTGGTCCAACTGTGAAGATTTTGTTTTCTTTATGTTGAGGTGTAATCTATATAAAATGCTGTAGTTTTTTTTATCTTTATCAGTAAGTGCTTCAAGTCCTATTTATTTTCAGGAGACAAAGTTGTGGCACCTGCATGTCCTAGGTTGTTAATGAGTCTTCCTCCAGTTCTGATGCCACTTTCTTCTGCACATAGCCCAGCTTCTCAGATTATTTGCTCAGCATAGGGACTGAATAACCATGATGAGAGGCTACAACGCTGACACACACCTTTCCTGATTCTAAACCACGTAGTGTCCCCCTGTGCCCTGTTCTGTTTGAACTACTGCCTCTTGTTTTACACACAGGTTCTCCATGAACCCTCTAGAATTCCCATTCTTTTTAATGTTAGCTGTAATTTGTTACGATCCACACAGATTGAATGCCTTTTCACAGTCCTTAAAACACAGGTAAACATCTTTCTGGTATTCTCTGTTTTCAGTCAGGATCTATTTGTCATTAGCAATGGTAACACTTGTTCTACATCCCCTTCTGAATTTGGCTTGAATTTCTGGCAGTTTCCTGGTAATGTACTGTTGCAAATGTTTTTTCTTTTTTAATTCTCTTCAGGAAAACTTTACTTGTATGTGACATTAATGATACCGTTCAACAATTTCTGTATTCTGCTGACCTCTTTTCTTTGGAATGGGCACAAATATGGATTTCTTCCGGTCAGCTGGCCAGGTAGCTGTCCTCCAAGTTTCTCAGCACAGTTGAGTGAACACTTGCAGCGCTGTGCCCGTTTGCTGAAGCATCTTAACTGACAGTCGGTTAATTCCCAGAGCCTTGTTCCTCACTAATTCCTTCAGCGCAACTTCCTTCAATACCCTCAGTTCCTGATCATATGCTACCTGCTAAAGCGGATGAATACTGGTCAAATCTTTTTGGTACAGTAACTCTATATATTCCTTCCATCTTCTGATGCTTCCTGTGTCATTGATATTTTACCCATAGATTCTGGCAGAATCATAACTTGAGGCTTGAATTTTATCTTCAGTTGTTTCTGCTTGAAAAGGCTCGTGTGTTCTTCCTTTCGGTTTTCTAACTCCAGGTCTTTGCATGTTACATTATGAGGTCGGGCAATTCCGTTCATGAACTCAACCTAGAAAAATGCTACATACCTCATTGCTGAATATCAGACAGTCATCTTCAGAATACTCCCCTTGGGAAGTCACGCATGGACACCAGTGCCTAAGCCACCCTTCAAAGCAGTTTTGGAACTCTTTCTCTGGAACGGCCATCAGAGCTGTCATCATATTACCCTCGATGCCCTGAATACTATCTTCCTTTCAGTATTCCTTTTATCTTTGGGTAAAGAAAAAAGTCCTTGGGGAACAGATTAGGTCAGTAGGGAGGGCGTTCCAATACAGTTATATGTTTACTAGTTGTAAACTCCCTCACAGACAACTATGCAATTAAGTTTGCAAACTTGCCACTGTGCCACCATGCATAATGGCCATTCCAGAAAGAGTTCCAAAATTGCTTTGAAGGCTGGACTAGGCACTGGCACCAATGCATAGCTTTCTAAGGGGAGTGTTTTAGTCAGCTAGGGCTGCTCCAACAGAAATACCACAGAGTGAATGACTTTAACAAAGGAAAGTTTATTCTTATACAGTTCATTCAGCTACAAGTCCAAAGTCAGGATGTCCACTCCAGGAGAAGGCTTTCTCCTTGTCGACTCTGGAGGGAAGTGTGGTATTGCATCAGTCTTTGTCCAGGGAGCATCTGGGTGCAGGAACCTCAGGTCTTGAAGGATGTACGCTTCTCCTGGTGCAGCTTTCCTGACGGTGTGAGGTTCCCAATTCTCTGCTGGTTTCCCTTTCCTCTCTTTTGAAATGAAAGGATTATGGGTGGAGCAAGCCATACTCCAGGGAAACTCCCTTTGCTGTGGGGCAGGGAGGTGATCTTACAAAGGAATTTACAGCTCCACCCTAATCCTTTCACATACAGCACAGGAAAAACACAAAATGGAGGACAGCTGTAGAATACAGGGAATCGTGGCCCAGCCACATGGCTACACACAATGCTGGTACGACACAATTCGATCCATGACAGGGAGTAAGTTGAAGGTGATGATAATGATATTCAGCAGTGAAGTATGTAGCACTTACAACAATTAATTTCACAGATTTAATTGTCAGTCCCCATATAATACTTTATCTTCATGAGAAGCCCTTTGAAACCTTCTGTCTAAGCAAGCACAGTATACCCTTTTCTCCACCTGCAGTGATTGGTCCAAAGGACAGCACAGGACCCAAGCAGAGCTGGTTCCTGGAATTTGTATGTGGGCTCTGTACTGATTGAGCCCTGTGTCTGCTAACCAAAAGGTCAGCAGTTCAAATCTGCCAGTAGCTCCTTGGAAACTCTACGAGGCCGTACTACTCTGTCGTATAGGGTTGCTATGAGTGGAGTTGACTTGATGGCAATAGGTTTGGTTATTTTTGTTTCTGTGAGATACAGGTTCTCTTTATCCCCTGGTTGCTAAGCTAGGAAGTTGGAAATCTGAAGATGCCATAGCCATGCCATATGGAGAGAAGTTGCTAGCAACAGTGGAGGATGAAGTAAGATGCCTAACATAGCATTTAAAGTGGCATTCACCTTCAGCATTCTCATTTGTGTAAGCCAAGGAATTAATTTTCTAAAAAATATTTTATTGTGGTTTAAGTGAAGGTTTAAAATCAAGTCAATCTGTCATATAAAAATTTACACACATACTGCGATGTAACTCTACTGCTGTCCCCACCCTGTGACAGCACACTCCTTTCTACCCTGTATTTCCTCTGTTCATTCAACCAGCTCTTGTCCCCCTCTGCCCTCTTATCTCACCAGTGGACAGGAACTGCCCAGTTAACCTTGCATATTGACTTAAACCAAGAGGCAAGCTCTTTGCCAGCGTCATTTATAACCTGTAGTCGAGTCTAATCTTTGTCTGAAGAATTGCTTTAGGAATGCTTTCAGTTCTAGGCTCTTGGAGATTCTGGGGACTATGTCTTCTGGTAACCCTCTAGTCTGATCGTTTTAATAGAGTCTGAATTCTGCACACTCAATTTTATCCCATTATATCAGGTTTGCTATGAGTATTCCCTGCCAGGGCAGTCATTGGTGGTGGCCAGGCACCACCTAGTCTTTCTGGTGTCATGCTGATATAGTCTTTGGATTATGTGGTCCTTTCTGTCTCCTGGGCTCATATTTTGTTTACGTGTTTGATGTCCTTCATTGTGGTAAGCGGGACATGATGGCCCAAGATGGTGCCCAGGGCCAGAACAGCACCCCAACCACACCCTTGTTTACCAGACCTAGGGCTTTCATGGCGCATGCCTGTGGGCAGTGGCTTCCCGCTAGCCTATTGTAGGCCTCCATCTTGGGAGAGCGTGGCACATGAGGATTGGAGGAATCTAGGGTATAAATTGAGTAAGCACGAGGAGAGGAGGAGGAGGAGAATAATAATAATAAAGTAAGCAACCTGCAAGGCGGCTCGCATCCGTGTGTCCTGTCTTCTTTCCGCTGGCGGACAGTTAGGCAGCGACAAGTGGTGGCCCGTACGGGGAACCACTCTTCAATCAAGGAGCCCGAAGGGAAAGTGAAACGCTAGTGTAAGTAGGGCCCCGGGAGTAGGGGCGAAGGGAAAGTTATTTTATTGCAGAGATTAGGAGGCCGTGTGAAACCCAGAGGCGATGGGGAACCAGCCTTCCTCTCGGCATTTACTTGATGCCTTAAGTGCTTATTGATGCCGCCGCTGATCACCTCACTAGAGCCACTCTCATCTTTAATGCCACTGAACAAGCTGAAGCTTCTCACAAACGTTATCATGTGAATGCTCACACCCTCTCCTCGCACTTCCATACATCGCGGGAAGCCGCTCGGGCCATAGTAAAACAATGCGCCTCCTGTGCACCCTACCAACCCCAGCCACACATAGGTGTGACTTATTGCAGGACCAAGTGGATGTGCTACTCTAGCTGGCACAGCCGGGTTGTGAGCAAAGGCTTCCTGGATTGTGTGTCACCTCCGTACAGTTCAGCAACGTCTCTAGAGCTGCTAACCTCTCTCAGTCTCTTTCTTTAGAACTACAGGGCACCTGGTCTGCTAATTTAGAGCAGATTCTGGAACAGCTCAGACTCTCCATCGTTGCGATCAACTCCATGCGAGTCAATACTCACACTGCCAGTGGACTGCTGAAATTTATGAGCTCAGCGTTTTCCACCATCAAGGAATGGGCAGGACTTGGGGTACTCAGTGTAGCTTTCCTCTGTGCCATTTTTGCCATATGTCTTATTGGCCGGCACGCCTCCTGACAGCGACGACGGTAACAGGCCCTGATTATACAGGCCATTGCAGCCGTGCAAGATGAACAGCCCTCGGCAAGCGTCTGGCTCAGCATGTTAGAAGGGTAGTCAAAGACGGGCAACCTCTTCTGGGGGTGCTACCAACCTAAGACAGGGGCCTCACCAAGCTGTGAGGTATCCCCATGACGGGTAAGGAGCATCCTAGCCAAAGAGGACCCAAGACAGGCACCTTCTCGGTTTTTTTTTTTTATGTAAACAACAAAGGGGGAGATGTGGTAAGCGGGACATGATGGCCCAAGATGGCGCCCAGGGCCAGAACAGCACCCCAACCACACCCTTGTTTACCAGACCTAGGGCTTTCATGGCGCATGCCTGTGGGCAGTGGCTTCCCGCTAGCCTATTGTAGGCCTCCATCTTGGGAGAGCGTGGCACATGAGGATTGGAGGAATCTAGGGTATAAATTGAGTAAGCATGAGGAGAGGAGGAGGAGGAGAATAATAATAATAAAGTAAGCAACCTGCAAGGCGGCTCGCATCCGTGTGTCCTGTCTTCTTTCCGCCGGCAGACAGTCAGGCAGCGACACTTCATACTCCTTTACTCCAGGTGGGTTGGGACCAATTGATGCTACTTAGATGGCTGCTTGCTAGCCTTGAAGACCCCTGATGCCACTCACCAAAATGAGATGCAGAACATGTTCTTAAAAAATTGTATTATGCCAATTGACGTAGATGTTCCTCAAACCATAGTCCCCAGATCCCTAACCTACTACTCCATCCTTTGTAATGTTGGGTTATAATTCAGGAAATTTCTTAGCTTTTGATTTAGTTCAGTTGTGCTGAATTCTCCTCTACTAAGTGTTGTCCTTCCCTTTGCCTAACTTAATTCTTATCTACTATCTAGTCAATGAATATCTGCCTTTGCGCTACCCACCCTTGTAACCATCAAAGACTGTTTTCTTCTGTGCTTAATTAAAACTTGTCTTGAGTCCAAGGAATTAATTTTTGTGTATTAGGTAACATTTCCATCACTTACAGTCTATACTTCCTAGATCTATTTTCCTAACCCCTATCATACTTCTGAGATGCCATGACAGGTAAGTGATCCTTGCAACATCTTAGTGTCACCCTTTTTCAATCATCTGCTCTCCAGGGCTCTTGAAGCTCCATCCAGCTCCACTATGAAATTTCACCTTCTAACAGCCCAATTGCAATTCCATTTTAGAGGAAGGCATATTTGTTAGAATCTGGAATATGAAAAAATCAACAAGGCTAGATTTCATAATATAAGACATTTTCAAGTTTAAAAAATTCTTGTTTAGGGTAGACAATATTGAACGGAAACTACTCTATATAATGTCTAAGTGTTACAGTCCCCTGGTACTGCTCCAACAGAAAATACCATGAGTAGATGGTTTCATGAAGAGGAACTTTATTGTCACAGTCCAGTAAGCCACAAATCCACTTATGAGTTATAGGTCCATGCAGTAAGACACTTTATCACAGCCTGGTAGGTTGAGTCCAAATTCAAGGAGAGCACCTTGGAACAGGAACCTTAGGTCCAAAGGACACATGCTGGTCTTGGTACTGCCTTCTTGGTAGTCTGAGGTTCCCAGCTCGCTATGTTCATTTCTCCCCCTTCTATCCCACCAGCTGGTAGCTGAGGTCCTGCCACACCAACACCACTGCTGCCCATTCTCTGTCATCAGTATCTCAGAGGCAGGATTCACCACATAGGAGGAATTGTACCACATTGGGTGGGACTCATAGCCAAATCAAACCACTACATAAATTTTTGGGGGGATGCAATGTAATCCATGACACTAAGCATATGGCATATAAAAGAATGGTCCTTGTTAATAATTTTCATTGCCTCTATTTAAAAACACATGGTGCTCTTATATACTGATTAGTCTTTAACCAAAAATAGGCAAAAAGGAAAAACCCTATCATTCCAATCCTGTCAAATCTGAATACAATAGATTTTTGTTCATGGCATTTCTTTCAACATTATGATGCATTTTTGGGGAAGTGTGCAGCATTGATTGCTTCTGACGAGTGACTGAAATGTTATCAGGCAGCATAGAGAGGTAGAGAGCCGGCTACTATTAATCAAAACAACACCCCACTCAAAAGCTGGAATGCATCTGTACTCTGCTATCGCCATATTGATGTCACTTAGCCCTTCTGGATTGGAATATCAGGGAGGTTTTCTAATGTAGAATCAAGACAGATGGCAGGAAATTTGGAGGGAAGAAAAAAAGTCTCACAGTGTAGTGGAAGTGAAAGCAAAGCTTTTTGAAAAATATTATTATAATTCCCTGACAAACAACTGACATCAAACCCAAAACATCTATCAGCACAAGAGCCATCCAACCCTCAGCGATGTTCGCTAGCTGCTGCTTCTTTTTATTTTGTTTTAATCAATGAGGTTAGATCTCACAGGACTATTGATATAGCTTCCTTATGGACGGGTTCTCAAAATCACTTATAAATCAAATAATATATTGCTGTTAATTCGATTAGGCTCTCAGGGCTATTCCCCAAGGAAATCCTGACCTGAAAATACGACTTCTGAAATGACATTTAATTACAGAGCAAACATTTCAATGCTACATATTTAACAACAACAACAAAAATTTAATTCATCATATTCATGAATCAAACAGTTACAATGACACTTTACCAATTTCATATGGGATCAGCATGAAGGCCAACATCACATTATTCTTGAGACATAATAAAAGATGGAAGCCCAGCTACATATGAGGAGCACCCACAGGGTGTTAATTCTACCCAAAGTAGTGCAGCTAACTACTGTGAGCTAAGTTAGTTCTACATAGTTACATACACCCTATGTCCCTGGTATGCATCTTTCACCTACTTTTCTTTTTCAATCTAGAACTCTTTAGAATTGGAGGGGAACTAATGTAATTATAATTCCACGCACTTGCTAAAAGAGATTGGCTGGAAAAAGATAGCAATTTGAGGGTCACTGGTCTTAATCCAATTCTATCACATATTAAGTATGTAACCTTGAACAACTTACTTAACCTTTTTCAGCCTTCAATTCCTCAAGACAAAATTGGAATGATTCTAAATTATATTAAAGTTTATTAAGATGATTAGATATATAATTATATGAAAGTGCTCAGATTCATCGCCTTACATTCCCCAAGCCTTGCCAAGGAAAGCCATTCTCTCTTGAAAGTGGGAGCGGGCTGGTACCTTCAATGTGTCTAATGCACTTGCTAGGGATAGCCCTGCTATTAATGAGGAACTGACTCCTTGCTAATCCATCCTCTCTTCCTCCCTTCCTCCCTTCTTCTGTCCTTCCCTCCTCCCTCTGTCCCTCCTTCACTCATGACTTCCTTCCCTCCTTCCCCCTTCCTTCCTTGCTTTCCCCTAGTACTGACAATTTCTGCCTATGAGGAAGGCCAATTCCACCAGAAACTACTGTGATAACACATTGTCAGGGCTTTGTCCTTCTGTAGCCATGGAAAAGCCAGAAGACAAAAGCCGGCACTGGAACAAGACCAGAGAGGAGAAGCAGGTTTCCAGGATGCTGGCTTCTGAGTCTCGGCCAGCAGCCAGATAGTGACCTAAGTAACCTTGGAAATCAGTGAAGTGAGGTTCCAGGGTGCACGCATATCAAACAGCCTCAAGCTTGAGCAAGTCAAGCCAGCCAAGTGCCGTTACAAGACCTACCTAATTTAATGTGTTCAAATGAGCTTGAAGTCTGAAATACGGATTTATTAATTGACATGTACTGGAAAATTTTTGCCCTCCACAAAGAGATCTCTTTTACATACCTAAGCCAGTTGCATGGTGGGCGCTGCAGCTCAGTTGTGGCTACTTTCACTGCACTTGGGCATTGCAGAAACCTAAGAACCACCTCAGTGGTAAACCAGCTATCCTCTGACACACAGGTCAAGGCCACATCTGCTCTGTTTCTTTTAAACCAATGTGGAGAAATGTCCATCCTGAGTAAGAAGAGAGGCGATCACTTCTGCGAGCTGGCTGGCAGGGCCTTGATGCCCAGAATGTTTTTCCACCACATTGTTCTGTCTTCTGATCTCCCATTTTCTCCTCTGGAGGTCCAGAAGTAGGGTGTGACTCCGGCTAGATTAGAACGAAGGAAGATGAATGTTTGAGCTAAAAATCATGATTAAAAATATTTAATTAAATTGCCTCATTTTTGCAAAGGCCAGCAGGTTATCTGACTTTCAGGGATCACAGCAGTGGTGGATGAAAAAACTAAAAGCCATACAACCCCATAGGACAAAGCAGAAGTGCCCTGTAGGGTTTCTAAAGAGTGCCTGGAGAATTCAAACTGACTGTCTTTTGGTTAGCAGCCATAGTTCTTAATCGCTGTGTCACCAAGGTTTCTTAGTGGTAGATGGAGTGGTAAACCTCAGACACCTTAAGTTCCTTTTTAGTGATCTGATTGACTTATGAAGACAACCATCTTCTCTTGAATATGAATCACAATTTTCTGGCATTTAGTAGGCCTTCAACAATAAATGTTGTGTTAGTTTCCATTTCACAGCTAATTTCCATGCGAGACACTTTACCTACAAGAAATAAGATTCATTTGTTAACTTGATGCACAGTAGAAGACAGTCTGATTTATATGTCACGCCTTTCTTCCTATTTCTTTGGATTTTATAATTGTGAAACACAGCAGGAGTGAGTAGAAAAATCTTCAGTCAAATGTGCTGGCAAATACACAAGCAACAGCTTTGGTTTTGATGACTACCTGCTGTCACTTTTCCCCTTTTGTCTTGGCTTCCAGAAAGTTCTGCCCTCTGGATAGCAGTGCCTTGCTTACCCAAGGTTGAAGTTAAACATTTATTTCATCAAAAGATGAGAAAGATGATTGTCATCAGAGGAGGGCTTCTCAGAATCGAAGATATGCTGCTCCTTTCCAACTGAAAATGTCAAAC
The DNA here is from genome assembly GCA_028571685.1 of Heterohyrax brucei. Classification (NCBI taxonomy): domain Eukaryota; kingdom Metazoa; phylum Chordata; class Mammalia; order Hyracoidea; family Procaviidae; genus Heterohyrax; species Heterohyrax brucei. The sequence continues at coordinate 80,960,625 of CM053159.1, read as the reverse complement.
ACTTCCTCATACAGTTCTTACTGGACTTGATTTATATGAGCAACTGCCAATCCTGAACCACCCCTCATCCAAGGGCGATGGGAAGCCTGTTTGTCCAGCCATTAGTATCACGTTCATTTTGTTTGACATCCTGAACAGAAAATTTCTTCTCACTGTGTGGGACTCATTGAATTACCACTCCTATGCTTTAAAATCTTCTATTTTTTAAACCTGTTTATTATTTACCTGTGATGTTGAAAAAAACAGGATTCTTTTCTTTAGGATTGGTTTGAGTTTTGTCTTAAAAAAATTGATTACACCCTGACTTGTCATTTGAATTCATATTTTCCAAGCCCAGTGATAATGACACTCTTAAGAAATGAAAAAAAAAATTAAAAATAAGATAAATTTTCATTTATTCCATGTTTTTAAGCAATAATGGGGCTGATATGTTGAAATCTAGGCATCTCCCAGAGGACAGAAGTGTTTTAAATTCTTTATTTTTTGTATTTCCTAGATGACAGGAAATTGTTATAGAAATCTTCTTTAAATGAGCCTCCCCAGAAAATGGAAGAATTAACAGGAAGAAAAATGACATGTGCTGGTTTGGGGCAGGTGAAAATAGAAAAAAAGAGAGAGAAGAAAAAGAAAGACGAACAAGCCAAGCCCTACAGAATGGTCACTTATTTGAGAAAGAGAAGAGGAAATCAAAAAGCCTGATTTAAAGTACCATGTTCCAATAAATCATAGCTAAGAGAAAGAGTTGTAAGGCACAAAGCATTTCCTGGGCTATGCCTCTTCAAGCACCAGATTGATAAATCTTCAAAAAATGAGACCTACCCCAAATGTCTATTCCAGCAATCAAGTGTCTTGAAATCTCCTGGTTCCCAACACCCTCATTGTCATTCTAACAAAGGCGAGACCTCAAGCTGTGTTAGGGTTTTATTTCACACACCACAAGGACTAAGAGTGCCAGACAAACTATAAAGAAACTGGCCCCCATCTCCCCACTTCAGAAAGAATAGAAAGATGAGTTATTCGCTAAGCAGGGCTGCTCTTGCCATTATGGGATTTTACTCCCAGTGTGTAGCACTCCTACAGCAGAAGAAGAGAGGATGCTTAATGACCAAAGCCTCCAGGAGAAGCCGGGTCATTTCAGAGGCTTTCTCTCCCAGTACAATTGCTCACCCCGAGGACTGTAATGAGGCCGGAGCAAACTAGTAACACTATCATTAAGAGGGACTGTTCAAAGTCTTTAATCACCTTAGAGCACAGATTTGAATCTCTCGACTTTTTTTTCTGTTTTCCAAGTTAAATGACTTCCTTTGGGGAAACTCCCGAGAGTAACTCAGAGAAAAGAATCACTGGGGAGAGAGCACAAATTAGCCACTGGTTTGACCAGAAGGACAGGTTCCTGGGTAGTACTGAAAGTTTTTTTTAACTAAAAACCCAAAGGCTGGCAGTTCTATCACATTCATTGGAGCTGCTGAAGAAAGGCCTGGTAATATTTGCTTCTGTGAAGATTCAGTAGAGAAAACTCCAAGGACCAGTCTACAGTGTGGCACACGGGGTCACCGTGAATCAGAATCGACTCGTCGGGAAGCAGTTTTTGTTTTGTAACCAGGCGTCACTCTTATTAGCCAATCAAAATACAGTGGACGGCAAAGGCAGGAGGAACAGAAGTGCTGAGTTTGCTGTTTGCCCCGACAAGGAGGAAAGCGGGGCTGGGCACCTATGACACCACTTGTTCATTGTCCCAGGGGCCTCAAGCGCTTTTTGTTCCCAGTGGCACCCAGGGGCTGGGTTTGGTGCCAGAACTATCTTCCCTTAGCCTCCCAGGCCCATATTTAGAGGCCTAGATGAAGCATTGTCTTCCATCCTGGCTTCTGGAATGGTCTCGGGTGGAACTGTGGACTGGGTAGTATCCTCCTTCTGGTGATAATTGGGCCCAGGTTCTGGTGAAAGACATTATCTCCCCAATCTGTGTATGCTGTAAGGTCCAGGGTCAAATGAAGGACTCGATCTCCTCAATCTGTGGATGCTCAAAGGCCGGGGGTTGGATGAAGGACACGATCTCTTTAATCTGTGGATGCTCTAAGGTCTAGGTTGGGCAGGTGTCAGTGGATGAAGCCCCCACCCGCTGTGATTTCCTGAAAGAGACTGCCCCAGACAAGCTCGTGGTCAGCAGGAGAATGAAAAGTGGGGAAGGAGAGTTGACTGGGGGTTTCAGTTTGACCATAAGGAAACCTACCACCTCTCCTAGTGTGAATGAATCACACCTGGTCTTCTGAGCTAAGGAGGAAGCTTAGAGGGGCTTGGAGATCTCTTCAAAACTCACACTCCTCTCTTTACTGTCGCCATATAAGGAAATGCATTGATCCCTTTGGAAAAGAAAGTCAGCCACATTTCTCTAAATCTTGGATGGTAAGACGTTTAGAGGGGACAGTACCTATTTTCTGAGAAGATTCTCTGTCCAGCCCATCATAGACAATCTGGACTGAGTTTTATTACAAGTGGTTCTCTGTAGCAATGTGCACGCGTCAGCAATCCTTCACTTAAGATTCTCCTAGGCTTAGACTGCTGTTACACAGGGCTCTGGTTCATCGACTACTGAGAAAAAGACCAGGATGCAATTTCTCACAGAAACACAGTTCACACAGAATGTGGCCTCATTTAAAGTATTTTTAATAAGGAAATGAAATTAGTATCTTTTATAATAGAAACTAAACTTCAGTTTATGAAAATAAACTGAGGAATTGACATTTTCTTGAAAACTATGACTACAAAATTTAAAACAATCCTGCCTATTCGGCTGACAAGTCGTGCACCTGCAGTTGTGGTATTTAATTACGTGCTCCTGTTCCTTTAAAATGTGCTTGAGCTGGAAAGCACACAGCTAGCAGTAGGACTAACGTGACACCAGCAACTTCAACTGCAGCAACTTCAACTGCAAGAGCATTTATTGTCATCGTTTGCCTGGTGTGTCTTTTTTCAACCTTTTATCACTTTCTGTCTATCTATGACCTGACGTCTCAGGTGTGTTATTTTATGTGTCACTTGCAAATAGTATATAGCTGAATTTTTATGACTCTTTAATCAAGTCAAACTGTCTACATTTAAACTAGAAGAGTTGACTCTTTTATAGCTAGTATGATCACTGACATATTTCAAATTATTTTACATCATCTTACTTCATTGTTCCAATTTATTCTGGCTTTACATTTATTTTCCCTCTATTTCTATCCGATCTTGGATTCAAATTTTTAAGTTCATTTTGTATTCCTTTTCCTGCTACCACCCCCAAGACACACTCTTGTTTGGTCATGACACCCTCTCTTTCTAGTCTTTATTAGCCACTTACATTAACTAGGATGCACACTGGTGGCATCGTGGTTAAGTGCTACGACTCCTAACTAGAAGGTTAGCAGTTCACATCCACCAGTCACTCCTGGAAACTCTGTGGGGCAGTCCTATTCTGTCCTGTAGGGTTGCTATGATTTGGAATCGACTCAGAGCCAATGTGTTCGGTTTGTGAGTGAGGGTTTTTTTGAATTTTTAATATGAAGCTAACTAATGGCTTCACGAACTCTCTTTCAATGGGACCCTGGTATCATTTGGAAGATGACCAGGATCAGTCTTGCTTACAGAGACGCAGGAGTCTGTTAAGTTTGTGAAGCCAAAGGACCACAAAGAAGGCAGTTAGAAGAGCCTAGGGAAAGAGTCATGCATTTCCATCATGTTCCCATGGTGAGTCTCTGCTTACTGTGTTCTCCCATCAAGCCGTGTGCTTGTCAGCTGCTCTTTGCTGAAGGCCTCTCATGCTGTTGATACACAACTTGACATACCACCAAACTGCTTTTGTACGTGAGGAGTTGGTCTTCGTGGAGAATACTGTACCTCCCCAAGGGACAAAGACATCATCTTGTATTTTGTTTGCACCCTCTCCCTTAGCAGTTCTCAAAGAGCATCAGAATCGTAGGGTAACACTGCCAATAGAAGTGAGGCCTAGGGATCCACCTGTTTAACAAGTTCGCCCTTTCTCTGATGGAGACAAAGCGGGGTGACATATGCATGCTCTGCCTTATCCTGTCTACACTAGGTAGTGCAGCAACACTTGCCACGGTAAAGCAGATGCCCTAGAAAGAGGGAGGTAGAACTGCATAGACTAAAAAGCCAAACCCATTGTCCTCGAGTTGATTTTGACTCATCACAACCACACAGAACACAGTAGAACTGTCCCATAGAGTTTCCAAGGGCACATGTTGGATTCAAACTGCAGAACTTTTGGTTAGCAGCTGTCGCTCTTAACCACTATGCCACCAGGGTTTGCTCTGCAATGGCCAGGAATCAAACTCTGGCTGCCTGCATGGCAGCCAAGAATTCTACCAGTGAACCACCAATGCTGTGGCCAATTGTATACATCAAATTGAAATCATTAGCTCAGGTATAAGTTAAAGTGTGGTGTGGAGAATGAAATTTAAACAAAAGCAATAACCACCACGGTTATGTTTTATGTTCTTAGCAGGCTGAGCCATTCAATCCTTCTAAGTGGTACTAGGAACCCGACAATTTCAAAATCATCTCTTGCTGAGAAGTTCTCAAAATATATTAGACCAGACAACACAGAAAAGGGATCTTTGGGATGGTCATCAGGGCAGTGGCATTGCTCGGTGGTCAAAAAATAAATAAAAATAAACAGAATGAGCATATTAAGAGAATTCTGAAACACTGCTAAAGCCACAGAAGGTAAAATGGCAGCCAACTACATACTTTTCTAAGTAAGATCTATTTCTAGTGGCAGTAAATCGTTTTCTAGACAGAAAATGACTTTAAAAGCAATCAAGAATAGATGATTTCCCTTTGTGGGCTTAGCTTCAGTTGAAGAGGAAAATGCTCAAGGCTAACTCTTTGTCTTTGCTTAGCAAGATTCTAACTGCTTCCCTCTAGCCTCCACCATTGTCTGCCTGCCAGAAACTGGCTCCCGACTGTGCAAATACTGTTTCTGCCCCTTTGCTGCTACAGACAGTAAGCTGGCTTGTTTTGTGAGCAACTTTAGGGTCACTATGAGTCAGAACCAACTTGATGGCAATGGGTTTATTCATCTGCTGGCTTCAGGCTGGTCCCTGCCTCCTGCTGAGAGGAAAAGGTGACACCCTGTTGCTGTGGCTTTAGGCTAGTTTGACACTGATCTCAAGAGACCTAGTCTTGATGCTGTATTTTCTCACAAAGCAGAGTACAAGGATAAGAAAGAATGAACCACTCATGGTGGCTGAAAAAATCACCAACTCTCTCTCCTTTTTGTTGTTGTTAGGGGTCATTCAGTCAGTTTTTGACTCTTAGCAGCTCCATGTGGCAGGGTAGAACTGCTCCATAGCATTTCCTAGGGTGGATCTCTACATCTCCTAGAGACCCTATAGGACAGAGTAGAACAGCCCTATAGAGTTTTCAAGGAGCCGCTGGTAGATTCAAACTGCCAACCTTTCGGTTAGCAGCCACAACATTTAACTACTATGCCACCTGGGTTCCCTATGAGTCAGAATCAACTCAAGGGCCATGAGTTTCTTTTTTGGTAATCTTTACATGAGCAGATCGCCAGGTCTTTCTCCATCAGAACCATGGGTGGGTTCAAACCACCAGCCTCTTGGTTCACAGCCGAGCGTTTAGCCAACTGTGTCACGAGGTCGCATTTCCCCCTTACTGACTGCTGTTCAATTACTACATGTCCCTGGCAGGACATACAGTATGTTCTGCTATACATTGTCTATAGAGTAGACCACATCTGACTTGTCTAGAATAGAGTAATCAGTGACCCCAAATGGACATGCGATGCTTCATTTTCTTGGTCAAAAACGGTTACTCTGCCAAATCACAGCTAAGATGAGACGATTTGCCTAATATTTAAAAACCGTTTGTAAAGAACCTAATTAGATTGTTTTCAATAGGTAACATAAACATAAAACTTAAAGGTAAAAAGTAGATACAGTAAAAAAGATGTTTCCTTTTCCCATTTTTCCCTCAGATGCCTGGTTCTCCTCCACAGTGGAAGCTCCGCTATCATTCTGTTGTGTATCTTTTTGGAACTATTCTATGCCCAAGCAAAGAATTAATAAGCCTTTCAAAAAATATTTATTGAGTACTTGATGTAAAACTAGCACTCTTCTTGTGTGTATAAACCCGAATCAAACCCATCGTCACCACGGAGTCAATTCCAGCTCATAGCAACCCTATAGGATGGAGCAGAACTGCCCCATAGGGTTTCCAAGGAGTAGCTGGTGGATTTGAACCACTGACCTTTTGATTAGCAGCCAAGGTCTTAACCACTGTGCCACCAGGACGTCATGGGGTGTATAGTGGTGAACAGGACAGTAGTTTTTGGCTTCTAGGAGTGTACATTCATTCTAATGTGAGACAACCGACAACAAATAAAGACACCAATTCAGTAGTATATTAGAAAAGGATAGTTACTATGAAGAAAAATCAAACAGGAAGTGGGCATAGGGAATCTTGAGATGTTATAAAAATATACTGTGGAATTTAACAGCTATTGAGCAAGAAAAGACTCATGAAGAATGTGGCATTTAAGTTGTTACTTGATGATGTGAGAGAGTGAATTCTGTAGGTATTAGTGAAGAGAGCAAAGAGTTGGAAATGAGGCTAAGATCCACGATGGGCCAGAGAGGCAGGGGTCTGTCGCTGTAACCAACCTGCTTCTTACCCTGAAGGAGCCGTTGGAGTGTTTTGAACAAGGTGTGATACGTACGGTCTGACCTACTGTGCAGCAGGGGACTCTGGATGTTTTGTTCAGAAAGAGGAGGAACAGCTGCCATTGGGAGCCCACTATGGAGGACCTTACATTGGTACAGGAGAAAGGTGATAGGGGATAACTTGGACTAGGGAGGAGACCACGGAGGTGGTAAGTCATGGTCAGATTCCAAGGGCCCTTGGAAGCTAGCCTCAACAAGATCGGATGTGGGCTCTAAGAGGAAGTCAGGGGTAACTGCAGGAGTTTGGCCAGAACAGCTGGAAGAATAGAAGTTCTGTTACCTCAGATGGCGGAGGCCCAAGGCAGAGCAAGTTTGGGGGTAAAATTAGGAGTTTAGTTTTAGATACACTAAGTTTGAAATGCTTACCAGGCATCGCCCTGGAAATGCTGTGCAGACCGTTGTCTGTCTTAATCGGAAATGCAGGGAAGAGATCTCAGCTGGAGATAGAAATTTTGAGAGTCAATGGCAAATAAGTGGCATTTACAACTGTGAGGTTGGAGGCGTGTAGATAAGAGCAAGTGTAGATAAACAGATGGTAAAAGGCCATGCAGGGGATCCCGGGACCTCTCTCTCCAGCACTTAGTAGTGACAGAGAAACGGGGCAAAAAGCAGAGACTGAGAAGGAGCAACAATGGGAAACAGACACTAGTGTATGGTGTCCTAGACAAGGGAAGACACATCTCAAGAAGGAGAAATGACAATTGTGTTGGATAGGGCTAAACAATTTTTAACAACCAGAGGTCAATGTCAATTCTGATGAGTTTTAGCAGAGCAAGAAGGAATAAGTGTGAACAGCAGAAGAGACACTGAAGAAAATGAGGGTGTATTAATATTTTATGGATCCCTGGTGGTACATGATTAAGACCTTGGCTGCTAACCGAAAGGTCAGCAGTTCAAATCCATCAGCCACTCCTTGAAGTCCCTATGGGGAAGTTCTACTTGATGCTATAGGGTCACTATGAGTTGGAATTGACGTGATGGCATTAAGTTTTTGTTTTTTAACACTTCAGGGAAGTTTACTATATAAGAAGTGGGTAATAGAGAGGGAAAATATAATTAAGAAGAGATTCTTTTTTTTTATGGAAGCCAAAAAATAAAAAGCATGTTTAAATGTTTATGCTAATGACCTAATAAAGAGGGAAAATAAAAGTGTGTTTATACAGATTTGTTTTGTTGTACATTTGATAAATGATTGCCTATTAACCTGATTTTTTTCCCAAGTTAACTACACTATTTCACCAGATTTAAGATTTCACTGACCACAAAAAAATTATTATCTTATAGCTATGAAAGAAAAATGATCTAGCCATTTAAACTATGACAGGCCAATAATAGAAAGACAGGTCCTGATTTTAGAAATGTTTAAATATAAAGATATATATTCATGTATGTAAGTGCCTCTTTTATGAACAGTGAAACATGATCTGCAGCTTGCGGACCATTTCCATCTCTGCCATAACAGAATAGCATCATTCACGAGAAGGTGCAGAATATTCCACTTTATCACAACCCCGTAGTTTTGTCGGCCAGTTCTCTTTTGATGGTTATTGACTTATTTTCAATTCTTTGCTGTTACAAAAATGCTGCACTGAGTTTCAAGCTTACTATGAGTACGTGAATCTGTAAAAGAAATTCCTAGTAGTGTAATCGTAATCTTATGAGTATTCTGAATAACCATACAAACAGGTTTCCCCAGTCACCAGCAATGCTGAGGGGCTGTGGTAGCAAAGAGGTTAAGAGCTCAGCTGCTAACCAAGAAGATTAGGAGTCTGAATCCACCAGGCACTCCTTGGAAATGGTGTGGGGTAGTTCTCTGCTGTCCTACAGGGTCTCTCTGAGTTGCAACTGACTCATGTCAGTGGGTTTGGTTTATTGGTTTAGCAATGCCACAAGCATCTGTCTGGTAATACTCTTTCTTATCCAATATACTATTATCAAACATATTAATATTTTAATATGGTATGGTAAGTAGAGTAACATCCACCCCAAGCATTAAATATGTGCCCATCCTACTTACTGGCACCCATGAGTATGTTAGATTACATGGCAGAAGAGACTTTGCAGATATGACAAAAGTAAAGATTTTGAGATGGGGAGATTATTCTGGATTATCTAGGCAAGCCCTCCATAAAATCACAGAAGTCTTGATTATAAATGAAAGATGGCGACAGGAGAGTCAAAGGAGAGCTATCTATAGAAGCAGAGGTGACAGTGATGACTATGACGACTTTGAACAGCAAAAAGAGCCACCAGGCAAGGAATCAGGCAGCCTCTAAAAACTAAAAAAGGCAAGACATTCTCCTTTAAAGCCAGGGGAAAGACCGCATGCCAGCACACACCTGGATCTCAGCCTAGTGAGACTCGTCTTGGATTTATGACCTTCAGGACTATCAGATCTAAAAAATCGGTATTGTTTAAAGCCACTCAATGTGTGATAATCTTTTTTTTTCTTTTTAACAATAGCAATAACTAACTCAAACCAATTTCAACCCACAGTGACCCAGTACATCAGTAGAACTGCTCCTTGTAGTTTCCAAGGAGTATCTGGTGGATTTGAACTGCTGACCTTTCAGTTAGTAGACATAGCACTTAACCACTACACTACAAGGATTTCCAACAATGGAAACTAAAAAATATAATAATTAAAAATTATACCTGATAGCTTTCAATTATCTTTCTGTGATTAAGGATGAAAGCCTTATCATGTGTCTAAAAGTCATCTGTATTCTCTTTCCTCTTAATCGTCTATTCAGATCCTTTAGCTAGTTTTCTATTGACTTGTTGGTGTTTTTGACTTGTTAGCACTGTTTCTACACATAAGAAATCAGCTCTTCCGCAAACGTGTTTCTCACTTGTCAACTGTGTCAAAGTATGTGTGGCTATCAATCTTAGTTCTCTTGTCTTTGAGTTTTGTGACATACAGCAAACTGCCCTTTTTATTTAAGGAATGTATTAAAAATTCTTCCACAGTTTTTATGTACTTTTACGGTTTTAGTTTCCATGTCTATATTTTTGAGAGACTGTGATTTTTTAACATTTTGTGGTAAGTATATACGTCACAAAAACATCTGCCATTTCAATAGTCTTCGCACACAGAGTTCAGTGACATTACTTCTGCTAAACATGTTCAGTCATCACCCTTCTTCATCCCAAATGTCTCCCTCACCCTTAACGAAAGCTCAGTGTCTCCTAAGCACTGGGTCCTCCTTCCTTCTGTCTTCTTCTGGTCCCTGGTCAAAATAAACAAACCAAACCAGCTGTCGAGCTGGGTCTGACTCATAGAGACCCTATAGGTCAGAGCAGAACTGCCCCACAGAGCTTCCAAGGAGTTCCTGGCAGATTTGAACTGCCAGTCTTTGGGTTAGCAGCTGTAGCACTTAACCCACTACACCACCAGGGCTTCGGGGTCCTTGGTAACTACTAATCAATCTTGGTCTTTAGGTACTTGCTTACTCTAGATACTCCCTCTAGTGGGAAAATGAAGATTTATTTTGGTATAAGGTACACAGCAGAAATAGAACTTTTCAGTCCATCTAGCTGGTTTCTTTCTGTCTACTTAATTGTCCATATTCACCCCAATTTGAAGTCACCTTTATCATGGACTAAAATCCCGTACATGTTTTGGCCTATTTCTGCACTTTCTTTTGTCTTGTTTCATCCATCTAGCTCTTTATGCACCTGCAAACATCACAGTTGTAAGTATTGTTTTAATATCTAGTAGGTGTATTCCCTTCACATTCCTCTTTAAGAATTTTCCTGGATACAGTACTACATTTATTGTTTTGTATTAACTTTAGAATCAGTGTGTCTGTTGGGATGACGTTCAATTTAGGAGTTAAGTTAGGGAGACTCTGTGTCCTCACAATAGTGAGAATGCCGACTTAAGAATATATATGATACAATGTAGTTATGTGTGTGTGTGTATATAGACACACACACGTATATACACACATATACACACACTTTATATACATATAGTATACACATACATATACAAAATTATTACTCTTTTTTTAGGTCCAGTTAGTCTGGTGATGAATGTAAGAAACTACAGTATTCTATTTTCCCTTATATTTCTGGTAGCTTTTATATTAAATCTGGGTGCTGTTTTGCTTGATGATTAAATATTTGTGTCATTAATCTTCATTGGAGGTTGCATCCTCGATCATCAGAAAGTGCCATTCCAGATTAACGTTTTTGACCTGGATTCAAATTCATGTGACACCAAGATTACAGTATGTTCTTGATTTTGTTGGCCAATTCTGTGACGTCCTCCCTTTGCTGGTTGTTCAGTTTGAGGAGTCTTCCTTTCACACTGCAGCTAGCTGAGTTTTGTGTATATCTGGGAGCCTTTAAATGAGTGAATGTGACTTAAACTTACCGATAGAATAGATGCGGTTGGTCTTCGCCGCACCGACTGCTCTTATTTATAACTTAACTGTTCACTATATGGTCAGAGAAAACACTGATGCTATTTATTTGGAATGGTGAACTCGGGAAGTTGGGGGAAAAGGAGATTGGTGTCCACTCTGACATGTCAAGAATGAAGGTCACTGCTTGCCACTGTCTGCTCCTCAGGATATGGGGTACTTTGTCTTCTGAAACAATATCTTTCCATTAGGGACAAGTTTTCACATTTTTGTGATGAGTACCCTCCCTCACATACACTGGTACCACTTCTATAATAAACATTCATAATGAAAAAAATTATTTCGTTGACCGTAGGTGTAACCCACAGCCTTCAAGTGGATTCCAACTCATAGTGACCGCATTGCGTTCCAGGGGCTCTAAGTCTCCATGGAAGCACACTGCCACATCCTTCTTGTGCAGAGTCGCAGGTGGTTTCTAACCACTGACCTTCGTGTTAGCAGTCAGTTGTTTTAACCACTGCACCACCAGTGCCCCTTGACAGTAGGTAAAGTTAGTCCTTGTTATCAGAATCATTGATGCTTTCATTCTTGTAACTTCCCACTATGATTTTCAGCATTTCTTAAGTTGCATTTTTCCCTGTTCACATCCCAATACCAGTTCTTTTAAGATATTTAAGGTAAAATAGAGTAATTTGGCCTTCAGAGTTTTTGTTTGTGTTTTGTTAGAGGTGATTTTCGTCATATGTCATCCCTGGCTCTTACCAAAAGTTGTGAAGGTAAACAGCACATTAGAATGTGACAAAATGCACTGGCCGCTCAGTCTTCGGTGTTGTGTGATGGAAAGCCTGGTGACTTGACTTTCTTCATATGTCATCTTAATGTATTGTGTTCCTAACATGAAAATGCCTAAATGTTCAGCATTGAAGGGAGGCCTGCAGCCTCCTGACGTTCACGTTTGGAAAGAATGGCAGACTTGTTTCTCCAAGATGCTCACTGGCTGCTAATGAGGAGTGTCTCAAAGCTAAAAGGCCTTTCCTTTAGCATTCCTGTTAGCAGAAGCTACAGTGGTGTGTGTACACAAAGGAACACAAATGTCTCCAAACACCATGTCCTGGTGACAGAACTGAATGGTGGGTGGGTTGTCACTAGATGATTCTTCTCGTTAATGTTGTTCCCAGCCTTGCTCATTTTAGGGTTGCATTTAGCAAACACTTGGCTTGGCTTGGCTTAGCAAACAGTCTTATTAAAAAAAGATAGCCGTAATAACACAGACGGATGGAGAGGAGACATGGCTGGTTTAAAATGCTCATAATTTATAATCAACTGTGCCTTAACAACGTAGAAATGCCATTTAGAATGTTGTGTATATTAAATCTGCTTCTAAGGGAGCAATTACATCAATATGATTTTCTAATGATTCGAACGTAATGTTCATCAAAGGATTTTCTAGTTTAATTCCAGTCCCCTCCTCTTTAACCAAAAGTTACTTTATAAGAACTGTGTTCTTGAATAGTCGGTGCTGATTAGATGTTAGAGTCTAGATAATAAAGGTGAGACCAGTGCAGAAGCAATCCTAGTTTTACTGTCTCTCTGTGAGACATCTTCGAATATTCTAGAACATTGATCTGGGAAGAAATTCCAGGACTAAGCTGGAAAAAGCAGTCTTTCTTTTCCCTTGCAGCAATAGTGCAGAATCTTTCCTTCATCCAGCAAGTACATGTGAGTGCCTCCTGGGTGACCAGCGACATGCTAGGAAACACTGGGTATGATGTACTCGGTGACAGACCTGGTTCCCATCCTCTTGAAGCCTGTGGTCGGAAGGAATCGGCCAGATCTTAAGTAATCAAGGGCTGTGGATTTTCTTTTAAACTTAGTGGGAAGTCTCTTAAAAAGCAGGCAATGAAGTGGTTGGACCTGATTTGAACTTTTACAAGTTTATTAAGCCTGGCTGCTATGCAACCAGGAAACCAGAAGAGGGCTGAGTTGAGACCACTTCAAGTGGTAGGGCGGCACTGAGGATGGATTTGAGGTGTATTCTTCAGAAAATTCCAACGGGACTTGCTATTTTTGCTGTATGTGAAAGTGAAAGAGGGAAAGGTAATCAGAGATCTCTCTCAAACTTCTGGCTTCAGCAACAGGCCAGAGGGAGCTGTTTCCTGCCAAGAGGAAACCAGAGCAAGGATTTGTGCAGTCCACTGTACGTTGAAACCTTTCCCAGGTCCTTACTTACATTATCTGTGACATGCACAAGACCTTATAAGGCTGAATATTGCTGTCCCTGTTTTACTGATGATGCAACAGAAGCAAAAGGGGTTCTATTACTGTCCCAGTGTTATTCATCTAGTAAGTAATAGTCTGGCATCTAAATTCAGACTTCCATCTCTATAGCTGTCTGTCACTCTTGATATACTTTAGTACTTGTAAAAATTTACTTCTACCTTTCTTTATCGTTTGATTATTAGTCTATTATATCTTACAACAATTAGTTTTGATCTTCCTGTAAATATCAGTGTACTATAAATCCCAAATTTCATTAGGGTATACAAAAGACTTATTTAAAACTGATTAATATTGAAGTTGCTGTAAAATGCACACTGTAATTTCGTATTCTACTTTCTTCTTTTTTTAATCTACATCACCACACTGAATTAAGACAGTCTCTAGAGTTTATCTAAAGAAAAACAGATTTGTTAACTATTTAAAAGGACTAGAGAAAGTGGCTATACGTTATTTTAATATGTATAACACAATGAGGATTTATAGTCTTGGTGTTTTGAATTTATTTTTATTTTTTTGTGTGTTGGAAAGTTAAAAAAAAATGTGGCCAAGTTGATTCTGGCTCATAGCAACCCTGTAAGATAGAGTAGAATTGCCCCACAGAGTTTCCAAGAAGGGCCTGGTAGATTTAAACTGCTGACTTCTTGTCCTCAAGGTTTAGTGGGAGTAGACACAGCCAAACCAGACCGGATAAGGCCTACTGGTGACCTGGTGACCCACGGTAGTTGTGCTCATGTTTATCTGATGTAGGAAGAAATTCTAGGTGAAAAGTGGATGACCTCGTGGCTCTATGGCCAAGCACTTGTCTGGTAACTGGAAGGGTGTGGGTTCAAACCCACCCTGTCGCACTCCAACAGAAAGACCTGGTAATCTCTTTAAACTCAGCTTGTGACTTAAATCCCATAAAGATTACAGCCCTCTCCCACCACCTCCTCCAAAAGCCCTATATGTGGCAGTTTGATTGTGTCACGCAGACACACTGTGGGTTAGAAGCGACTTGACAGCACCCACCAACAAAAACTAACACTGATCTGGTGCTTTTATGTACAAGGTACTCAACAAGATCACGAAACACCATTCAAAATTTCATTTAAAAAGGCTGGATACGAGCCATATCTTGAAGATTGAATCTGAAAACCAAACCCATTGCTGCTGAGTTGATTCTGACCCACAGCAACTCTATAGGAAAGAGTAGAGCTGCTCCATAGAGTTTCTAAGGAGCGCCCGGTGGATTGGAGCTGCTGACTTTTTGGTTAGTGGATAGCACTCAACCACTAGGCCACCCCAGCAGGGTTTCTTGAGGATTGCAAAGTGGCTGGCAAATCAACATAAGAAGAAAAATGAGACAGGGCAAGGTCTTGGGCTCCAGGAGCATGACCAGCAGAGAGCCACGGTGATGTATGGCTGCCTGAGTTTGAGTGACAACTTTATTAATGACTTGGGAGAAGAAAGATATGAATAAAATTTTCAGATGATACTGGATATGGAATTGATCAGCACACCAGTGAAAACAGAAATAATATTTTGTACAAGGGCTAAAAATAGCAAGAACTAAAGGTTATTCATACAGAAAAGATGCAGCGACATGGAATCCCACCTATAAAAGTGGCTGCACTCTACATTAAGAGCAGACCTTTGAAATCTCAATGAAGTTAACTGGACTAAGTATGTCCCACAGGTGGACTAAACCAGAAAAACAATAAAATCCAAAGAGATCAAGGTGTTACAGATACAAAACATCAGGAGCAAACTGGGAAGCCAATTGGTAAGCGAATGGTGAGCACCAAGTGAAAAACAAACTCATTGCCGCTGAGTCAATTCTGACTCAAAATGACCCTACAGGACAGAGTAGAACTGCCCCGTATGGTTTCCAAGGAGCACCTGATGGATTCAAACTGCCAACCTTTTGGTTAGCAGCTGTAGCACTTAACTACTATGATACCATCAACTATATAGATTTTTTTTTTTTTTAACAATCTTAAACAAGTAGTTAAAGAGAAGGCAAGCGCGGAACTGTTTTCGGACTTAATCATCTTTTATCACTCATGTTCTGATTGTCTTTCCTGTCTTCTATCAGTTCAGAGTGTGGGACTGACTGTCCACACCTTCTATCTGCTGTGTTCAGGGAAGAGCCTTCTTTCTGAATCCATACTGCTGCTGAGATGATATAAGGACAACCCTATTTTTGGAAGTCATGGAAAGCTCTGGGCCCAGAACACCTGTGCAGGTCCACATTCCAGCTCAGAATGGGCATTCCACTTCTGCCCTGGGTGAGAAGCTCCCCACCTCCTGCTCCCTCACGTGCTCCTCCCGCCATGGACACTGTCATTACCCATTGCTACCAGAAACCTGAGGACTGTTCGTTTTTTCCCTCCAAAATGCTCTTGTCATGATGACATTGGCCCGTGCATGCGGGCCTGCCCCAGACAGTGGAAGGGGCTCCTGGTCTTTCTCCTCAAGCAGCCTCTGTGCCTTCTCACAGGAGCGGCTCACGCTTGTCCCAATGGCCCTTATCACTCACCCGAAGATGGAAACTCCTAATTCGGCTCGGTTACTCTCCTCTTCCACCTACACCACATGGAGGAGGAAGGTAATTTCCGTTACTACTACTAGCCTATTTTATAGTTTGGCTGGAAACCAAATGGCAGAAAAATGATATTTCTTCTCAAAAAACTCCAGGGTGAAAAATGTGCTTCTCCCTCAGATATGTTTTATTTGGATTTTTCCCCTAGTATTAGATCATGGATGATTTATTCAAATCCTGATTAAGGGAAGATCCATGTTCAAAGGAATCGTAGGTAATGCTTTTCCACATTTTAACCTTTTTTGTACAAGAATGATGAGAAAAAGGGGAAGTCTTTGACCCTTTTGTATGGAAAGAGACTCACTAAACTTCACATTTCACAGCATGAAATATCTAGAAAAATACTCAAGTTGTGAGTCGGTGGGCTCCTCTTTTCAGGAAAAGAAAATAGTAAGAATCAGAAAAAGGAAGATTTCTTTCCTCATAGTTACGGCATTTCCTGAATTGTGTTTATCTTACTCCTAGAATGTTCTCTCTGGCTAACCTATAAAATGCAACTAAAACTGGGCGGAAGAAGAATGCTGTGGAACATTCTGGAATCCAGTAAAACCTGGTGGCGTCGCGGTTCAGTGCCATGGCTGCTAACCAGAAGGCTGGCAATTCAAATCTATCAGGCACTCCTTGTAAACTCTATGGGGAAGTTCTACTCTGACATACAGAGTCTCTATGAGTCAGAACCAACTCAATAACAATGGTTTTTTTTTTTTTTTCTTGGTTTGGAAGACCTGTATTCTGAATTCTAGACCTGAGTCTGACAAATTAACTAAATGAATTTAATTTTTTTCTATTACTTATCTCAGAAACCCTGGTGTCATTGTGGCTAAGTAATACATCTACTAACCAAAAGGCTAGAAGTTCAAATCCACCAGGGACTCCTTGAAAACTCTATAGGGCAGTTCTACTCTGTCCTACATGGTCACTATGAGTTAGAGTCAACTCAGTGGCAATGAGTTTGGTTTTGGGTTTATTATTCATCCCATAAATACTACTGAGTGGCAACTGGAAGTAATATCTCTCATCGTGGAATTGATGTAATTCTCACAGCATACCTCATTTCTCTACATTGTACTTTCAGTATTGATGTATTTATTCTTCCAACTGTATTTACTCATTTGTTTGACAAGCATTTCAGGTACACTTTGCCAGGCAATGTGCTATATGGGTACTAGTCTTGCCTTCAGGAAGTTTACAGCCAGTGAAACAGATAGACAAGAAAATAGACATTCACAATCACCTTAACAGTAGCTATAGAGAAGACACTGTTGGGTTGTGTGGAACATGTCAAGGGATACCTAACCTGGATGTAGGCAGTTGGGGTAAAATTCCAGGGGTAGTGGCAGCCAAACCAAAATTTGAAGGATCTGTTAGAAACCCTGGTGGTGCCATAGTTAGGTGCCTCAGCTGGTAACCAAAAGGATGGCAGTTCAAATCCACCAGGCGCTCGCTGGAAACTCTATGGGGGCAGTTCTACTCCATCTTATAGGGTTCCTATGAGTTGGAAATGATTCAACAGCAGTGGGTTTTTTGGGGGGGAGGGGGTTGGTAGAAGTTAGCCCAACAAATAATGCATATAATGTGGTATTCTGAGAAGAAACAGCATGTGAAAAGGCTGAGAAGTAGGAGAAGTATAACCCTTCAGAGAAAGTAAGTAATTCATCAGGACTAAAGCACTGGGCATGACTAGATGGGGTTGAAGTGTGCAGAAGTTGCATAACCATAGGGTTCTGTGATATAGGAGTCAAGGGCCAGATGAAAATGAGTCTTTTAAATCAAGTCCGTTATTTTTGTTCTTTCCTGAGAGTTTTTTGGAGTGGTGTTTTAAGGGGTATACATTCAGAATGATGTGATTAAATTTTTTATTTTATACTGAACACTTGAGCTTTGGTGTGCAGAACAGATTGTAGGAGGGGAATAATTTGAAGCTACTTTAACTATCTGAGTGATAAATGATGGTGACTGAACTAGGGCAGTGATATTGGGAATATTGATGACAACGGTGGCAATGGTGATCATCATCACAGCTAATATATATGTAGTATTTCTTATGTTCAGTAAAACCTGGTGGTGCAGTGGTGAAGTGCTGTGTCTGCAGACCAAAAGACTGGCAGTTTCAATCTGCCAGGTGCTCCTTGGAAACTCTATGGGTCAGCTCTACTCTGACCTACAGGGTCGCTGCGTCAGAATCAACTCAACGGCAGTGGGTTTTTTCTATGTTCCAGGTAATATAATGGTATTTTTCATGATTTTTAGTTTTTATTCCTTATACAAGTCCAAGAGATAGACACCATTATCATTTCTAATTTACAGATGAGGAAACCAAAGCTTCCTCAGGAATTCTTATATGGTGACTACAAATCAGTATTTGAAACCAAGTATATATCACTTCATTTATTAACTTTCTGTTTGGTTGGCTTTGTTTTCAATGTCAGCTACTATTAGATGTTGAGAAGTACTGGTAAACAAGAGAGACAATGAAAGAGAGACTTTAACCAAAGTGAATATATAATTCAAATATAATGATGATAAATGTTATCTAGAAAAATATAGGCACTGTAAGAATGCACAATATCACTTAGTTTGTGCCTAGTATGATTCTGTAAAGTATGAAGGAAAAGACTGGAACCCATACCTATCTACCACGTAGCGGTGAACTTCAAAAGAGCCCTCAGCAACTCTGAGCAACACAAGCATATAAGATACTGACTAAAAATTCAGAGGACTAAGAAGGCATGCCAAGAAAAGTTAAACACTAAACTGATAAAGTATGATGCGCAGGAAGAAAACTTTTGAAAAGGAGAGAAAATCAGGACATAATGAGTAGTGACCAATTAGACAAAGACCAAAAGCTGGATTTAGTAACAACAAGGCTACTAGTGACTAGAAAATAATGTTACAGAACTCAGAGAGCAGAGAGCAAAGGAAGGAAAACACGAAATTAGAAAGTAGAATCAACTTTCAAGACTCTTGGATGAGGGCAATGAGAAAGCTGGAAGCGGATACAGGGATAAATAACAAAGCAAGCCCTGAGGAGGTAGAAGGTGACGCGATTCAGAGCACAGATGAAGACAGTAGCCTTCCATATGTTAGAGGGCTTCCATCTGTGGACATATATTCTCCTACAAAGTAGGAGACTTGGTCACCTGCTATGAGTGGTGATGGATGCAATAAAGTTGGAGATTTAAAGAGAATTAAAACACATTGCCATAGCTATGGAAGCAGATGGGAGAAACCATGCCCAGTGAAACACAGAAAGACTGTAGAGCTTGAAAAGCATTACCAGTTTTAAAAAACTGTAAAAAAATACACCTACAAGGATTTCTGTTTCTTGCCAAGATAGACTATTGAGGGCTTATATTTACCCACCCACCTGTAATACATGAAAACATCAGATAAAATACATAAAACAATGGCTTTTAAGACACCAAAAAAGAGTGATCTCTGAAAAATGAGAAACTAACAAAGTGAACTTTACAATAACAAAAACTTGCAGCCTTCAGAGAGTATCCAGTTATGAAGCACAAAGGGAATCCTGGGACATCCTTGCAGACTCCCAGAGTTTAGGAATAGAACCTGAGAATCCAAGGAGACCAAGACAACTAGAGTGCACACACAGGACACCAAAGAGGAGACTGTGGAATGAAGGAGACCCTCTCTTTAAAGGAAGGTTCCCATTTAGTAGTCAACCAACTATTCATCAGCACACATAAGGTGTGTCAGACAATTATATCTGCAAACTTGCCACCATACACTTACATTGGCAGCACTGTACATACAACTCAGTAAAGTTTCATAAGGAGACTGTATTAGAGTCTCACGGTTGTGTCTGTGTTGATGTGTGGCGGTTTCTTGCTGAGTGGCATTCCTTATCGCTGTTGTGTGCTTTTGTGTGCTGTCACAAGAATGTTGGGGCTTGAATTAGAGCAACGAGCAAACATTAAATTTCTTGTTAAACGTGGCAAAAGTGCAAGTGAAATCCAGAACATGGTAGTCTAGTTTATGGAGATAATGCCATGAAGAAAATGACAATGTGCAAACAGATGAAACATTTTTCTGAGAGGAAAGAAAGCATCACTGATGACGAGAGGTCAGGGCAGCCAGTAACGAGCAGAACTGACCAAAACATTGCAAACATTCATTTAATCGTACATCAAAAACATTGGCTGATCTAGGAACATCAATGGGTCCCAACCCACCTGAAACAGATAACAACCCAGAACATCACAGGCATGAGAAAAAATGAGACAAAAGGACCCATTCGATTACATCAGCACGAGACCAGAAGAACAAGAGGGTGCCCAGTCACTGTCAAAGACAGCCCTGATAGGGGACACAGTGTAGAGTCCCTGATGCAGCATGAGGAAAAACGGTGTGCACATCAAGAACTCTACTAAAAGACCAGAACTGATGGTCTAACAACCTGGAGGGTCCCCTGGGAGCATGGCCTCAAGGCTCGCTGCTGGCCCAGAGCTGAGACCACTACTGAGACCAAACACTTCAGACAAAGAATGGACTGGACTTGGGAACACAGAGTGATGCAGGTGGGGTGTGTACTTTATGGTTTAATATATATATGAGACTGTCCTACTGGTCTCTTTAAAAGGGAGAGGAGAGAGGGGAGAGGATGGGCAAGTGCTGGTTAGTAGTCCCTGGAAGTAAAGAGTAAAAAAGAAGAGTGTGCTGTCACAGAGTGAAGGGAGGAGCTAGGGTTACAGAGAGCAAGGTACCTGGGGTTTTATATGGAAAATTTACTTGGATTGTAAACTTTCACTTAATCACAGTATAAGGAATTTCAAAAAAAAATCATTGGCTGATTGTGGAAAAGCATTGATGGAGAAAGAGGAAAATCTTAACTGAAAATCTTGACATGAGAAAGGTGTGTGCAAAAATGGTCCTGAAGGAGCTCACCGATAAACAAAAGCAAAGGAGAGTCAAAGTTTGCCAAGACCTTTTGGAGAAGCAATATTATGTTTAGGCTGTGTTATCACTGGTGATGAAACATGAGTGTACTGATACGACCCTGAAACAAAGCACCAAAGTGCACAACGGAAGTCAGCCGGTTCTCCACGACCAAAAAAGTTCTATCAGTCCACTTCAAGAGTCAGAACGACGTTGCTAATCTTTTCTGATATCAGAGGGATTGTTCATTATGAATTTGTACCAACTGGACAAACAGTTAACCAAGTTTACTACTTGGAAGTGCCAAAAAGGCTGCATAAAAAATGTTAGACAAAAATGACTTGAACTTTTCACCAAAAACTGATGGCTCTGGCATCACAACACTGCACCAGCACACACGGCACTGTCAGTGAAGGAGGTTTTGGCCAGTAAAGCAATAACTGTATTGGAACACCCTCCCTAGCCACCTGATCTGACCCCCAATGACTTTTTTATTTACCTGAAGATAAAGTAAATACTGAAAGGAAGACATTTGGACGACATTGAGGAGATCAAGGGTAATATGACCACAGCTCTGATGGCCATTCCAGAAAAAGAATTCCCAAATTTGTTTGACAGGTAGAGTGGGCACTGGCATCAGTGCCTAGCTTCTCAAGGGGAGTACTTGGAAGGTTACTGTAGTGTATTCAGCGATTCAATTGTCAGATCTTGTACATGTGAAAATAATATCCAAGACCAAAGAAAGACTCATTCACAACATTTAGAGGGGACATTACTAGGCTGTTCTCACAGGATTGGGAATTGTAGCTGTTCTAGCCAAAGCAGATAACAATATGACTCATGGGAAACAGGGGAGAGAACTATCTACTGATCCCACTAAATAAATCTTAGCTAGAAGACCTGAAAGGACCAAACTATTTCGATGTAACTTAATAATGTCCAAGAATAAAGGTTAAGAATAGGAATATAAGATTATCCAGCATCCAACAAAGTAAAACATTACATTGGCCAACCATGCAAAAATTATCAGACATGCAAAGAAGCAGAAAATACATCTTGTGATGAGGAGAAAAATCAAGCAATCATAACAGATCCAAAAGTGACACCAAAAACACAAACCAAACCTACTGCTGTGAAGTCAATTTGGACTCGTAATTACCCTATAGGACAGAGTAGAGATGCCCCAGAGAACTTCCAAAGGGTGTCTGGTGGACTCAAACTGGTGACCTTTTTGGCTAGCAGTCATGGCATTTAACCACTCTGCTACCAGAGTTTCCAAAGACAGGATTAATTACAGATAATATATTGCACAAGAAATAATTAGTGAATTTGAAGAGATACACTAGAAACCATAAAACATAGAAAAGCTATTTTCTTTTTTTTAATTAAAGAGTGTATCATTTCATCTATGGGACAACTTCAAGAGGCCTAACACATGTAACTGGAACATCTAAAGGTAAGGAGAAACATTAAAATTTAAAAAACTGAAGAAATAATGCTAAAACTTGAAGTATATATGTAACATGCATGCACACACACAATTACACCAAAGCACAACATAATCAAATTACTCAAAACAAGTAATAGAAAGTCTTAAAATCAGAGAAAAATATGCTTAACACACAAAAAACAAAAAACCTACTGATGTTGAGTCAATTCAGATTAATAGTGACACTATAGTACAGAGTAGAAGTGCTCTGTGAAATTCCCAAAGAGTGCCTGGTGGATTTGAACTGCTGACCTTTTGGTTAGCAGACGTAACACTTATGTCTACACCACCAGGCTCAGAGGTTCAAATTGGCCAGGCATTCATTACCTGGAAACCCTCTGGGGTATTTCTACTCTGTCCCACAGAGTCACTACATCAGAACTGACTTGATGACAGCGGGCTTGGTTTTACACGTGTGTGAAAGCTGGACAATGAATAAGGATACCCAAAGATGAACTGGTGCTGTTGAATTATGGTGTTGGCAAAGAATCTTGAATATTCCATGGATGCAGAAGAACAAACCTGTGTCTTTTAAGGAGTACAGCCAGAACGCTCCTTAGAAGCAAGAACAGGGAGACTTGTCTCATGTACTTTTGGACATGTTATCAGGACATGTTACCTGGAGAAGGACATCATGGTTGGTAAAGTATAGTGTCAGCAAAACACAGGAAGACCCTGGATGGGACAGATCAATACAGTGACTGCAACAATGGCTCGGACATATCAAAGATGGCTTAGGCCGGTGAAGGATGGGGCAGGATGTCCTTCTATTGTACGCAGGGCCACTCTGAGTCAGAACCCCCTGGACAGCACCTACCAACAACAATCCACATTTGTAACCACACATATCCTCACAGTGAACTTTAAAAAATATTTTTCTCCATTTGTCTGTACCCATACAACGTACACTACTATTTTGCGTGTTTTAAGTGTACATAACTGTTAATACAGGAATACAGGGTGCATATTACATCTTACTGCCTTTAATCTCTCCAGGGTGTTGTGAAGAATATATGAGCTTCTCTTCTGAAGTTGTACTGCCTGCTGGGAAGAAGCCAACAGGACCCCACAAAGGGAATAAAGCAATAAAGACAAGACTTTTTCTAAAATGGAAAAAATGAGACTAAGAAGAGAAAGAAAAGGTGTGATGAAGAAACTGGAAGGCGGGAGGCTAGAACTAGGACTGGTAAATATTTTACAACGAAACATCAAAAGAGTTCTATCATCACAAAATAGGAATTAAATGAATTTAAGACGAGACCATTAAAAAGATTTTTAAGATGCTGCAGGAAATGACAGGAGAAAGTAGAAATGCCATGTAAAGGAAAATGTCTTAACACAGCAAAATGCTGGGGAAACCAAGATAGTTTTGTACGTTAAAGAAAAAGCAAGCACTTGCCAGAAAATGGGTAAAGAACCAAAAAAAGAAAAGAAAAAAAAAACCCAAACCAAGCCCACTGCCTTGGAGTCCATTGCGATTCACAGCAACCCTGTAGGCGGAGTAGAAGGGTAAGTTTAGGAGGAATTAACCCGTACACCCAAGCTGGAAGATTTGAAAGACCTTCCAGAGGGCTTAAGAAGGCAGGGCTTAAGCTCTACAGCAGTAAAACAAAAGGTGGGCAGTTCAAATCCACCAGGAACTCCTTGGAAATTTTATGCGGGCAATTCTACTCAGTCCTACAGCATCGCTCTGAGTCACAATCAACTCCATGGCAAGGGGTTTTGTTTTGTTTTACAAAAGTTTAATTGTAAGGACAGGTGACAGAACAATTTATTGAAAGATTTATCATGTAGAATTAGGTTCAGCTGTAAACTCTGAAAACCCAGAATAACAGTTGATTAGGAAGGTGGTGATGTGTTTCTCTCCCATGACAGAAATCCCACGGCGCGCCTGAGGACTGGTGTGCTGGCTCCAC
Source organism: Heterohyrax brucei (assembly GCA_028571685.1). NCBI lineage: Eukaryota > Metazoa > Chordata > Mammalia > Hyracoidea > Procaviidae > Heterohyrax > Heterohyrax brucei. The sequence continues at coordinate 80,936,350 of CM053159.1, read as the reverse complement.
GATGTCACCAGGCAGCTGCCCAGCTTTCTTCCTGTGGATCACTCTGTGGTCCCCAGGGTGCAGCCTTGGTGTGATACAGCTGATGTCTGCTGGAGGGTGGATGAAGGTACCCAGGAGGAAGCACAAATTAGAACCCCACTGTGGGCTCAGGTTTCCTGGTAGCCTCGCCCCCAAGCACTTCTGTTTTCATTTAATTGCCCAGAATTTTGCCACACAGGCACACCCAGCTGCAAGGAAGGCTGGGAAGTGTAGTCATTCTCTATAGTGGCTATGCACCCGGCTAAAAATTAAGGTCTGCCACCAAGATGTGTGGTGAGTCGGATCCGACCCGACGGCACTTGGCTGGCTTACCAAGATGTGGACAACAAGGACACCGGACACACAAATAAATAGTCTTTGCCACAGACTCCTTTAGGCTAAGCACTTTGCACGGCCATACGTGTTTTAACCCTCACATTAATCCCACAAGAAGCCAGGTGGCGAAGTGGTTAAGGGCTTGGCTTTTCACAAAGGGTTGACGGTTCGAAGTCTCCAGATGCTCTGCACCATAACAAACAACAATCTGCTTCCGTAACAATCTGCGGCCTTGGAAACCCAGTGGGTCAGTTCTACTCTGTCCTTTGGGGTCACAGTTAAGTCGAGCCAACTTGATGGCAACAGATTTCGGGTGTCAACCTCACAGTTTCCATTTTAGAGGTGAATAAAGTGTGGTTCCAAGAGTTCAAGAAATGATTGAAAGTCGCAGCTAGGATTCAAATCTAGATCTGTTTGGCTTCAAAGCGTATATTCTTTAAGCTGTTAAAAACAGGAAATTTAAGACTCACAACCTGGAGGACAGATTCTTAAGAAGAGCAGAAAGGTGAATGCAAACAGGCCGAAAGATAAAACACTTTCTAGAAAAGGAGAGTAGTGAGCTTACAGCTTTTTTCTTTTTTAAATAAAAAAAAGAAAGATAAGTGATGTCTACAGCAGAGTGCCAGCTTTTAAAAGGGTAAACCTGAGAAGTTAACGTGTACTTTGTACAGATTACACACCCCTACTTAACATTCCAAGCCCCGAATTTCTGAAAATCAAAGATTTTTCCCTAAATCATTTATCAGTAAGACCTGATTGAAACTAATGTGTTGTGCTTTCCATTTTCTGTTGAACTTACTTTGTGTGATTATAAGCTTCACAGGAGCAACACTAATCAGTTTGATTACGGGGAAGGGTACACGGCCCTCGAATGCTATGTCGTGTGTGTAGATGCAGAATGTTACCCTTCCATGTCTGGAAATCTTTGTTTAAGAAATCTATTTGGCCCTAAGGTATTACAGACTGCATAAGAGTCCTTCTGCTATTGAAAATGAGGTAAGGAAGTATCTGTGAAAATGTTTGTGGATGACTTAAGAAATTCATAAATCTAAACTGTACTGCCATTATTATTCCAGGACCAGATTGGTTCGTTTGCCTTTAGTTCAGTAAGTAAACATTTGATGTGTGTTATCTTCCATTAAAAAAAAAGTCTTTAAAATTACCCTGAATATAAATTTCTAGGCATTATTATTATTAGGTAAATATTGTGATTTATTCAAACCTTTAATTAGCTCAGTTCAACCTGGTCGGAGAAAAATTCCTCAGAGACATCATTTTATGTGTGGCAAATCCCCAAAGATTCTTGTCTGTAACACAAATCATGCGCTTACCACAGCAGAGGCAAATATGAGGTCATTAAGCAGATAAAGATATAAAAATGCTGTGTCTTGTTCAGAAATAATATGTCTCAGTGCCTGGCGCTTAGGTGATATGTACCATAAAAACACATAAGCACTTTGCTCTGCCCTAACAAGAGGGATTATCATTAGCAGCAGTATATAGATAATCATCAGGAAAGAGTTTTGAAGAATTTAAAACTTTCCTGCAGAGTCTGCTTATTAATTCACAGTTTCTAGGTCTCTGTGATAGACTCCCATGCATCTTTCTATAAACTGCCTGATTTTTCTTTGGTTCCTGCTTCTCATTAAGTAGTGCACCTTCCAGCTCTTCTAAAGATACGCAATGACTAGAGAAAACGAAGATATACTAATGTGAATTGTTCTTTTAGTGACACCTTTAAACAGGCAATATGAATGACCTAGAACATCATTTTCTAAGCGAGCAGCCAACTTCAGAACACTGCGAGGCACATCTGTGTTGTCATCTTAGGAGCCAGACTAACAAGTATCATAAATAAAAGCAGAAAATCTTTATTTCCACACTGCATTTTACCAATACAGAAAATTTCAGTTTGCAATATTACTCCCCTCCCCATTTCAAGGTGAGGATAAAAGCAGCGGACGGCAAAACATTCACTAAGATTAATCCATGGTGATAACCACGGGTACAGGTGTATGTCACCCCCCAAAAAAAGAAAGGCAGAAGGAAAACATTGCCATCATGTTGATTCTTACTCACAGCAACTGTATAGGAAGGACAGACAGAACTGTCCTACAGGGATTCCAAGACTGTAAATCTTACAGAAGCCAACTGGTGCAGCTTTCTCCTACAGGGCAACTGGTGGGCTCAAATTGACCTTTTAGTTAGCAACTGAATGCTTACTAACCACTGCGCTATCACAGATGTCAAACAAACAAACAAAAACCGTCTCTCTGGAGTCAATTCTGGCTCACAGTGACCCTACAGGACAGAGTAAATCTGTCCCATAGCATTTCCAAGGAGCACCTGGTAGATCTGAACTGCCGATGTTTAGATTAGCAGTGATAGCTCTTTACTACCATGACACCAGGTTCACCCAGGTATGTCAGTTTACGAAAGATAAATGAGAGAAAACAATGATACCCGCTGTCATGTTAGTGCGAAGCCCTCTATGAAAGGAAAAGAAAGCCAGTGCCAAACCCCAGGGAGGCAGGAGAGGACACAGGCCTCTCGAGACTGGCTCTGCCACCTCAGTGCCTTTGGAGGTTGCTTCAGCCCAAGCAGAGACATCCTGCAGGGGTGGAGTCTCTCTGTATTTTATTTCTGTAACATGTGTGCTGGAGAACTGATTTTGATTCGTGGAGACTTTATAAGACAGGGTAGCGCTGCACAGCATTTGCTAGGCTGTAATCTTTATGGGTGCAGATCGCCAGGCCTTTTGCCCTGTGGTCCCACTGGTGCAATGGATCCTCTGACCTTCAGGTCGGCAGCTGTGCTTAACCATGTGCCCAACCACTATACCACTAAGGCTCCTTAAAAGCAAACCTAATGCTGATGAGGATGAGTTGATTCTGACTCATTACACCTGCTAGGACAGAGCAGAACTGCCCCATAGCCTTTCCAAGGAGCAGCTTATGGATTTAACTGTCCACCTTTCGGTTAGCAGCTAAGCTGTTAACTACTGCACCGTGGGGGCACCCTAGTCACTGTGAGTACGCAATTAGTACCAACCAAATGAAAGGCATTATGGGAAATACAAAGTAGCAGTAGATAATCTTGGCCTCAAGGAGTTTATAATCTATTTCCGTGAATTAAAAGCACCAAAAAACCCAAACCCATTGCTGTCGAGTCAATTTCAACTCATAGCAACCCTATAGGTCAGAGTAGAACTAACCCATAGAGTTTCTAAGGAGTGCCTAGTGGATTTGAACTATCAACATTTTGGTTAGCAGCTGTAGCCCTTAACCACTACACCACCATGGGTTCCCAGCACGTACTGTAGACTCAAAGAATGGAGAGATTCAGTAAACTAAAATGTGAGAATACAAATAGAAGTAGAGTGCCTTCATGAACCGTGTCTCCAGCATCCCCACGAAGTCAGGAAAAACAGGCAGTAGGGAAAGCTAGAGCAAACACCAACGCTTTGGCCATCAGGCCTCCAACAGACACCCTCCACCCCAGTCAGCTCTTTGTTGCTTAAGTTCAGAAAGTGCCCCCTGAGGCCAGGAAACAATGTGGTGGCCTGTAAAGACATGAGTTGGCCCCCCCACAAAAGAGAAAAGGGCGAGAAAGAGAAGAAAAAGGAGAGAACCACAACTCTCAAAGTGTACATATCCTTGTTCTGGGCTAAGCTTAAGGATCTCTAGGACAACTTGGCGGAAGGGAGACTCACAGTTACGGGTAACAGCATTGGTGCTAAATTATGAAGCTAAATTTTCTTTACTCCTGCAAGCAAGAGCACCATAAACCTCGAGAAAGGCTCATTCAAAGGAAAAAGCCCAGTGTAGATTACATAATGTAAAACAGTAATTATGCTGGCAATTACTCATTTTAAAGTCTAAGCAAGCTGGCTTTAATAAACCACAAACCACATATCACGAATACTTTCCTTTTTATTACAATAAAATAACACTTTCAAGCTTGTAATTGCTTTATAGGCCTAGAAATAGAACGTTGATGAGATTATTTCCACAGGGTTCAAATATTTATGAAAATCTTAATAATTCTAAAAGTCAAAACACAAACATTAAAAAAAAAAAAAACCCTAAAATAAAACAAGCTCTTGATTGCTTTCTCAGCTGTCTTCAAACCGAGTCCAAACATTGGTCTCGTATTTCCTGGCTTTTTGAAGAAACAGCTTCTTAGATGCCATTTTAAAGAAAAGATTTCATAGGGAAATTTGGATCATATCAGCTTGGGCTACTACTAAAACCACTATAGGGCTGCTGTGAGTTAGAATCGACTCGATGGCACTGGGTTTTGTCTTGGTTTAGTGCTAAAAGAACAGCTTCTTTATAAATGTGTGCCATCAGAATATCTGTTAGATATATTTTCTGAGACAATTTACTAAAGAAAGACTTTACAGCTGAGAGGAGAGAAGGAAATAAATGGTGAAAGAGAAAGGAGAGACAGATAAGGGCAATGAATACTGTGGAAAGAGTAGCCACAACAGCCAGTGCGTTTACCAGATACAAGCACTCATTCAATTTCTTCTTGAATAGACTTTGATTAGGGCCTCTTCTATGCGTGGAGCCTTAGTGGTGAAGCAGTTTAAGAACACAGCTTCTACTCAAAAGGTAAGCACTTCCCATCAGCCACTCAAGTTGCCAAGTCTATGGGGCAGTTCTTCTCTGTCCTGTAGGGTCACTATGAGTCACAATCAACTTGACAGCAACGAATTCTATTCTACCACTAATTTTTGGAGATTACATCAATAGCTATTCAACTGTCTTTCAAATTAAATCTTAAACATGACATCTTACTATAAGAAAAGGATTATAGTTGGTAAAGTTAGATGCATGTCAGAAATTCAAGCTTATAATCTTTATTTTGCCCAGGGAAACCTTTGATAGCAAGAACTGCTGTTTTTCTGGGTCTTCCATCTTTGATGGGTGAATCTCACCTGCTTGTCTTTCCTATCTCTCCATTTGAAAAAAAAAAAAAATCCATCACCACTGAGTTGATTCTGACTCATAGCAACACTGTAGGACAGAGTATAACTGCTCATGGAGTTTCCAACGAGTGCCTGGTGGATTCCAGCTGCCATCTTTTGATGAGGCATCATAGCTCTTAACCACTGCGTCAGCAAGGCTTCCAACTCTCCCATTAGTGGGAAATACTTGAGTTTTCCTTCTCTGATAGGTTTCTACCTTGCACAGATTCTGGTTTTCACAGGTTTTGTGGTATCATCAATCATCAAACAATACGGCTATTTTAATGAACCCCCAAATTTCAGATTGGTTATTATAGAAATACATATGCCCTTTAAAAATTTTTTGGCCTTTTCTTTGTTTGGTTTCAACGTTGGTTCCAGAGTAAAGAAAAAAATTGTCCTTCAGAGCGAAAAGGAGTCACAACTGATAACAGTTCCTTAATGTCATGATGGATGTCTTATAACGTCAGGATACCTTTGAACCAAATAAAGATAGAAGAAAAGGTTTGACTTGAGGTCTATACAACGTAAGTCACTGCTAGAGACACAGTAGGGAGAATTTATGCTCGCTCTCCTCGTGGAATTTAAGGTGGGTAGGGAAGGTAGACATAAACAAAGTCATCTACACAAACAATTATTTAATAACCATTGTAATAAGGGCTCAGAGTGTTCTGAGTGTAGCTAAGATACTGATGCTGATGTTGACTAGGGGAATCAAGGAATTTCCAGGAGTTGGTGACGGGTTGTGTGTGCAGGCCTGAGGAAAAGGGAGGAGACCAGAAAGACTGAGTGAAGCGGGGTACCTGAGACAGGGAACCCTGGAGGAGAGACACGTTTGCAACTTGATTTTGTTTTGCCATGCAGGGAGAATCATGATGTCCAACATACTAGAAATTGAATGATCACATCTCTTTGGAACACATGCACCTCTGGAAATAGGACTGGGGTTTGGTTCTGAGGTGGTGCAAATGCTTTGTCCTTGACTGGTAACTTCACACCGGGCCCTTTGCACTGGGAAACAGGCATGTTCCTTCTTCCCCACACTTGCTCCCTTTTGGAGTGTTACCTACCACTTACAGAAGAGCCAATGTGCTATCATTTTAGCAAGTCATAGCCATCTGAAATGCTATGCCTATAAAATGCATTGTGGGAGATTTACAACAAGAAAGGGGACAATTGAGTCATATGATGGATCTGTCACAAGGATGTCCCTACTCTATGAAACCATACTGTCATTCCCTTTCATGATGACAACTTTTGCAGATTTACCACAGATTCAAAGACTGAGCAGCACACTCTGCACACAGCTCCCTCCTAGATGTTTACTGACACAGGAGGGGAGGGATTCTTGTGCTGCCCAGCTTCTCCATCACTTCTACGTGGAGCTCCAGTCCTCGAAACTGTGAGTTGCTGGTGGACCTGAATGTCAGGCTCAGCTAGATGGAGAAAGGTGATACAGGGCATCCTTCCGGTACAGCCTGGTTTTAGTCCACTACCTCTGTGGCTCGCTGGGCCAGCTGCCTACCCTAATCAAGAGGTCAAGAGCGGTCCCTGTCCTCACCTGTGTTTTCCTTTTCCCTTTACTTTGGTCAGTACCATATTTTTAAATCCTGAAAATTACCTTACGTTCTTTTTGGATCAAGGACAGAAATGACACATAGCAAAAAGGTAGGTAGATATTTAGATAGATGCATGCCTAATGTCTAGATAGATGCAGAGAGGGATAAATGACAGAAGAAGAGTGAGAGAGACTGACAGATGGTACGTAGATAGGTCAATATACAGGTAGATTAGACAAAACAGATGGATGATAGATACATAATACATAGATCAGAGGACTGCCAATTAAGTTCATGAATTCATCCTAGAAAAAGTGCTACATACCTCACTGGTGAGTATCACTATAGTCACCTTCGAAGTCCTCCCCTTGGGAAGCTATGAACTGTCACCAGCACCTAGTCCACCCTTCAAACAATTTTGGAAGTCTTTTTGGAATAGCCATCAGAGTTGTCATTGAATTACCCTTCATGTCCTGAATGTCACCAAAATGTCTTCTTTTCAATAGTTCCTTTCTCTTCAGATAAAGAAAAAAGTCATTGGGGGCCAGACCAGGTGAGTAGGGAGGATGTTCCAATACAGTTATTTGCTCACTGGTTAAAAACTCCCTTGCAGACAACTACACAAATAAATTTGTGAACTTGCCACCATCACTCAGTGTGCAATGGATATTTCAGAAAGACTTCCAAAATTGCTTTGAAGGGTGGATTAGGCACTGACACTGGTGCAGAGCCTCCCACAGAGAGTACTTCCATGGTGACTGTAGCGGTATTCAGCAGTGAGGTGTGTCGCACTTAGAACAATTAAGTTCACGGACTTACTGTCTGACCTCAAATGGGGATAGGGGAAGATTGCTGCCACCACTTTGTCTTATTTAAAACTTGCCAATTCCTTGAATTTTCCAAACCTTCTAGTGGCATTAATTGGTTTTGTCACTATTTATCTGATTGTTGCTAAGGTAGAACATCTTGTCTCGTGTGTCCTAGAGATTTCTGCTTTTCTTTTTTGTGATTGTCTTATTCCTACTCTTTGCTACATCTGCTAGCCACAAGGTTGGCAGTTCGGATTTGCCAGGCGCTTCCTGGAAACCCTATGGGGCAGTTCTACTCTGTCCTATAGGGTCACTATGAGTCAGAATCAACTTGACAGCACTGAGTTTGGTTGGTTTTCTCTTTGCCCGTTTTCCCACGGTGTTGCTTATCTTAGCCGTGTGTAGAAGTTACTTATATATTCTTGATAGTAATCCTTTATTGTAACACACTCTATACATATCTTCTTTCAGATTCCCTTTCTACTTTCTTTAGGACGTTATTTTGTCACGCATGTGATATAGATTTTAATATAGTCAAAGTCCTCAATCTTGTCTTTTAAACTTTGTGGATTTTTTTAATCTTGAGAAATCTCTCTCTTTCCTGAAGTGGTGTCAGGTAAAGGTCTAATTTTGCCCTTGTGAGTAACTAATTATCCCAGGAACATTTATTGAATATCCATTGGTTTATACACTCTCCCTGTCACACCAAGCTTCTAAACATGTGGTAGAGGTTTCTAAACTCTTGTTCTCTTCTATTAATCACATCCTTTTCACAGTTGGGTCTTCTGAAATACTTATTTTAATCATGTATATATATTAACTTCAGAAAATAAATATTAATAAGATCAGTAAGCATTTTTAACAGTGAAGATGGAATATTTTTTTTCAGTTTTCCTTTGAGGATCTATAGAAAAGTGCTTCCAGAAAAACTATGGCTGGCAGCTTCTACCAAAGAATCATGCAAGGCAAATTGCTTTTACAAATAGTCACAAAATTGTTGAACTCACGCACCTTGGAAGATAGATTTGATGTAAAGCACTTGGTAAATAACTCGGTAGTATAATCTTCTGTGGTATAAACTAAGCTTCATCTAGGGGAGGTGTTCAGGGTCTATTCTTGGAGAAGAGTTAAGAATGGGCTCTAATGCACCTTTTGGAGCCAATAAGCCTTGCCAGGTAAATAATGTGTGTTTTAAACATCCCTGAGTCTATATTTACAGTCATATGATAAACGATAATGGCTCCAAAGAGAAACATTAAGATCTAATGGACATTTAAAACAGCCCCTCAATATGTATTTATGCAGGGGAACCAAGGAGACTCAAAAGCAGTTTAATTCTATTTGATCAATGACAATCAATGGCTTTGAAAGAGATAGACTATTTGAAGAGTCCATATTTTAAGACTTCTGTAACCAGCATGCCTACAAGCTTATGGTTATAAATGCTTCTTTCTAACTTGGGACAGATGTGGAATTTTGAAAATATCCCATTAAGATCACACCAAAAAAAGGCCTGGAAGATTTAGCATCGAGAAAGATGACATTTCACAACAGTGAAGTTGTGGTGCCCGATAGGAAAAGCTGCTGCACCCTTTTTATATCCTCAAATGGATTTCATTTCATGTTACTCCGTAGGAGTCATTTTGAAGGCAATTTCTTCTGAAAATGAGCTTTGAAGCTTTGCTGTTTTTAAAAATCCTACTTGATTCAGTTTGCACAGGCCTTGGTTTCTATTTATGTTCTTCCACTTTAGAATCACTTACATGTTCATTGGATTGTTTGAATGAAAGACTCAAATCACCCCTACCATGTCATTGAACAGTGCTGAGTGTGGGGGGCAGGAGAGGGTACCACAGAACCAGACTTTGCATCAGATTCTTGGAAAGCTTTTATTGGATATGGAGAAAACAAACAAACCAAAACCCAAATCCACTGCGGTCAAGTCAGTTCTGACCCACAGTGACTCTATAGGGCAGAGAAGAACTGCTCTATGGAGTTTCCAAGGAGCATCTGGTGGATTTGACCTGCTGATCTTCTAGTTAGTAGAAGTAGCACTTAACCACTACGTCACCAGGGTTTCCCTATTGGCTATACAGCACCATAAAATTGTAGGGTGCTTTTGGAAGCTGCCAGACAGTTGCTTATGAATATAGAGAATGGATTCACCTGGGTTGATTTTGGATGTTAAGCTCATTCTTCTTAGGCTGGGAATGTTGCTATTTGATACTTCCAATTCCACTATGACATCAGGGGCAGTCCTGGTGGCTAGTTCATTCCTCTACGCTCTGACCACACAACACCGCCCCCAGCCCCTACTCAGGAACAACAGAGACCTTACATATTTGCTTTAGTGACCTAACATCCCATCAAGTACTGAACATGGAATTCCAGTCTAACAGTCTATCGCCACGGCACTCCAAGTTCCCAAACTTCAAATCATCTAGGAATAGGCAGTGAATTCATTTCCTGCTTTACGTATGCTCAGAGTTCTTCCAAAGCTGTTACATCCAGAAGCATCGACAGAGATACTGATGTTAGGAGAGACGAATGTGCACCTCTCTCACTAATGTTCACAGCCTAAAATCTCTGTTGAATTCTCTGTGCTATTCACCAGAGTTTGGTCTGGCCACCTCTAAAGAACCTAGGAAGCCTGAGTGAAGTGAAGAAACATCAAACCTGGCACAATCCATAGACTGGAAGCAAAATCAGACTACTCTGGGCTCACATATCCTCAGATTCATGTACCACGTTAGAGTAAGGCATTTGTAATCCAGGAAGACTGGAGCTTGAAATAATTGATGTATTTTATCTTCTACTGGGGCAGAAGAGAAAAGTCCTGGTCATATAGTGGTTAAGTGCTATGTCTGCTAACCAAAAGGTCAGCAGTTCAAACCATCCAGGTACTCCCTGGAAACTCTATGGGGCAGTCCTACTCTGTCTATAGGGTAGCTATGAGTTGGAATCAACTTGATGACAGTGGGTTTGGTTTTGGGGTTTGGGGCAGAAGATCATAATAAGAAACCCTAACATCACAGATGGAATGTTAACTGACCTATGAAATTCACTATAATTCCATGTCACTGAACATACTAAAGATTACAGATCCACTAAGGGTCATCATATCGGGAATATGTGAACCTAACGTAGGGACACAAATAAGCATGAGTCCATAAAGACTAACTCATGGTGACAACAGGCACAAAGCATGTTAGGAAACACAGAATGTCCACACTGAGACAGAATGAGTTAGGCAAGAGGCACGTAAGAAGGTAACCCCTGAAAAAGCCCTGTGGCTGTAAGTGCCTCCTTGATGCTTTCGGGGTGCTTAATATACACCTCTAGAAAACAGGAGAAGAAAACATATGCAAAGCAAAGTGGCAGATAAGAGACACACAGAGGATATAAAGTGACAAGGGCCAAAGGGAGCAAAGACAGGCAAAGGCAAATAACATCTTGTCACAACTTCCCACAATCTGCTTTCATAGAGAGAATATAATAAATTTATATATTTCCACATAAAGAATGATTGATTTTCATGTTGAAACATTTATTTATTTTGTATTATTATTTTATTACTGCAGTATTACTTTATTAATAAATTATGCATATAGTTAAGAATTTATGCATTATGCATCATTAGAGTGCCTAGTTACTTTATTTTCACTACATAATTATATTACTGCTGAGTATTCTGACTGCCGAAGTCTCAGGAGTTTGGATAGTGAGTCTTGCAGCCTGGGATACTTGTGGGACATAGGCTCAGCTATGGTTAAACAGCCACCACTCATCGGACCATAATGGTTTGTGTGTTATGATGTGGTGTTGTGTTATGAGGCTGGCAGTTATGCCACAGGGGATTCAAATACCAGAACAGTCATCCAGGGTGAACAGGTTTCAATGGGCCTTTCAGACTAGGAAGATACGCCTTATGTTCTACTTAAAAAAAATCAATGCGAACTCTTCAGAGTACAACAGAACACAGTTTGACTTTCTTGCTTTGGATGTGTCATCAGGAGGGATCAGTCACTAGAGGGTCACATGCCCATTGCCCATTGCCCATTGCCATTGAATCAATTCCGACTCATAGCTACCCTATAGTACAGAGTAGAACTGCCCCAAGGAGTGCCTGGTAGACTTGAACTGCCAATCTTTCAGTTAGCAGATATAGCACTTAACTACTACAGCACCTGGGTTTCCAAGGATGACATTAGGTTTGGTAAAGTTGTGGGCCAAGAAGGGCAAAGAAGACCCTTGGTAAGATGAACTGGAACAGCAACTGCAACAGTGGACTCCAACTTGCTGTCAGCTGTGAGGATGACATAGGACTGGGCAGCATTTCACTTCCTGTTACCACAATTTGAGTGTCTTATGACAAGACAAATCTATTCTCACCCAGTTCACGTGGCCAGAAGCCCCACATCAAGTGGCATGGTTGACTCCTTCTAGAAGCTCTGAGGAAGAATCTATTTCATGCTTCCCTCCTCACTCCTGGTGGTTCCCAGCAACCCTTGGAGTTCCTCCAGTGCCTGTTCCCATGGTTCCATGACATTATTCACTGTGTAGGTCTCTGTGTGTGCTCTCCTCTTCTTCTGCGTCACCACTCCCTGGATGTAGAGCTCACCCTAACCCAGTATGATCTCATCTTAACAAATTACATCTACAGAGACTCAGTTTTCAAGTAAGGTCATATTATGAGGTTCCAGGTGGACAGGAACTTTCCGAAGACACTATTCAACCTACTATATTGACATCTGCTTGGGTGGCAGCAGCTGTTCAGCAGGTAGAAACAAGGTATTAGTTCCAAGTGAAGTTCACAGCTCATGTCACCAAGGGACCCTCCACACTGGGATCAATTATCCTGCTTCCTGTCATGGCAAGACTGGCGGGGATAGACACTGTTTTGCACTCCGTTGTTGTTGTTAGGTGCCGTCAAGTCAATTGTGACTGACAGCCACCCTCATGTGACACTGTAGAGTGACCCATAGAGTTTTCTAGGCTGTAGTCTTCATGAGAGCGGATTGCCAGGTCTTTTCTCAAACAGAGCTGCTAGAGTGATTTGAAACATCAACTTTCAGTTTAGCAGCGGAGTGTCTAATGTTATTTCTGCATATCCTCTGTGATGGCACTTACCTACCGCTGTCAAGTCTACTGTGACTCACAGCAACTTTATAGGACAGGGCAGGATTGCCCTATAGGGTTTCCATGCAGTGCCTGCTGGATTCAAACTGCTGACCTCTTGGTTAGCAACCAAGTTCTTAATTGCTGGGCCACAGAGCTTCACACTGGCACTAAGTAGGTATTTGCTAAATATTTGTGAAATAATTGACGGAACAAATTATCTACGCCATCTGAGCATGTGCTTACAGAGAGAATACTGATTATTATTCACCTTCATCCGAGAAAGGTCAAGGCCTGATACAGCCCAGTTTTATTTTTTTAGTCTCTGGGACCTGCAGCAGTTGGCCTTGGGGAGTGGAGAGGGATTTGCGCAGCAGGCCTGGCTGGGGAAGCAGTGTTTGGAGATGAGCAGCACCAGCTGCATTCCCAGGGTGCTCTGCTGAGTCAGGCCCTCAAGTGAGCAAGGCTGGTTCAGGCTAGGACATGCATTATGTTGGGTTTTCTAAATGTATTTTTAGATGACACTGTTTAATGCTTCATGCTATCTTCATTTGGCTTTCTTTCTTTCTTGTTTTTTTAAATTGTAATTTTTCCAAATCTTGAATTGTATGTTTTGTAGGCTAATTATATGTATTGGAAAAATTAGAATAATAATCATTGAACTAGTAATTAATGCAACCAAGTGAGGACTTACTATGCATCAGAATTGTTTCAGCCAGTTTATGTTCCTTCTGTGGAAATCCAGACTGAGTAGTGGTTAGGGGTTACAGCTGCTAACCAAAAGGTCAACGGTTTGAATCTACCAAGTGCTCCTTGGAAACTCTATGGGGCAGCTCTCCTCTGGTCTACAGGGTCACCATGAGTCAGAATCGACTCGATGGCAGCAGGATTTTTTTGGTTCTCTCCGAGTGAGTGAATAGAGGCCTAGAGCTGGAGTTACAGGTGTTGATTCTAGGTTCTGGCTCAAATCCAGACGCGTCACTTACAGCCCTTTGTTTGGACTACAGATCATTGTCGTGACATTTTCTCCAAGTTAATGGTAATGAAGAAGATAGAGCTTTCTCTTCCAATCGACAGCTTCATGCAGATCTTCAAACTAAACCACATCTTCAAAGGTTTTTCCTCCAGTAATCCATTGATAAACATGTATTGATTGCTTATCATTAGGCAAAACCCAGAGGTACAAGGAAGAATCACAGTTCCTGTGCTCAAAAAGATGGCAGTTGTGTGTGTGTCTAGGCGTGCGTGAGTGTGAGAAAGAGAGACAGTAAGAAGGAGGGGGGAGAGAAGGAGGAAGGAGTTTGGGGTTAGGGTAAGGGGGAGGAGTGCCCAGACTTCCATTTCCCCCCCATTCTTTCATCTGTGCTATCAACAACTGAATAATATTACTAATTTCATGCTTCAGTATTTTTCTGACCTTCCTTCTCCGAGATGACTATAATGAGTTTTTCTCAGTGAGTCAAATGTACCGACAAAAGGTCCAAGAAAGAGACTATGGTATTCTCAAGTTCAACGACCTCTGCGTCTGATTGTCAGAAACTGCAAACTCCACGCAGCCAGGGCGAGGTCCAGATGTCTGTACCTTGTCTGTCTGTCAGAAAGCTAATGTGAAGTCATTAGCTGCACTCAGATAATTATTGGGGGGGCGGGGGGGTGGGGAGGGACAGTCAAATGGCTCCTAAATGCAATGTTTCTTCATTACTTTCTAATGTGAAGTTGTAAACACGGAAATCAGAGTCTGGAACGATTTCTGGCCGCTGTTTTCTTAAACCCATGACACCAGCACTGAGTGCTTTTCTGCAGGATGGCTGAAAGGTTCACAAATCCAATATCCCTGGGAGTGATTTCATTAGATTTCCAAACTGTAAAGCCCATCTGGAGCGCCCTTACTCCTGTGCGACTTGCACGGGCTGACACTGAGGAGGCCATCGGAGGACCTCGCCCACTCCAGCTCTTCCGTAGATCGTGCTGGTCAATGGAGAGCCTGAGACGGCTCACTGTTAACTTGCCTTCACTCAGAGGACTGTCACTAAGGACTTTTCCTTTGTTGTTTTTTTTTCCTTTTTTTACTACATGCTTAGCTTGGCTCTCTAGCAGAAAGGAAGACGAGAATGAAATAAACAAGCCCTGGATTCTTTCCACATGTCCTTGAATCCCAGGTTCCTCAAGGCATCTTTACACAACTGAGCAGACAGAGTTCAGAGGAGAAAATGCCCCATGCAGGTGGGTCCCAGCGCCTGAAGGGAGGGGCCAGATGGCTAGAGGGGCCAAATGGCCACACGGCCCGCCTGAACCACAGCCAGCCTCTCCCTCTGGGGTCCTGCCCAGTCGGTCCCTGGGCTGGATTACCATGTCACCACGGGGAGGAGGATTTAAAATGCAGATTCCTGGGCCCAGAACCTCCCTGAGAGAAAAGACCTGGCAATCTGCTCCCTTAGAGGGGGAACCTAGGAAACCCCACGGGCAGTTCTACTCTGTTATGTAGGGTCACTATGAGATAGGATCCACCCAGGGGCAGAGCAAAACAATGACCTCTACAGATACTGATAAAGGAGGTCAGAACTGTGCCTCAAGAATCCACGTATTTTTTAAAAAAGCTACTCAGGATATTCTAATGCAACACCAAGTTTCAGAAGGGCTGTGAAGGCAAGATTGCCGAGATCCCTTTGCTGCTCAGCCTGGCAGTGGGGGTAGGAGGAGGATAATCATCTAGACTCAGTCTCAGAAGCTGTCTGGGCAGATTAACGATTTGTTGCCCCTTTAAACTAACTATACTTCTTCTTTTCCTTTGCATTTACTTCTGGGGGAGGCAGAGGGTAACGGGTTGATGGGGATGATAGATTGTGGAGGCAGAGGTCAGTTTACCTTTCTTTTCCTGAGACATTTAGCTCTGCCCCCAAACTCCTAGACTGCCCCCTCCTTTAGCAAAACCCTGCCACAGAATGCAGCCACTGCCCTGAGAAGTTCTGTGACTGCTTTATTTTTAAAATCTAAGATTGTCCCTTAAGAGCCTCCATACCACCCCGGGTAAGTAACCACCTCTACTTCTTAGCCACATGGTGATCTTCGTGATAAATGTAAGATATTTCCTTGCTATTCTATTTCCAGTGATGATTTATGTTCCAGAAATGTCTTTCATGCCTTTTGATTTAAAGACCTAGTCCACCAGCCATTCTGTCCGCTGCTCAGTCTGCCTCTGGCTACACCCCTGATTCCACAGACAGCTTCCACAGAGGCCTGCTCATTTCCAGAGGGTGAGATCCTGGGCAAAGACAACCATGCTTATTTCCTTTCTACTCTCTGGGTTCAGATATAATCAAAGAGGTCAGGGAATTAGATACAATGGCTTTCCTGTTTGTAATGGAGCCCTGGTGGGAAGTAAGTTGAGAGCTTGGCTGCTAACCAAAAGGTCTGCAGTTCAAATCCACCAGCTGCTCCCTGGAAACTCTACTGGGCCATTGTACTCTGTCCTAAAAGGTTGCTATGAGTTGGAATTGACTCAACAGCAATGGATTTGGTTTATTTGCAAAGAGTGAAGACAGCTTGAGATGATGCTTTGTGGGAAGTGCCATGAGGAAAAGAGGCCATGGATTATTTGGAAAGAAGAGACTGGAGTTGATAAACACTGGGATTAAAAGCAGAGACCCAGCCAGGTATCTGGGAGGGAGAGGAAGAGAGGACAAGTGCCAGTGAGAAGAATCTGCTCTTGTCACCTTCTCTTGGGTGACATTGGCAACAGTTTAGTGATATACCCTACATCTTGAGATGAAATGCGACCACCACCACCTGAGCAGTTCTGCAGAGGGCCAGGAGTCGGGTGGATAGACAGACACCTGCGTGAAATGCTGCCACCTGAGCAGGCAACCACAGAGCTGGCCCTGAGCCGCTGGGACGGATGGGTGAGGATGCTTTTCTGCCTGCCCATTAGGGTCCCTGTGTGCTGCAGGAAAGGGCTTGCTTGGGGGAAAGAATATACAAAACAGCCCCCTGAGGATGTGAGCCATGAAGGGGGACCGTGAGCCCACGGAAGGGCCCTCACCTCGCAGGACAGCTTGACAGCACACACATGTGACATCTGATTTCAGAAACCCTCAGCGAGGAAAACAGACTCACCTGCAGAGTATCTCATAAATCATGTCACCTGGGAGAATCTGAGTCAAAAACAAACTGACAGCTAATCTGACTTTTTATATATGGGCTGCTTTTATCATTCTAAAAATTATTTCAGCCTAGATTCATATGTGATCTCAAAAGTCCTGATAGAGTCTCTTAACAAAATGACCTTGGTTAAACATCGGAGAAGATGCCAGATAGTATCTCCCATGAGATCCCAGGCACCGGGGACCCTTAACAGGTTCTTCCTCATAAATCTGATAGAGAGCTGCTTGAAGGTTCAGCCAGTAGGAGGGAAGGGAGAAATCCTCTGTCTTCTGGGCCTCTGACTCAAATCTCCCCATGTTCAGTGTCCCAGTTTTCCTAATTTTCTTCCTGATCCATTATATCTGGCTTTACCACTAAACCTCATGATATCAACCTGTTAGAAGGCTTGGACCTGGTTTGTAACTTAAGTTGCTCATCAGCCTAGGCCTCAAGGGTCCCAGACCTCAAGGTTCCCAAGCGTCAAGGTACTGGGCCGCAAGATGCTGGTCAACAGCAGTTTATTGATCTCTAATAATTTTCCCATCTGAAGATCCCTATCCATCTGATTGATTTAATGAGTGATGTTTGCCATCAGCAAGGTGTTTGGGGCAGACAAGCTTGGCTACGAGTCCTCTAAGCTATCCCAACCGGACTCAGAGCTTATGTGGAGAAACAAAAGACTTCTATGTTGAGACTTGTTCTGGAGACTCGGGACAGACACTGTAGGGCTATCAGGTGCAGACTCCTAACTGATCTGCTGATGTGACGACCCACTGACCTCTGCTTGTTTCAGGGCTAGTTACGGAGTTGCCTGAGCTATTTGGGGTTTATTAAGGATGATCTACTTGAGGCTACTTTGGAAATAAGCACTAATACCAACATGTTTAAGCCAAGCTCCTTTGTAGCAGAAGGCAGCTAGCGTTCTCTTTTGTAAGGTGCCCCAGTCAGGAAGGAAGTTACCCCAAGAAACGCAGCAAGTAACAGAGTCAAGGAAGAGTCAGTGATCAGCCACACGGATGCCCGTGGATTTGCTGCCTATTTCTTGTAATCCCCCTTGAGATACATGGAAGCATGTGTGGCAATCTTATGCTCGATAAAAAGCAAGTGTTCTATCAGGCTATTAAGTGCTTCTGATGAGAGCCCGATGCCGTCTTCATTCCTACTTTTAATTAGGAGGCACCAGAAAATTACAGGCTGGCTCCTCTTCTCGCAACCTTAACAGCTGCAGATGAGCAGAGCTGCTTCTGGGGTTAACGGAAGTGTTCTGCGTGTCCTTTGTTAAACCCAGTCCTTAAGCAAGTGGAGTAAAAGCGTCCACTGCGGCCAACGCCAAGGCCAACAGGTCACCTAGAGAAGCTAGTCTTTCGTGGCAGTTGTCTTACAGGTTCACATGGCGTGCTCCTGTGCAATTAGAAGCTCTCCCTGTCGCAGCGTTTCTGCCCAGTGTTAGAGTTTGACCTTAAAGTGAATAAACACAATTCAGGGAGCGTTTCGTCCGATAGGCATGAATATACTGGAACCGGAAGAGATTGTTGTTGTTGCGTACTACCAAGTGGATTCTGTCGCATGGCATCCTGACAGAACAGAGTCGATGGCCCCATGGGGTTTCCAAGCTGTAATATTTACAGAAGCAGACGGCCGCACCTTTCTCCCGTGGAGCAGCTGGTGGCTTTGAGCCACTGACCTTTCAGCTACCAGCTGAAGGCTGAGCCGCTGCGGCACCAGCTTCCTGTGGAAGAGGTGGAGCCTTGGATATCCCAGAGTTCACCTAATGAGAGGAAGAACGAGGAGTAGTTCAACGTGATAGCCCAAAGGTACCAAGCAGAAAATCCCAAGCATGGCATCATACGCTTTATTAACGTCTACAGTGTAAAATATTTTCAAGTGCACCATCCCAGTTATGGACACTGAGGCTCAGTGAATTTAACCGACTTGATCACGCAGCTATGAAGGGACAGATGGGGGCTTTTCCAGATCACCCACTCCAGGGTCATCTCTCACCTCTGTCTGTTCCATGTCCAGCTAAAACGCCTTGTGACCCTGAACAGAGAAGGTATTCCACATAAGATATTTAAGAATCCCTCTGGGAAGTTTAAGTTCAATGATTTTGGCTTCATTGTTCTTGCAACATGTCATAAAGTTAAAAGGCTGTACCACCTTTTCTGTATATACAAGCAAGCTTCTTTTTTCTGTGTGTGCAGGCAGTGCTTGGCTTCAGGACAAGTCAGAGGACTTCTGTTTGCCCTTTGCTGTTCTGTAAATTTGCCCTCATTTTGAAAAGACTGAACCCAGCACTGCTCCCAACAAATGACTCACAGTCATCTTCAGTGTCTCACATGCAGCTTTTACATCATTAAAAAGTCTCAAAGCCTCCTCCTGCACTCAGGTAAGGGTAAACAGGAACGTGATGCACCTGTTCCACTTACCCACAAATCTGACTTTAAAGAGGCAACTGAATTGTATTTGTAACCTGGAAACTGCTTGTGTAGTCTTGTATTCAAGAACCAGGCAACAGGCTTTACAGAGCTGTGCTGATGCCCAAAGTGTCCAACAAGAAAGGGGAGTGTTAGCATCATTGTGCTTTGTTCCAAAGCTAAAGTTTAAAGCTGTTGTGGACTAAACGGTGTCCTCCAAAAATGCGTATCACTTTAGCGAGGCCATGATTCCCAGTATAGCATGGTTGGCATCCGCTTTGTGGTCCGAGGTGACTTTCCTGTGTGTTGTAAATACTAGTAGCTTCCTGTAGTTAATGAGGATTGGGTTATTTTAAAGTGGATTAGGGTGAGACGCACCATCCTTACTCAGGTCCAACACTGACCAGAGTTAAAAGCAGAGAGACGCAAGCAGAGAAATGGGACCTCACGCAACCAAGAAACAAGCCCCGAGAGAGGAGTGCCTCCTTTGGACCCAGAGTCCCTGCGCTGAGAAGCATCTGGACCAGGGGAAGACTGATGGCAAGGACCTTTCCCCAGAACTGACAGAGAGAGAACATCTTCCCCTGGAGGTGGCACCCTGAAAGTGGACTTCTGGCCTCCTCAGTTAGGAGAGAATAAATTCCAGTTTATTACAGCCATCTACTTGTGGTATTTCCGTTATAGCAGCACAAGAGAAGACAAAGCACATGATAGGAATACACCTAATTTGTTAAAATTATAATTTCGGCTCATTCACACTGTCAGTGATGGTATTTCCTTTAAAACGTACTAAGTTAACTACATGGAAATATTGTCCCCAGACAGCCACTCTGGATATGAAACTGCCAGAATAGTTTATTGAAAGTCCCTAGAAACTCAGTGAAGGCAGAGAATGCCTTCCAGATCAAGTGGAGTCCTTCTGCCTAGTCCACAAACAGATTTTGACAGAAGAGAAATGAACTATATGCTCTTTAATGGTCTTTTCTACATCTGATTCCTTCCTGAGTCAGATCCGACTCAACGGCACTTGGCTTTGGCTTGGCTCCTACAACTAAGATGGAACAAAAAACTAATAATTTCTCTAACTGCTTTCTTCGACACGTTGTAGCTGCATACACATTGTGCAGCAACACTTGGAGTGCATCTTGTGGTCTTTGCCTCCGAGCCCACCTGTCTTCTATAGCATCTACCCACAGGCTACCTCCACTGTACATGCTGGGTGTGGCTGTCTTTGGCTCTCTTTGGCTTATATGTCATTTCTCCCATCTACCTTGTCTTCTTCCTTGGATTAGAGACAATTTGGTTACGGCAACTCTCCTTTTTAAACCTCTAAGTGCCTTGCATACAAAAAAATGTTCTAAGTGTTACATTCTGTCTGCTTTACCTTCCTGGCTCTATGAACTTAGAGTGCTGAGGTTTTTTTTTTTTTTTTTCTCTCTCGTGCCCAGAAAAAAAATCTACGACAAGTTAACTACGGATGTTTAACTACTTCCAATAGTTATTTAAAATGCAGCCTCTTCTAATTTTATTCTTAAATACCATAATTAGGATTTGTCTATACATAATGTAGAATCTCAGTGAGCTACCACATTATTCCATTAGTCATTCTCTCCAGCTTTCAGACCAGTAATTAACATTTCACCTGTCTGAAGTTGCAGATAGTGTCTCTGATGAAACGCAAACAAAGTGAAAGGCTGGCTTTAATAACATGCCGTGCCTGTTGTCATGATGGAAGTGTTATGACTTTGATAAGTATAGAGTTTCTTTTGTTAGATGGTAATTTTCATTGATAAATCAATCCAACTATTTAAAATAGTGGATTATTATCCAACATCTTTCTTCTCCCAAAATCAGCTAAAAAAAAATTGTTTTGCTTATTACGAGGATCAGAACGAATCTGCGAGTAAGCATTCATCACCAAACACAGTGACCATGTCATTTCAGGAAGTGATCCTCCACTAGCCCAAGTTATCTCTTCTGCCAGATTAAAGCCAGATGTCCCCATGTCCTTGTCTCCTATGAGTAAGGAATTCACGCTCATTAAGTGAGTATCTAGCTGAGTATTCAACTCAATGAAATAAGGGTGAATCATTTCCTCTAGAGGAAGTGTGTCATCTATTTTATGCCAAAAGGAAACAATTTTGCAAATGACCTTTTACAGAGAGACAAGCCAGGGGAAATTAAGGCCTCTTTAGAGTGGGTGATCTTTCCTTCTCTCCTACCCAGACTCAGATACAGTGAGATGAAAAACCAAGGACTCAAGTTGATTCTTTGAGCTTTAAGACTTAAAGATTTATTTGTCTATGTTCATCTGTTAAGAAAAAAATCAGTATCTATAAAAATATCGACAACTGATATGATGAGTTGTCCACACACAAAAAAAAGAGTTTAAAAGGGATAATGTAAAGATTTGGATAAAACTGCAAACAAACACAAAATAAAAGCCCAGGCACTGAGCATGAGAATAGGACACAGGGACACACAAGTGGAAAACAGCTCAGGGGCCTAGACTGACAATAAGCTCGATAAACTTGTCAATTCCAACTCACAGTGATGCTACAGGACAGAGTCGAACTGCCGCATAGGGTTTCCAAGGAGCATCTGGTAGACCTGAACTGTTGACCTTTTGGTTAACAGTTGAGCTTCTAACCATTATGCAACCAGGTTTCCCTAAAGCTCAGTGGGATTCAGTAAAAACTATAGTTTCCAAAAAGGCTAAAGCAAGAGCAGACCATGTGACCAGTAAAAATAGAGAATCTAAAAGGAGATAGGTTAAACAAACAAACAGTTGTCATCCAGTTACCTTCTACTCATAGTAACCCCACATGTGTCAGAGTGGAACTGTGTCCTGAGGGCTTCTCAGCGCTAATTTTCCAGAAGTAGGTCACCACCTATGTTCGCAGGTGCTTCTGGGTGGGTTCTAACAGCCAGTGTTTCTGGTAGCAACTGAGTGCCTAGCCATTTGGGCCACAGAGTTGTGTAACACACACAGGTGCAGTATTCAGTGCTAATTAGACCCCACACAATACTGTGGATCCCAACAACCATGGAGAACATTTTGTAGAATGGGGATTCCAGAACATTCAGCTGTGCTCATGAGGGACCCACACATAGATTAGGTGCAGTCCCTTGAACAGAACAAGCTGGTGTAGCATGGTTTAAAGTGTTCAACATCTTTGCTCCTTATACTTTGCTTTAAAGGTAAGCACTTATTATAAATTGTTTAAAACATTTGAATGCATTTTGAAGTAGTTCTCTTAAAGTAGGTATTTTAAGTTACCTTTGTTTCTTAATTTTCTATTTTTTCTGGGTCGTTTTTTCCCTCCACTTTGGTCATGCTTATTTAGTGCTGCAGGCTTTCTGAAGCATCTGAAGATTTTGATTGGATATATGTACTCCAAGGCATATATATATATATGTATATATATATATATATGCATGTATTTTTTAAATGTTTAAATATGTATGTATACAACAAAACATTTGCCATTTTAACGTGTTTCACATGTGAAATTCAGTGGTAGTTACTATGTCCATCCTAATTTACTGCTGCAAGCTTTCTAAAGTATCTGAAGACTGTGAATGGCACACACACACACAAACACATACAACTGCCAATTAACTTCACAAACTCATCCTAGAAAAGGTGCTACACACTTCATTGCTAAATATCACTCAGGTCATCTTTGAAGCGATTTCCTTGGGAAGCTATGCAACGATGTCAGCACCTAGTCCACTCTTCAAAACAGTTTTGGAACTCTTTTCCTCCAATGGCCATTGCAGACAGTTGGCAAATTTGTCAAGTGTATGGTTGTCTGTGATGGAGTTTTTAGCCAATAAACAAATCGCTGCATTGGAACAGCCTCCCTACTACCTGATCTGGCCCCCAGTGACTTTTCTCTTTACCTGGAGATAAAGGAAATATTGAAAGACAGACATTTTGATGACATTCAGGACATCAAGGGTAATACAATGACAGCTTTGATGGCCATTCCAGAAAAAGAGTTCCAAAGTTGCCTTGAAGGGTAGACTAGGTGCTGGCATTGGTACGTAGCTTCCCAAGGGGAGGACTTCGAAGGTGACCATAGCGATGTTCAACAATGAGGTCTGTAGTACTTTTTCTAGGATGAATTCACAAATTTAAATGGCAAATTTAAATGTGTATATATAGATATATAATATACATATGTGTGTGTACATAATTTTATTGTGCATCATTTTACACATAGATATAATTTTGTATATCTATAATAAGCAGACACCAGGCAGCATAGTGGGTAAGCACCACAGCTGCCAACTGAAAGGTCAGCAGCTGTAATGCACCAGGCCCTCCTCGGAAACCCCGTGGGGCAGTTCTACTCTGTCCTATAGAGTCACTGCAAGTCAGAATCAGCTGGATGGCAATGGGTTTGTTGTTTTTGTAGATAACAAGACACTGGCAATTTTGACATTTTTTATTTTTTTGGCATACAACTCAGTGACATTAACTCTATTCATCATGTTGAACCGTCCCCGCTATCCAGTTCCGTACTTTTCTGTCACTTGTAAAAGAAGCTTAATTCCCTCTAAGGAATAACTCCCTGTTGCTCCTGTGTAAAAATGGCAGGGGTTGGAGTGGAGTAGGGCAAGGTGGGGTGGGGTGGGGTGGGGCAGGGGTGGGGGGGTATAGGACCTGCTCTAAGTTCACAGGAGACAAGGAAAATCAAAAAGAGGTGGCAGTCAGACGCGCCTCTTCTCTCAGCCATCTTTGCCAATTCTGACACCACCCACCCCTTCTGTGGCACCCTCTACTTCTCTGCAGAGTTTCCTAAGTCACTGCAGTGGCCACCCGGGACTCACAGACAATACCATGATTATGGGGTTCATTGAGGAAGCAGCAGGTTACAGTTCACGCTCAGGAACGCTCAGGATACCGTTCTTCCATCAGGACAGGCTCTTCCCATGCTCACAGCTGCGGCTCTCCCCCAGGGTACCCAGCTTTCTCTCTCTCTGGGCAGGGAAGGTCAACATGCCATCCCCTGCTGCCGGAACTCTGCTGCTGTTTTTCTATCACTTTCTGTGTTACAGCTCTCTCTCTCTCTCTCTCTCTGTCTCCTGGTTCTAGGAGCTTCTCGGCACAGGGACCACAGACCCAAAGGATGTGCTGGCTCCTGGCTCTTCTTCTTTGGTAATGCTGGGGTCACCTCTCTCCTGCCTTTGGGGTGGCTCATTTAAAATCCAGGGAGATAGTGAAACTGACCAGTTCCTTTGATGAGCCATAACTAGCTGATCTCACAGCCTCACCCAGTCCCTTGCAGGGCAGTTACAAGACCATGGCTAGCAAGACCACAAAAATGGCCACTGCACCATACCTTGGTAATCAGTACCAGACTCTGGACTCAATACATTTGCCTCCTCATATTTCATATTAGCAGGATCATGTATTTGTCCTTCTGCAACTGCTGATGTTACTTAGCGTAATATTGTCAAGGTCATCTGTGCTGCGCTATGTGTCTGGGCTTCATTTCCCTTTACAGCTCAGTATGGTCCCATCGTGTATATGTACCGCCTTCTGTTTATCCAGTCATCTGCTGATGGACACATACTTAAGAACAAAGAAGCAGAGGCTGATGGTGAGGTATGTCTGCTACTGTGGACTAGTCTTGCTCTTTACATGGGTTTTAGAATGAACAGATCTTAAGCTGACGGTCAGGCTAGTGTCCTCTTTTAACTGTCAGATAATGCAGGCTTTCCTAGTCTCTGTCATGACTCAGGATGTCTGTCCTGATTCTTCCTGGGTGCTAGTTTTGATTGAAAGGAGCCCAAGAGACACAGACATTTTGTAATTCGCTGTTAACCTAAAAATTGGCAGATCAAACCCAAACAGTGGTTCCATGGAGGAAAGAACTGGTTATTTGTCTTCCTAAAAACTACCCAGAAAACCCTATGGGAGCAGCTCTCCGCTGTAACACATGGGGTCTCCATGAGTTGAGGCTGCCTTAATGACAGCGAAGAGCAAACAGTTTGTCTCCTTGGAGGAAAGCCCTCTAATATTTTGTTAGAGATAAAGGTTAGTTGTGTGCTGTTGTGCAGGAACACAAGGAAGGATGATGAGAGATGAACAGACCTTCAGGAAACACACAGTTTTCTGCCCACTTTACACTCCTCCCTAAGAACTTTTTGTGGGGTTCCAGCAAGCAGGTCTGTGGATACGGACTCTGGACATTGTGGTGCCTCAGTGCATTGCAGCTGGGCCTCCTTCTCTTCTATTCATCCATACAGCTTACTCCATTCATTTTCTCTCTTCTACCTGATGGTGCATGTTGAAGTCCTCAGCTGCTAACTAAAGAGTTGATGATTTGAATCCACCCAGCAGCTCTGCAGAAGAAAGACCTGGCAATCTGCTTCCATAAAGATTAAAAACAAACAAGAAAAAAAAATTAGGTAGAGTCGATTCCAATTCACAGGAATCTTACAGGATTGTATAGAACCACATCATAAAGTTTCCAAGGAGCAGCGAGAGTATTCAAACTGCCTGCCAGTTAGCAGTTGTTGCACTTAACTTCTGTGCCACCAGCATTCCACCGTAACGATGACAGCCTGGAAAATCTTACGGATGAGTAGTCTACTTTGTCACCTGGGGTCTCCATGAGTTGAAAACAGAACCTAACAACAGTGTAATCATTTTATGAGTCAACTAAACTAGAGAAATCAATTGCTGTCAGGTGAACTGGGACTCAGAAATCCTAGAGGACACAGAAGAACTACCTCATGGGACTTACAAAGCGGTGATCTTTATGGGAACATACTGCCACATCCTTATCCCACAGAATGGCTGGAAGGCTTGAACTGACAACTTCTGTTAGCAGCTGATCACTGTAACTACTGCCCCACCAGGACGCCTGCGCTACACTTGAGTTCCCAGTTCTCCAGTCGAACATTTACCTAGGTACTGCTGCTTCCAGTGGAACTAAAGTCCATAGTCAGTTAGATTTCAATCACGCAAATCACCCTACATAATTTGAGCCTTAAGAACACAGCTGAGTTTTTCATGAGAAAGAAAAAATTCCACCTGTAGATGAGAGCTTCAGCTCTTCCTGGAAGTTTGGTCTGTCTTTCTTGAAGCCAACCCTATAGCTTTTAGACGTCCCACACAGAAACCCTGTAGTGCAGTGGTCTAGTGCTACAGCTCCTAACCAAAGGGTCAGCAGGTCAAATCCACCAACCTTTCCATGGAAACTCTATGAGGCTCTTCTACTCTGTCCTGTAGGGTTGCTATGAGTTAGAATCAAGTAGATAGCAGTGGTTTTTGCTTTAGCAGGCCACCTAGTGTGTCAGACACTTCCTTAGAAGTAACCTCTTTTATATATATACCTCCCACTGGGTCAGTTTACCTGACTGAATTCTGACTGATAAATTTAGACATTTGTTGAACTCTCTTATCCCGAGAAACATTCCCCCTTTAATTTTCTTGATTGTATGGGTTCATACTTCTACACATTAATAAATTATCATGAAGGGAGGGACATGACCCCATCTTCTGGGAGCCAGAATTCCTAATTATTTAACTAAGCCTGTTTGTTGATAATTAATTTGCCCCCAAGTTGTTCTTTTTATGCACTGCTGTGTATCACTGAACATCAGTATCTAGAATCTTGGTCCACACCTTAGTATTTGTTTAGTCTGAGTCCCTAGGAGAGGAATTGTTGCCATCAAAGAGCACATTTTAAAATCTTTTATGACACGTAGCCAAATCATCTTCCAAGACCCTTACAGCGAGCTTTGATGCCCTCTGCAGCATGAGAGGTGGTGAGTATGTGGAGGAGTGGCCGTCACCCTTCCAGTGGGGAGATGACAACTGAAACAACATCACACGAGACCACCAGGAAGTAGAGAATCAGATCATGTCCTGTATTCCAAAGAACAGCGGTTGTTGACCCGGAGGAGACACAGGTGGCCCATGAGAGCACTCTTCAGAATTTTGTTTTAAAGAAGGAAACTAGGACCCACTGGTAGACTCTAAAGAGAGTCAGATTTTTTTTTTAAAAAACTTACCAACATAGGGAAGATCTTCAAACAAACAAAAAATCCAAAAGCCCACTCCCATTGAGTTAATTTTGACTCACAGTGATTTTACAGGATAGAGTAGAACTTCTCCATACAGTTTCCACGGATAACCTGACAGATTCTGACTGCAGACTTTTTGTTAAGCAGACATGGCACAAAACCATTATTTTCCTAAAAAAAGGGAGGTAAAAGTCTGCAAAAGTAACCTAAGAAACCACGGACTTTCCAATCCTTGGACATGTCTAAGCACTTATGGTGTGCTATTAAGCATCCAATGGCTAGAACTTTTGACCAGAAGATTTGTTTTTTAATTATGATTGAGTGAAAGCATACAATCCAAATTAAATGGACATGCCTACCTATCTGCAGCTCCTTGTGCTTTCCTTGCTCAGTGACAGCACCATCCTCCTTTTCATTCTATGTATGTCATATCCTCTTAACAATCTTCTGTCCCCTCCTCTCTACCCTCTCCTCTCCCTTCTAGTAAGAGGCCAGTAAGACAGCATCCTATAGACGCATAGAACCACAAAGTACACACGCCGTATGGTTGCATTGTGTCCCTCAGTCCGTTTCATTCCTGTCTAAGGAGTCGACCTCACTAGTGTTTTTCAGTCAGGGGCAGCAGCAGGTCTAGGGGCCGTGTTCTCAGGGGCACCCCCAGGCCAGGACCATCAGTTGCAGTCTTTTAGTGGAGTTCTTGAGATGCACCCCTCTTTTTTTCATGTTGCCACTGGGACTCGACATTGTGTGTCCCACTGTGACTGTCTTTGTTGGCGGCTGGACGTCATCTGGTTCTTCTGGAGCAGAAGATTTTCAAGAACACTATCAACACCGGGCTTCTAAGTGTCCGTGTTTCTGTGAGGACTTTAAAATTGGCATATATCTGTATGTTCCTTGCTCTAATATACCAAGTTTCTTCATTTTTCCCCATCAGATTTAAAACCACAGTGAAAGATAGGACTGCCTATGGATATGCCAAGATGCTGACTGCTTCAGCTCTGTGGCTTTTACAGTTTTAGATCTATAGGTTATGAGGACTGGCTCTGAGCAGCAGCGAATATGAACTAAAGGTCAAATCTCGATCTGTAAAGCTTCAGTTTAAAGAGGGGTCTCTGTGACAAGGTTGTTGCTGGTTCCCAAATGAAAGATGTTGAGAGGTTGAGACACCAAGTCTGCAAGCATTCAGTTCTGATTTGAAGCTTCGTGTGGGATGATGTCAGATGGGCTCTTCCTAAATCTCCCCTGAGCCCAGTACTGTCGAGTCAATGCTGACTCACCAAGACCTTAGAGGACAGAGTAGAGCTGCCCTATACCGTTTCCAAGGAGTGGATGGTGGATTTGAACTGCTGAACTTTTGGTTAGCAACCAAGCTCTTAACCACAGCACCAGTAGGGCTCCTTAGATTCTGTATATGGTCAGTCATCATTGTATCACAACAATAAGGAGCTGGAACAATCTGGATTATACAGTAACTCTAATGTAATTCTAAGGGATCTGGCTACATTAAAGAAAGATAAATAAAAGCATAGCAAAGTTATGTATCTGACATTTAGAGGAGAGTATTCTATATTCAATGATGAGCTTGGGAACCATTTTCATGCTTTTAATAAAAACACCAAGTGAAATAGAAAGACTTGGCTTTCATTTCTATTGCCTGCAGAGTAAAGAAAGCAGCCTTTTCTACATGAATGAAGTAACGGGAGAAAGTGAATTTCATCTTAGAGAACAAAAACGAAATTATGGATTGGGATGATAGATGGCCACCAACTATTAGAAGGAGCCCTGCTAACGCAGTGGTTAAGAGCTTGGCTGTTAACCAAAAGATCAGCAGTTCAAATCCACCATTCACTCCTTGGAAACCCTAGGGAGACAATTCTACTCAGTCCTATAAGGTCACATTTGAGTGTGGAACCTGACTTTTCAAATAGGAATCACCAATATCTTTGGGCCACAAATGGCCTTTTTAAGAAACTGTCACAAACATGAGCATGGTAAGTATGGACCATGCCATGTTCCTCAACTGTTGTTGTTGGTAGATGCCACTAAGTTTGTTCCAACTCACAGTGATCTTATGTGCAACAAAAGCAACACACTTAGTGCTGCACCGACCTCACAGTTGTGTTTATGCTTAAGCCCACTGTTGCAGCTGTGGTGTCAATCCATCTCATTATGAGTCTTCCTCCTTTTCACTGACTCTTCACTGTTCCTCAGATAGAGCGTTAGCAAATGCACCCATCTAATGACAACATACTTTTTCCTACACAGTCGTTTTTGAGAGAAGTAATTGGATTTGCACAACTCCGAATGCAAAACATAAGATAAATAAAGCACAAAAGAATTAATAGGAGACCAAAATTAGTAAACAAGTGAATGGAAAAATATACATTTTTGTTTACTAATTTGACCAACAATAGCTATGCCAGGAAAAACAAAGAAAAATGAACATCTGCTATTCTATGAAACATTAATATTCATATAGAAATAGATGCTGTGGAATCCTTCAGTGTGGAGTCTTAGCATAGTTGAATTATTTTTATCTTTGGCACGTGCATAAGCCCTCTGAAAGCAATCTGTGATTAAAGTTGCTGACAAACTTAGGAATACATATTATTTCTTAATACTTGCAAATGTCCTTGAATACGCTGTGAAATGGGCAAACACCCTAAGGCTAAATAATTCTGCAGAATTGAAAAAATTATTTCTTTCCTAGTAATACATGTTGTTTGAGTGAATCTGAAGATTTCAATCTTCCCTGATTACCAGTGTGATCAATCTTCACGATTCTAAGTATTGAATTTTCTTGTTGTCATAATAAATGTGATTTAGTTCAGTTAGGGCAGCAGAAATAAAAGCCCACTTTATTTAGATTTAGGCTCCATTTCAGATGCTGTTTCTCTTACTTGCAAACTGTGTGACCTTGATCATAACTGCTTAATTTCTGGCACTGTTTTGTCTTCTACAAAGTGGGAACATTAATACTTAACTAAAGGGAAAAATAGAAAACCAAGGCCATTGCCACTGAGTTGATTCTGACTCATGGTGACCCTGTGTGACAGAGAACATCCACCCCATAGAGTTTTCCTGGTTGTCATCTTTACGGAAACAGATCATCAGGCTTTTCTTCTGCACTGTCACTGAGTGGGTTCCAAACAACAGCCTTTAGATGGAGGGCAAACCACTGGTATTACACAGGGACCTTAGGTGGCATAGTGGGTTAAGTGCTACATCTGCTAACCAAAAGGTCAGCAGTTCAAATCCACCAGGTGCTCCTTTGGAACTCTACAGGGGCAGTTCTGCTCTGACCTCTAGGGCCACTATGAGTCAGATCTGACTTGTTGGCAGTGGGTTTTCATACCTTAACTACAGGTGACTCACTAAGGCAAGAGTTCAATGAGATGCAAGAATGTCTTGATTAAAGTTTAGTTACAAGCAGGTACTTACTGAAGAGTTAATGTCATTAGTATATGAATCCACAAATTTGTTCTTTTCCTTTAATATTGTCTCTCTGCTGTGTATTCAAGTTATTCCAATGAGCGTAAGAGAAAAGAATTAAAGAAAAAAGGGGGAAAAAGCCACAAAACTTGAAAAGGAAAGGACACACTGCACAGAGCTATCTGAGCTGGCAGAGAATTCTCAAAGCATGCTGGGTCCACCTTACTATTGTCCACGTTCAGCACCAACATTAGAATCTGTTTCTTTAAATTCTGCTCTCTGTGTATGACTATAAGGGGTAAGAACGGATGAAATGGGGTCGGGTCCATTCAATTGACTGACATTAGGCTAGACCATGGATTAAGGGTTCCAGGAGCAAGGGCAGGCACCATGGAGCTGGCTATGGGTCCTACACTTCTTAGCCAGTTTAAATCTCTTTAGTAGCCTGTCACCAAAACATCATTTACACATGGCCCTCCAACAACTTATCGATCATGAAATGACTGCAAATTAAATATTTTGGCAGAAAACACTCCCTCCTTATGTCAGGACACATCAATTTGAAATAAACATTTTGCTGAGACATGAAATGAAGCAGATCCGTTAAAGGCTACCAGTCACATGGCCTGATTTGATACGCTCTAATGGAGCATTTGCTGTCGTGGAGACACAGCATTAGGTGATCAAGAGGATGGCTTCTCCGTGGGACAGGAAAGGGACATGAAACATTAAAGACCTACTGTGTGCCAAGGACTGTGTAAGACACTTGAATTTGACATTTCTCTGTTCCATTAGGTAGGCATTCATTCTCAATTTATGGACTGGACATTTGGAAACTAGAAGAGCAGAACAATGACAGTATTGTAGTTGCTGTCGTGTCGCTGCAACTCAGGGCCACCCCTTGTGTGCAAAGTAGAATTGTGCCACAGGGGTTTCAAGATTGTGATGTTTTGGAAACATGTCAATCGGCCAGAATCACTGAGCAGTGACAGCAAAGAGAATAAAAGCCACATTCGTATTACTCTTCTATATCCCTTGTCTGCATTCACTTCACAAGTGACAAGACTTTTTTGTGTTGGGAATGGAATTTCTGATTTTCCTCCCCTTAGGTAGTTACCATGCACAGTAATGATCGCTGCAGAGAGAGACTTTTGAAAAGTGATCAAAAAATGTGTTTTGACAGTGTCAAAAGTCCTTGATGGGGCTTGAAAGACGATCTCTGTCCAGGCCGGATGGAGGTAAGCATTACAAGATGCCGCGGTCAAGAGTACACCCTCAGCGTTGACTCCTTGCCGGGGTGATGACTTTCACGTCAGATGATCCATGAAGGTCTCGGGAGCACGCCAGCAAAGTCTGTGATGTGTTTATGAGACAGCCCATTATCTAGTTTCAAAATACCAACTCATAAGAGAGTCGTGCAATCGTGTCTAGAAAAGCTTTTGTTATGAAAACTCAAAATACCCATCTATCAAACAAAGATGACTTGATTGCATTTTGAATAGTAAATCATACACAGTATACTGTGCCTGCATGTAAATTATAACCTGAGTAATGAAACCAAATGTTTCAGGATTCTTGCTCTTTACCTAAGGTTTGGAGTCCACTGATTCTTGTTTTCAGTATTTTTTTGAAATGATTTTATTTCTCTTTAAAGTAGCTATTTCTTTCACTTTGAAGATTGAGCTTTGCTTTTCAGCCCATTATCTTAAGGATACAGTGGCATTAAGTCATCTTTGTAAGGACTGAGTCAAATATCTCAAATCCATCACTTTGTAATGTCCGGTCCATTAGAAGTGATGGCTACCCATGGCATGCATCACCGCTTTCCTTGACTGCGAATTCACACCGTGAGAATTTTAAGGACACTGAGACGCCTAGGTCTTTTCTCAAAATGGCCCTATTTTCTCCGTTTTTACCCCTGCTTCTGGGACACAATGTAGTAGCCAAGTACCAATGCTAATACAAAATCAACACTGGACCCTAAGTATGGTGTTAAAACAAGAGGTATCAGCAACATCTGAAGGTCACATGACACGGTGGCAAACATCCACTGATAAGACACTCCAGGAGGCAGACATGATAGTTAAAACAGAGCCCACCCCTTTTGTGCATCTGTCTCTTATGATGACCCAAATGTTGAAGGGCATCTCCTTCAGACTTGCAAAGTAAGTGTACTGTTCCTACATCAAGTGACCACAGAAACAATGACGAAAACAACTACAAACAAAATGGCTGATCCTGATGACTGAGCAAAGAGTTATCACATTTGGGGGGGACCCTCTTCCTAAGTACAAGATAGGAATTTATGCCTGCCCTGTGTCACTGGAAAACTCTGGTGGCCTAGTGGTCAAGTGCTACATCTGCTAACCAGAAGGTTGGCAGTTTGAATCTGCCAGGTGCTCCTTGGAAACACTATAGGGGCAGTTCTACTACATCCTATAGGGTTGGTATGAATTAGAATCAACCTGATGGCAGTAGGTGGGTAGGATATCACCAGCAATTTGGCTGTGGATCTAGAGCCAATGACACATTATCCAAGAAGCAAGCAAGGCTTGACTGTGTTTACTTAATAATCCAGTGCACAATTTCACACGGGCTTGTAGATTTTACCATGCTTAATACCTCTAGGGTCGCTATGAGTTGGGCCCAACTCAATGGCAGTGTTTTTAACTGTGTTTATTTACTAATCTTTGATGTGGCGAAGCTGATGTGGTGAAGACCTGGTTGTGCACTACAGATCAGCAAGTAAGTACATTAATCCTGTGCATATCTTGCTTACTGTAAACTGGTACATACTGTGCTCACTGGTTAATACATCTGTTAATTACTGGTTAACCTACAATGCAGCAGATACATAAAGTATAACAGAAGATAGTTTATTTGTAAATATGAAATACTTGCTACAGATCAGTACTTTAGGAATTAGATAAAGACAATATATGGGAAGTAGAGAAGTGTCTAGGATTTATTGTCCAACAAATTTTAATTTCAATCCTGGATCCTCTATTTACTAGCTATGAAAGTTAGCAACAAGTTTTAGGACCCTGATAGGGATTAGAAAAGATAATGACGTCCTCAGTGCTGACTACTGACGTTGTTCCTGCCTTTGCCATTTTGTTTAACCTCCAGAATAACCCCATGAAGGACACACTTCCATTCTTCCCATCTTATAGGCCGTGGAACTAGGATGCAGAGACGTCAAATAACGTGCCTAGGTCACACAGTTCATAACTAGAGAACGTGGTCAGATGCTGAAGCCCGACCCTATAAGTACTGCACTCCACTGCCTCAGCACCCACTTTCTTGCAGGAAAACAAGGCACCCAACTCAGTCCTGAAACATAGTCACAAAAAAAAAAAAAAAACCAAACCTGTTGCCATCAAGTCAATTCTGACTCATAGCGACCCTATAAGACAGAGCAGAACTACACACAGGAGTGGCGGGGGGACTGGAACCGCCGACCTTTTGGTCAGCAGCCACAGCTCTTCACAACTGCACCTCCAGGGCTTCAGGAGCATAATAGATACCCAACATACGGTGGCTGTTTTGAGGCAGGTAACAGAAAAGACTTCATGGAGGGTAATATTCTAGCTGAATTTTGAAGCATAAACAGGATGCAGATAAACAGACACAAGTGAGGTGACTGCTTAGAGGAGGGAGCTGGAATGAATGAGACTAGGAACAGCATTGCTGGGACACACTTGACAGACCAAAGTGCCTGCCTGAAAGACACATGCATGAGAATAGGGGTCCTTTGCATAGTGACAGCAGCTTACTAACAAAGATCAGAAATACATTTTGCCAGGCTAATCAGGTCACTTCAGAGAGGAAGGAGTTCAGACGCAATTGGCAGATTCATAAATTTAAGGAAAAGTCATCAGCAAAGAGACACTTAAATTCAGAGGTTGGGAATCTGACAGCTAACAGGGTTGGAATAAACCTCTTTATCCAGTAAGTATCTCTTCTCTATTATTCCTTCAGCAGTATCCTTCAGAAGACCCAAAAAGGTGGGGAAAGTAATTAAAAAATGGAAGGAAGATAGCACCCAGGTATCTGATACGCCACCTCTTTGATGTGAGCTAGTCATCGTACTCTTCACAGCATCAGCTGGATGGAGAAGTAAAGCTCGCACACGTGCACATACACACACAAACATACATATACATGCACACATACACACATGCACGCTCACATGAACAGATACACATAAATGCAGACCCATACCAATACACACACATAAGAGGTCTGACAATTAAGTTCATGAACTTAACTGCTCTAAGTGCTACATACCTCGATGGTAAATATCACTACAGTCACCTTTGAAATATTTCCCTTGGGAAGCTATGCACCAACACCAGCACCCAGTGCACTTTTAAACCAATTTTGGAACTCTTTCTGGAATGGCCATTGCGCACAGTGGCATGGCTGCAAGGTCACGAACTTAAATGTGTAGTTGTCTGTGACGGACTTTTTAGTCAGTATGCAAATAACTGTATTGGAACACCCTCCCTACTCCCCCAGTCTGGTCCCCAACGACTTGTTTCTTTACTGGAAGATAAATGAAACATTGAAAGGAAGACATTTTGAGGACATCAAGGGTAATATGACAATATCTCTGATGGCTGTTCCAGAAAAAGAGTTCCAGAATTGCTTTGAAGGGTGGACTAAGCACTGGTGTCAGTGCACAGCTTCATGAGGGGAGTCCTTCGAAGGTGACCATAGCAATATTCAGCAATGAGGTATGGAGCACTTTTTCTAGGATGAGTTCACGAACTTAATTCTGAGACCTTGCACACATGCACACACAGACACATATACAATACATTGAAAAAGTCCTGAAGGTACAGAATCAGCTGAACCCTCACTGGCTGCCTTCGCACCAGCAGGCACAGGCTGTGGGTGACCCAGTCGCATCCTGGCTGGCCAATTCTTTTCTTAAATACATTATTATCCAAATGGTGTGAATGAAGATGAAGACATGTTTGGCGATCACCTTCGTTTTCCTAGCCAATTTTCAGAAAGAAATTGCATCACGTTGTGTTTCACCCCTTCCCCTCGCGCCATAGGGATGATGTTTTCCACATGCCTTGGACAGAGGCAGTTCCACCCAGTCCCACTTGGTCACTGTGAGTCGGAACTGACGTGATGGCAGCGAGGTTTGGGTTTGGGTCAGGAGTCCTAGTGGTGCAGTAACTAAGAGCTTAGCTGCTCACCCAGAGGTCAGCAGTTTGAATCCAGCAGGAGCTCCTTGGAAACCCTGTGGGGCAGTTCTCCTCTGTCCTGTGGGATTGCTGTGAGTTGGAATTGGCTCAGTGGTAATGAGCAGCAATGGGTAGAACGACAGAAGGAGCCCTCATCGTACAATGTTTAAGCACTTGGCTGTTAACCAAAAAGTTGGTGGTTTGAATCCACCCAGCAGCTCTGAGGAAGAAAGGATCTGGTGATCTTTGTCCTGTCAAGAGGTACAGCCTTGGAAACTCTATGAGGCGGTTCTTATCTGTCCTATGGGTGGCCATGATGTGGAATTGACTCAACGGCACAGCACATCAGCAACAAGAAGGGCAGAGGGTCTTAATCCTTGACAACTCCCCTGAACTTTTGCTATTCTGTTCCCAAGGTTAACAACCACCACGCCTGCCTCCATCCCTGACAACGTGTATACCCAGCCCACAGTGTGAATTGCCTCTTGAATTGACCTGCACACGGCCAGATCATTTTAATGTCAGAAAGTGTTTCAGACATTTCAAAGATTAGATGATACATGTGTTGGGAATATGCAATGATTTCTGCCCTTCATTCTCTAAAACTCTATAATACCAAGTGATTGCCACCGTAAGTGTATATAGAGACATTGTGCATATTGTGGTCATTCCTTAAAGTCACTCTGTCTAGCTGTGTCACCAACATAAGTTGCCCAAATTCAAAGTAATTGACTTTCAGCCAACTGTGACCAAATCACAGAAAAAGAAAACACTGTGTATTAGAGCACAATAAATACCCCAAACTCAAAAATTTCTTCCCTAAGAAAACTTTTTAATACCTTGCCTTGAAACCACACAAATATTCTACTGTGGATTAAAAACAATATATTATGTGGGGGTAGGGGATATTAATCTTTCTCACTACACACACTATTTTTTTTTTTTACCAAATTATTCTGTATGTTTGTTCTGTTAAAACAAATACATAATCAACCTTTTTGCCATCAGATTTGTGAGAAAAAAATACAAGTTTCTTCTGGCTGTTTTGGTTCAGTGTTACTTTAACAAAGGGACACTAGGGGACCGGCAAGACAACAAGCAGGAAGCATGCGGAAATGCCATTGCACTTTTGTTGCCAGTGAAAATTAACTACTAACAAATATATTTTAATATATCTGGTTACCACATGGAGAATAGCATGAAAAAAATATCTATAGACAATAAAAGAAAAAAAAAACTGTTGCCATCAGGTCCTTTCTAACTCATACAGACCCCGTAGACAGAGTAGGACTTCTCCATAGAATTTCTAGGGAGCACCAGGTGGATTGGAACTGTTGAAATTTTGATTGGCAGCTGTGGCCTGTAACCGTAACACCACCAAGTTTTCCCTACAGACAACAGATGCTTAATCAAATCTATCTACGGCACGTGATTCCCACACCTCACACAAGTATTACATAGTTGCGCTCCAAGTCAGCTTCCAGTGGAATACAGTTAAGCTCCTTAACTATATCCAAAGGCAACAATGAGTGACCTGGAACGTACCTGTGAAAGGTTTACCGTTCTTCCCTGTCTGCAGGCTTGCTTTGCCAGCCAGTCTTTTTCTCTGATATTGTTTGCTCGTCCATGTTACGAGCTTCTTGACAGAAGGAGCTGTCTGGTGCACTCAGTATCTTGTGAATGGAAGTTATTAGATGCACTAAATTATAACAACAACAAGAAAACGACTACTTATCCTCCTCTGATGTGCATGGTCAACACAAGACAGAACATTAAAGCCACTGAACAAGTTCCGTTACCTTGCATTCAATAGAAAACAACAATAATAGCTCGAGACATGTTTTAGATGGCTTTGGCCTTTGAGCTGCACTAAGCTCTCCTTTTGCACTATTTACACAGGTAATAAACCGTAATTATTCAAGGGGAAGGAAAACACGACTGCGGGCGAAATCCCAATCTGGTCTTCATGTCAATAATTTTTCTTCCACCTGCATCAGTGCCCCCTGCCACCGGCTTAAAAAGTCACCATTCACTTGGATAAATAGGCAAAGAGGAGGCTTTTCAAGATGTGTGGACAGTGCCAGTGAGGTCCCGATGTGGAGGAGACCTGTGGCGACACGAGAGTGGTGATGGGTGGTGTGCACCTGCAGGCAAACGCCTCCCTCCCGGTGTGAAGGTTTAATGATGGGTTACATTTCCCGAGGGAAACTCTTAACTTAGGTGAGGGAGCTTGTAAATTCCAAAAATGAAATTATTTTCTCTTTTAAAATATAATCATGGTGCTTTATACCTGCAATTTCATCTGTCACTGTCATTAACTGAACCCCTAAAATGTGTTTTGAACATCTCATTCTCAGAATCACTCCTTAGCCATCATGATTTGGCAGGGAGATGGGGCAACATGACCTGCATGTGGAATGCACTTCGCAGCTCCTTGGGAATTCTGGGATGTTACTCTGGGTAAATGGGGGAAAACAGGAAGAAAATGTAGTCATTTTCTTTGTCCCTATTATGCATCTCTTTGCCTATGCATCCAAGCATTTTTCACTGTTGCATGTGAAAAAAAAATACTTTTATTGATGGAAAGGCCAGACTGAGATTTAGTCCACAGCCAAGTTTTACTTCTCTGTAATGAGGATAGTTTATTACCTGTGTAAATAGTGCTGAAGCTGCACTGATACTCTATTTCTTTGACATGTAACTGTCCCTCTTTTCCTAGGTGGCCCCCAAGGTGTAGGCACATAGGCACACTGGTGAGTGGCTTGACAGAATGTGTATGTGCCTCACACCCCGAGAATGTGATCCCCCACCTCAGGATGCTGCAGAGATTACGCATGTTCAGCAGATGTTCACTAAGTTTGTGAATTAATGCCGCAGTCATTCTCTGGGTGTTAGCTAACAGCACAGAAGCTACCAGATAAATGACTAATCACAACCATAAATATGTTCTTATGACAAAAAGCCAGTAAAGCAACAAAATACACTCTGGGCATTGTCCTCCTATGTTCCTATGCCAGATATTTAAGAGTTAATAGTCCTTCCACTACCAATTGTACTATCTCTAGCCTGTAAGAGAAATGAACACTCTGTTGACAAATCCTTTGAACTTTAGCAAAAGAATAAACATCTGGTCTACACAGCACCACAGTGATTAGGCTGGTGTGTATGCTTTTCGCTGGTTTTTTCTAGAATCATGGCAGAGACAATAATAGTTAAATGATACTTATCTATTAAAAATAGAAGGCTGAATTACCTGATTTTGTCAATTGATGCAGAAAAGGCATTCGAGAAAGTTCAGCACCCATTCATGCTAAAAACTCTTAGCAACATAGGAATAGAGGAAAAATTACTCAACATAATAAGGGGTATCTATGCAAAGCTAACTGCCTACATCATCCTGAATGGAGAGAGACTGAAAGAATTCCCTTTGAGAACAGGAAATAGATAAGGATGCCCACTCTCACCACTTCTATTCAACGTTGTACTAGAGATTCTAACCAGAGCAATTAGACAAGACAAAGAAAAGAAAGGGCATCCACGTCAGCAAAGAAGAAGTAAAAATTCTCCCTATTTGCAGATGATATGATTATATATGCAAGAGAAGTCTAAAGAATCTGTAAGTAAACTACTCAAACTAATAGAAGAGTTCAGTAAAGTATCAGGATATAAGATCAGGATATAAGTAAATCAGCAGTATTCCTTTATACCAACAAAAAGATCACCAAAGAAGAAATCACCACATCAATACCATTTACTATAGCCCCCAATAAGATAAAAAACCTAGGAATAAATCTAACTAGAGAAATAAGACCACAGAGAGAACGAAAAGACCTTACTGCAAGAAACAGAGACTCACATAAATGAACAAAACTACCCTGCTGGTGAATAGAAAGACTTAGCATCGTGAAAACGTCTATTTTACCCAAAGCAATCTGCTTGTTTAATGCAATCCCAATACAAATTCCCATGACATTTTTTTTCAAAGAGATGCAGAAACAAATCACCAACTTTGTCTGGAAAGGGAAGAAAACCCGGATAAATAAAGCACTACTGAAGAAGACAAACGGTGAGAAGCCTCACACTACCCAATCTTAGAGCTTATTCACTGCCACGGTAGTCAAAACAGCCTGGTAACGGTACAAAAAGAGACAGATAGACCAATGAAATTGAGTTGAGACTCCAGAGAGGCTGCCATCCTCTTATGAACAGTTGATATTCAACAAAGGTCCTAAGACTATAAACTGGGGTAAAAATAGGCAAAATTGGATACCCGTCTGTCAAAAAATTGAAAAAAGAGCCGCATTTCATACTTTACATAAAAGCTAACTCAAAGTGGATCAAAGACCTAAATATTAAGCCTAAAATGATAAAGATCATGAAAGAGAAAGTAGGGTCAGCAATCAAAGTTTTAATACACAGCTTAGACAAACTTCAAAATCTGACAAAGCATGTTTAACAGAAGAGAATCTAAGAATCACTAAGAATTACTTTTGCTCATCCAAAGACTTTATCAAGAGAGTTAAAACATCGCCTACAGAATGGGAAAAAATATTTGGCAACTACACATCAGACTGACATCTGAGCTCTGTAATCTACAAGGCACTGCAGAATATCAACAAGAAAAAACGTAAATAATCCAATTAAGTGATGGACAAAGGAGATGGAAAGACGTTCACTAAAGAGGACATTCAGGTAGCCAAAAGACACATGAGGAGATGTTCACTATCATTAGCTATTAGAGAAATCCAAATCAAAACTACAATGAGATACCATCTCACCCCAACAAGGTTGGCCATGATCCAAAAAACACAAAATGACAAATGCTGGAGAGGTTGTGGAGAGACTGGAACTCTCCTAAACTGGTGGTGGGATTGCAAAATTGTACAACTTCTTTGGAAAGAAATCTGGCACTTTCTTAGAAAGCTAGAAATAGATCATACCATTTGATCCAGTAATCCCACTGCTCAGAATATGTCCTAAAGAAACAAATGTCATGCAAATGGATACATGCACACAAATATTTATTGCAGCACAGTCCACAATTGAAAAAAAATAGAATCAATCAAGATGCCCATCAACAGATGAGTGGATAAACTATGATACATATATTCAGTGGAACAATATGCAATGATAAAGACCAATGATGATTTTAGGAAGCATCTTATAACCTGGCATCAACTGAAAGACATGCTGGTGAAATCAGTCAGCAGCAAAAGGATAAACATTGTATGAGACCCCTAGTATAAGGACTTAAAAATAGACTTAGGTACAGAAGAAAAGACTCTTTGACAGCTGCAAGGGAGGGGAGGGTAGGGAGAGAGAGAACTGGTCATAGATTAGACAGTTGATAGAAATTTGGTTGGGTGAAAGCAGTGACAGTACACAGTAGAAAGCAGATCAACTTAACTGGACTTCAGCATAAACTGAAAAGTCTTTTAATGTTAATCCAATATTGCAAGGACAGAGCATCAGGGGAGGGGGTCTTGGGATCATGCTCTCGGGGTACATCGAGGTCAAGAGGCATAATTAGCCTATTGCTAAGAGAGCCTTCTACATCCCATATTGGTGAATGGCATCTGAGGTCTTAAAAGCCAGCAAGCTGCCGTCTGAGGTACACCAAATAGTCCCAATGCATCTGCAACAAATGATCACCAAGAACAACAAAGATGCAAGATAAAAAGAACCCAGAAGACAGAAGTACCCAGGTGACTGTATTAACATGTAACCAGAAGAACAAGATGGTGCCTGGTACTTGCCAAAGACAGCTGTGATGGGGCACACAATGTAGAGTCCCAGAGGCAGCACCAGAAAAAGAGGGGTGTAGCACCAGAAAAAGAGGGGTACAGCTCAACAACTCCACTAAAAGACCAAAATTGATGGTCTAGCAGCTGAGGGGTTCCCCTGGGAGCACGGCTGCTAGACCTGCTGCTGCCCCTGACCAGAAAGCATTACTGAGGTCAACCCTTCGGACAGGAATGGACTGGACTCTGGAACACAACGTGACCGTGAGTTGTGTGTACTTTATGGTTCTATGCATTTATAGCACGCTGTCCTCCTGGCCTCCTACTGGAGGGGAGAGGAGAGCGTAAAGAGGAGGGGACAGGAAACCATTAAGAGGATATGATATACACAGAACCAAAGGGAGGATTGTGCTGTCATCGCGCAAGGAGAGTAGAAGGAGCTGCAGATACGTGGGCATGCAAATCTAATTTGGATTGTACACTTTCACTAAATCACAATTAAAACAAAAGAAGAAGAAGAAGGTTGTCAGATTAAGAGAGCCAGTCACTGCCAAACAGTTCACTTCTCCAGGCTGTGTACTGGATACTCATTGACTGATTTCTTTTCCCCCACTTTGTTGGACTTAGGGTCTCTATGAGTCAGCATCGACTTGACAGGACCTAACAACAAAAACAAAGTCTGGTACATGCTCAATTCAGACAAAGAGCCAAATCATAAATGCTGTGCCAATACGTATGTGTGCTGAGAGTGCACACATACACACACACACACACAGACACACAGATTTTTCTATGGTTACTGTCACAGCAAGCGAGTCTCAGATGCATCTCGTCAGTTCTTGCTTCAGAAGGTCTCTCCTGGCATTCTGGCTGTCATTTGTCTCTGTGAAGAGCTTTATAACTAGCTGTACCTTTCATGTCACAGAGCTCTCCCATCAAGTGACAACAGGTTAGGGCTGCCAGTTCACGTGTCAAGAGTGTAAAAGGGTATTACATGCAGGGATGACAAAATAGTGGGAGCACTTCAGAGTCAGGAGACACTCAAAATGAGGCTCTCTCTCAAGCAACAGATTGCCTTTTGGAGGGGAGGCATGTCTAGGATCAAGAGCCATCCTCATGCCCCTCACCAGACGTGCATCCTGGCCAGTTTGTTCTCAGCCCTGAATTTTGGAGAAGTCTCTAGAATTTTACACGTGAATCTCCCAGCTTCAATCTTACCTGCTTTTGCTGACTCCAAGTGACCTCTTCATTTCAAAAGTGGTAGATAGCATCACATACTAGTGGCAGAATCTAAGTCACCTAGACAAAAAAGCCAAAACTAACCCAGTGCCATTGAGTTGACTCCAACTCATAGAGACCCGACAGGACAGACTCGGAACTGCGCCATAGTGTTTCCACGGAGTGCCTGGTGGATTCAAACTGATGACCTGTTAGTCAGCAACTGTAGCCCTTACCAGTATGCCACCAGGGTTTCCAAGTCACCTAAAGCACTCAAAAATGGTTATTGGTGG
Source organism: Heterohyrax brucei (assembly GCA_028571685.1). Taxonomy (NCBI): domain Eukaryota; kingdom Metazoa; phylum Chordata; class Mammalia; order Hyracoidea; family Procaviidae; genus Heterohyrax; species Heterohyrax brucei. Next base: position 80,893,053 of record CM053159.1, on the reverse strand, counting down.
TGGTGGTGGTAGCAGCATGAAGTCAGTTTCAATTCAGCAATCCTACAGGGCAGAGAAGAACTGCCTCATGGGTTTCCAAGGAGTGGCTGATCGATTTGAACTGTTGAATGGTCTGTTAGCAGCTAAGCTCTTAACTACTCTGCCATCAAGGCTCCATTCAAACATTAGCCACCTCCTATTACCCTTGAATATGTTTTTTCTGGATATAGAAAAACGTATTTTAAAACACCTACCTTTGGGGTCACTCATATAGCCAAGTGCCAACCAGTTATATCCATGTAGAAATCAGTTACAGTAACTCTCTTTTCTCCCATCTCCCCTTTTTAATTAAAACAACAACAACAAAAAGAAACGAAAAAAAGAGTGATGGGAGAAAGAAGAGTTATTATAGCCGGTTTTCTAGAAATCATAAATGGTAGAAAATATAGGTCTATTTTTATCCTGAGAAGAATCATTCAGTCATTAGGGCAACAAAGTATGTGTGAAACCAGCATTTCACCTCAGCTACCTGACTGCTGTCTCCAGCTGCAGCCATTTAGCGGTTTCTAGAAATGGAAATACTAATGGACACACAGAAAGTGACTCTTTTCTCAAATCAACCTTTCAGATTTCTCAGAATACAAAGATCACTTCAATTAGAGAAACTCGCAGACTAATTTGACCCAGAAATGTCTGCTTCTATTAAAGACCACTCCCCTCTCAGCCCATCCCCCCACCCCCATTTCAATTGTTTTTGGCTTCTCTGTGATTTGCAATTTTTCTAAGCTGAAAAATAAAACAACAGTGTTCTGTGATGTTAAATAAGTTAGGAACTACTTCGGTTTTACTGCCGTTAAAATTACTACAGCGTTTTTTCCTTTATAGAAAAATGCTCAGTCTCTTTCTTTTGCAGGCAAGGTCCATTCACACCTACAGAAATTAAACATCTGATGAGAGAATATTTCCTCAGGAACGAAGGTTGTTTCACAACAGTGGTGTGCTGACTTAGCCCAAACCCCCAACATTTCATGGTACGGCTGATTACTAATCTTCTTCCACAATGCTTTGGCTACCATTTGCTTATAATGAAGTTGACGGAAATAGAAAAGTCTATTATGAATTATGAATGCATTCAATCAGTGGCAAAGTGATACCTGCTAGTATTTAAGCTCATACAATGTCTTAATGAGCATACAATAAAAAAGAAACTGTCTCAGAGGATTGTTTCCGGCAATACAAATTTTGGCAAGGCATATCAGGGTTTAATTAAAACATCAAAACGTGGGGAGAAATGCAATTTGACAGATAGATGTGAATATCATGGCACTGTCACTGACTTTTTCTAATGAGACTAGATTCCTTCTTTAATTGACATTTCCAACTGAGGCACAGATAAGACAGATTTAACAGGCACGGTTATATATAGTTGGACTCTAGCTGCAGGAACCAGTGTTTGACATTTAAATATTGTAAATGGTGTTATTAATGCACTTCCTTTACTAACACACTGCCATGATTCACAAAGATAAGCAGATACTTTAAACGGAGAAGCCACAGAGACAGGCACAAGTGATGGAAATAAATTTCAGGACAATAGTGTTGCATCATACACACCTTCGTGAAATGACTTTCAATCAATACATGTAGGGTCTTACATATTTAAAAAAAGGGAAGAGTTTCATGTAGAATCCCTAAAGATAATTTCTTGTTTGTAAAAAGAAATGAGAGGCTATAGAGTGGCTTCTGAAAAATGTGTCAAGGATTATTTTCTTAAATAATGTTAATAGGGTGCTTTTCTAAAATTATTTCCATTTCTCTCTAATAAAAGACACAGGAAAAACCCACCAGCTGATACAAGTTTATATCACAGGCAAGACAAAAGAAATAAAACTGTTTATTACTTAAAAATATCAATATGAGTGTGTGTTTCTTTATCGGCCCGTAATGAAGCCTCCACAATGACTTCACCTTAAGCACTTCAGCTTAATGAACACAATTTAGTGTGATGAAATCTTTTGTGTATCAGGTATAAAATCCAGGTATTCAGCTGTAGGATCTATGGCATTACACCACCTGGAGCCGAATGCTCCATTTGCCCGGTTCATAATTTAGCATATATCAAAGAATCACTGTGTTGCCCCAAATCTTTAAACATGACTGCATAGGAAAAAGGAGAGACTAAACACAGAATAGAAATAAAACATTAAGCTTCAGGAAGCAAGATTTTACTGACTGTGATGAATATAAAGAGAAAATAAACAATATGGAGATTGCATGCACTAAAATACTGTTCTTACACTTACTAAATATTTATGCACAAACACAATGCCGATGAACTCAACATGTATTGGTGGATAAAAAGGGCCATATACATATTTAAAAATACATATAGTTCTGCATATGGACAAGTCTCTCTAACATCTTTGCTGAGCCCTGGGAACTAGTTCAAGCTTTCAGAGTAGAAACATAATTAATAATGGTCCTTGTGTTTTATTACCTCTCAACAGATTTATGAAGCACCCGTTATAGGCCAGGCATGAAGACAAATAATATATTTTACTTGACCTCTAGCACCTCAGTCTAGGAGATGGACAAGAATATATCCAAACAATTATATTGTATTGGCACTTAAACTGAACACTGAGGGATGAGAAGGCTCTAGGCAGTTGAGTACAGACGAAAGACAGAAAAGAGGATTTCTAGACAAGGCGCAAGAGAACAGACTGTTTAATGAAGGGTCACAAGTTTAGCAAAGCCAGAAATAGAGAGTGGTTTAAAAACTGGGCTACACAGAAACTCTCAGTGGAGCAGAAAGAAGAGTCAGAAGAACTGAGTCGTTACTGTCAGGCTCCACACTCCCACCTCGGAGCCGGCCCAGTAGCCTAGTTCGGTGCACTTTATGCATTGAACTTTAACTTTCGTTTGACGAAATATTCACCTGATAAGAGAGCATCCTGTCAAGTCAGTATAGAGTACACTGCAACATAAAGAAAACAAAAATCTTGTCAACTGGACTGTCATGATACATGGAGAAAAGTGCTGAAGTTCTCCGGGATTTCATTTTACTTGTAGCTACAATCAATGCCCATGGAAACAGCACTCAGGGAATGAGAAGACATGTTGTATTGGGTAAATCTGCTGCAAAAGAGCTCTTCAAAGTGTTCTAAATAGCAAAGACGTTACTTTGAAGAGCAAGGTGCGCCTGCCAAAGGCATGGTTTTCAGTTACCTCATATGCATGCAAAAAACTGGATAATGAATAAGGAAGACCAAAGAAGAGCTGATGCCTTTGTGTTACGGTGTTGGTGAAGTATACTGTATATACCATGGACTGCCAGAAGAATGAACAACTCTGCTTTGCAAGAAGTACAGCCAGAATATTCCTTAGATGCAAGGATGATGAGAGTCTGTCTCACATACTTTGAACATATTGTCAATAAGGGACCAGTCCCTGGAGAAGCACACCGTGCTTGGTAAATCAGGGGGTCAGTGACAAAAAGGAAGATCCTCAACAAGATGGACCACCACAGTGGCTCTAACGTTGGGCCCAAATATAGCAACCATTCTGAACACGGTGCTGGTCGAGCAGTATTTCATTCTGCTGTGTATGAGATCATCATGAGTTAGAACTGATGCAGTGCTACTCAACAACAAGGGAAAAAATGTATTTGAAATTACTTCATTAGAATCTCAAAGTCTATAGTAGGATGTGTTGGGCATGATAATAAGAAGAGATAAGTTGAGAAAGGGACTTGCACACCCAACTGAGGAATTCTGACTTTAATCTAGAATACAAAGGCCAATGAAGGGTACAATCAAGTGAAGTTATCAGCAGTTTTGCTTTCTTGTAAGATTAGTCTGGTAGCTAACGGGTGCAGAACAACTGCAGTGGGGTGGAATGACAAAAGGCAAGAGGCCATGAGAGGCTGGGGTGGAAGAAGTTGAGTGAGAGAAGGTGTTGTCAAACATTTGAATGTAGTAGATGAGAGAAAAAGAAAAATCCAACTGACTTTCTGGGTTTGACAAAGATCACTTGTTGAAAACAGCTGTCATAACTACCTATTTAACAAACGATTCTCATCATGATCATTTTGGTGCCTAGTTTTATTTCTAACACTCAGAAACCTAACCAATCTGAATACAATTTATATGATCAAGTGTAATTATCTTTAGAAGGGCCAGCATCATCTGGAATCCATATAGGTCGCCATGAGTTGGATCCGGCTCGATGGCACCTGGTTTGGCTTGGCTAGGCTCCTATCCTACCTAGACAAAGGAGGCAGCTACCTGCAAGGCATATTGTGAGGATTTGTGTGTGGTGGTGGTGGTGGGGACCTAATGATGTAGTTTCACTCCACTTTTCAGATTTTGACACTGAAGCTAAAAAGGCTTAAGTAACTTGTTTAAAACCATGTAACTAGTTAATGGCACAGCCAGTGTTCCAAACCACGTTCATGTGTTTCCAACGCCATCACACTCTTTCTCCAACATTTCTTACCACATCTGCCTTCTCCCAAATTTCTCTATTATTTTTCATCATGTCTGGAATCCTAGTGGTGAGTCTTGCAAAGGGTGAAGTCCATTGTGTTGAGTCAGTCTCTTGGTATATAAAAGAGAGAAGTAAGCAGAGCCATTTGGGGATCTCGTACCATCAAGGAAGCAGCGCCAGGAGCAGGGTACATCTTTGGACAGGGGGTCCCTGCGTAAAGAAGCTCCTAGCCTTGGAGAGGAAGGCCAACTGGGAAAGCCTTCCCTGGAGCTGATGCCCTGAATTCAGACTTGAAGCCTACTTTTCTGTAAGGAAATAAATTTATCTTTGTCAAAGCCATCCACTTGTGATATTTCTGTTAGAGTAGCACTACGCAATTAAGACAATGACCCTATAAAGCAGACTGTTATATTGTTGTCAGGTGTCATCAAGTAGGGTCTAACTCATGGTGATCCTATGCACAACAGAACAAAACAATGCCTGGTCCTGTGTCATCCTCCCACTTGCTGTTAGGCTTGAGTCTCTGTTCCCAGACACCATGTCAGCCCATCTCATTGAGGGTTTTTCTCTTTTTGGCTGACCCTCTACTCTACTGAACATGATACGGTTCTCCCGGGATCGGCCCTCCTGACAACATGTCCAAAGCATATGAGAGGAAGTCTCATCAGTCTCACTTCTAAGAAGCATCCTGGCTCCACTTCTTCCAAGACAAATTTGTCATAAGGTTTATTAGTATCTCTTGTGCTAGTCTCTATGCCTTGTATGTTTAAAGTATCTGCTTGTCCTTCTGATACTGACAATGTGTTGGTAAGCGAAGTGTATTACAGCAACATGCAAGCCACCATACTACAACAAACTGACAGAGGTGGTGCCTAGGGTAAATGAGGGTATTCAAATATGTACATGTGAGTGTGTCTGTACCATCGTTTTGCATTAAGAATCTATACGATTGCCAGTGGGGGTTGGGGGATAGTGAGGAGTCTCTGGTCCCAGCTTCTGGGAGTGAAGCAGGCTACCATCTATGAGTTAAATCATGGAAATCCCATTTGTCCCAGAGTAGAGCTGCACCTGATAGGGTTGTCAGGTATTTTTTTCTGAAGTAGACGGCCAAGCCTTTCTTCAAAGGTGTTTCTGGGTAGACTTGAACCTCCAGTTTTTTCAGTTAGCAACTGGAGTGTGTTAATCCTTTGCACCATCCAGAGACTTCAACAGATGTTGCCCAAAACAAGGCCATGGAGTCAGTTCTGACTCATAGTAACCCCACAAGGTTGCCAAGGCTGTACATCTCCATGGACACAAACCTCTGCTTCTTTCTCCTGTGGAGTCACAGGTGGTTTGGAATCACCAACTTTCTGTTAGCAGTATAACACTTTAACAACTCTGTCACCAGAGAACCTGAAGTGATGTTTCTGTGACTTTAAACAAGCCTATTCAGAGCCTTTCAAGCAACTATTCATGTTTCTCATCATCAATTAATGAATCAACTAGTTCAGTCATCAGTCCACTTCTGAGCTTTACATTGCGATGCTAGGAAACCAGAGATACAGGCAGTTCCTATGTAACTGTCTCATACAGAAACAGGAATATCACCACAGTCCCATGAAGTACCAAACAGAAGTAATCTGTGCACAAGCCACACAGTGAAGTTGTGGAGACTGGCAGAGCACCACCAAGTACTAGTTTCTCCCTGGTCCCTCAGCAGTGGTTTCTTAGTTCTACGCCCAGTCTAGGAAACGCATGTAATTTTCCTGTCATCTCCACCTTTAGGTAAAGTTCAAATCCCACTTTTTAACAAATTGCCATTCACTAACAAAGTATCCATTTGAAGTTCTGCTCTCTGCACATCCTCTGAGATCATCCTCCCGCCATGAAATCCATGGCCGTGGAGTTGATTTTGACTCAGCCTCATGCTCTAAGAGCTGCACAAAGAGCTGGAGAGACGCAAGAAGTGAATACATGCCGACGTGGACAATGCAGGCATTGGTAGGTGCTCGCCCAGTCAATGTGTGGAGCCAGAAGCTGAATCCAACAAACTCAACATTCTTGTCCCTGCTTGTCATGGATTGAATGTTGTTGTTGTTGGTTGCCATCAAGTTGGTTCCAACTCGTACTGACACTATGCACAACAGAACCTAACACTGTCCAGTGTTGCACCGTGCCCACAATGTTTTTTATGCGTAAGCCTATCGTGAAGGCCACTGTGTCAGTCCATCTCATCAAAGGTCTTCCTCTTTTTTGCTGGCCCTCCATCCTAGCAAGCATGCTGTCCTTCTCCAGGGACTGATCCCTCCTGACAACATGTCCAAAGTACATCAGATGCAGTCTTGCCATCTTTGCTTCCAAGGAGTACTCTTTGCTTCCAAGGAGCACTGTGGTTGTAATTCTTCCAGAACAAATCTGTTTGTTCTTTTGGCAGCCCTTGGAACATTCAATATTTTTCAATAGTGGATTGAATAAGGTCCTTCTAAAATGTGCATATCCATTTGGCTTGGCCATGATTACCAGTATTATGTGACTGTCCACCATGTGTGAGATTTTCCTGCATGTTATACATTCCATCACTATGATTCTATAGGACAGATTAGCAGCAGTTATATTGGTGAGGTCTACAAGATTAGGCAGCATCTTAAGCAAATCTCTTTGGAGATATAAAAGAGAGAAGTGGGCAGAGAGACACAGGAACCTCATACCACCAAGAAAGCAGTGCCAAGAGTATAGCACTTCCTTTGGACCTGAGGTTCCTGTGCTGAGATGCTCGCAGACCGAGGAAAGACTGATGCCGGAGAAGAACCTTCCTCCAGAACCTGCAGACAGAAAGACTTCCCCTGGAGCTGGCTCACTGATTTTAGGCTTCTAGCTTTCTGGAATACAAGAGAACAAACTTCTCTTTATTAAAGCCATCCACTTGTCGTATTTCTGTTACAGCAACACTAGATGACTAAGACACTGCTTCCTGTTGTCCTTGAGTTCAGAAGGCAAATATTGTTTTTATCTGGCTCTAAGTGCTAGCCAGGATGTTAAAATAATGTATTATAAATAAGGGTATTAGCATAATTCCCTAAGCCTAAATCCTAAATAGCCAGCCAGCCAAGTGCCGTCAAGTTGGGTCTGACCCATGGCGACCCTAGGGGCCAGGGTAGAACTGACTCCCAGAGTATTCACGGAACGCCTCGTGGATAAGTCCTGAATATAACTGTCTAAATTAAAGAACTCAATATCAAACAATAAATAAATAACATTTTTGACCAAGTACAATATTAACCTAAATTTGAAATAAAATGACTCAAACTCTAGAGGAGGGAAAAGAGGTATGACCACATATTTACAACATAATGGAAAAACATAGAGGAAAACGGAGTGCAAAGCGATATGAGCACACAGTTGCCAGTAATATCCTAAAAAAATCATCTTTACAAAGAAACACATTTCAGGGAATGAAAGTAATGTGTAATCTTCTCTTTCACTTTAATTTTTCTTGAACAATTATCCATCCATCTATTCACATGCACAGGCACAAATACACACTTAAAAACAATTTTAAAAGCCAGCAAATACATGTGAGACCATCCTAAAGCCAAAAAAACTAAACCCACTGCTGTCAAGTCAATTCTGACTCATGCAGTGACCCTATAGGACAGAGTAGAACTGCCCCCTAGAGTATCCAAGCAGCACCCAGTGGACTTGAACTTCTGACATGTTGGTTAGCAGCTGTAGCACTTTATCACTATGCCACAAAGGTTTCCAAGAGCAGTCTAACCCACTGCTACTAAGTTGATTCTGACTCATAGCAACCCTACAGGACAGACTAGAACTTCCCCACAGAGTTTCCAAGGAACACCTGATGGATTTGAACTGCCGACCTTTTGATTAACAGCCATAGTACTTAACCACAGCACTACTAGGGTTTCCAAGACAAGTCTAGTCACCTCTTATTTACAGAAGCTTATCTACTGGCAACAAGTTGGGGTGGAGATGAGGGAGGGCATGAAACCAACCAGGATGCAATCAACAGATACCTGACTCACTTATCTCCTCTCTTAATGGTATTTATTGTTCTATATTTTATTTTGGTAGAGAAAATGTCTCCTGTCAAAAATGCAAACCAACCCAGAAAACCTGCTTTCAAACAGAAAACTCTGAATCTCAAAAGAAAGTAAATACAGAAAACTCTCAATCTCAAAAGAAAGCAAATACATTATCCTACTTTAACTTCACCCAATGGAATTTAAGATTCATTTGATTTGGCAAGAAATAATTTTTCCTTGAATCTGAAATTTTTCCATACGGGTGACCCTTTCTGTACTGCCACCCCAGCCCAATCTGATGCACTCATCATAATACAGTTAGCATTCAAGCTAAAAAAAAACCCACTGCCATGGAGTCAAATTCATAGCATCCCTATAGGGTACAGTAGAACTGCCCCATAGAGTTTCCAAGGAGCATCTCGTGGATTTGAACTGCAGATCTTTTGATTAGCAGCCATAGCTCTTAACCACTGTGCCACCAGTTTTTCCAATTAGTATCTGAATAAAGGCAAACAGAGAGGCAACTTGTTTCTGCTTTCTTGACCTTGACCCTTCCCGTGTTTCTAGTACGCTGGGTGAGATTTCCTAAGCACCAAACCTGCAGATCACCAAGCCCAAGGAGAAGGTGCTAGAAGAACCAAAATAACTTTCTGAGGAACAGATCACAGCAATCTAAATTACTCCTTTGACAGACTAATGTATCTCACAGATGAAAAAGAGCAGAAAATGTCATTTATCTTGACTTCACAAGACTTGTCTACTTTTCTTGGTCTTGTCTGCAGAACACACTCATAAATAATTTAGAAAATTATGACTTAGCCCTCAAAATTGTTGAGGGAGATGAGCATAACCTGAGATGAGGATGTCAAAAAAATTAGTTATCGAAGTTTTTTGTGGTAGAAAGAAAAATCACAAAGTGATTTATCTGGGGCATGTATTGAGCTTGGTACTACTTACAATGGATATGAGTGATTCATAGCTGGAATAATTGGACTTCATTTAGCTCAGTAAATAGAAATTTGCTTAAAGTAACTGTAAAGGGGCTAGACATTTGTGCTAGACATTTGTGGGCTAGACATTTGTGCTGGGCTTGTCAGTTATCCTGTTGGTACCCCAAGAGTCGGTTTCTGATTCTATCAGTATTGATTTTCTATTTGACTTGATTCTGCTTATTTATTTTCCTTGAGGATGCCCAACTCTCAGTGAACTAGTCCAGCTGTCCATTCTTCAGAAGGAAACATAGGTTGGATCTTTCCGTACTGAAAATCAGGTGAAACTATAGAATGAGTGTTCTTCAAAATTAGAATGTAGAGTTCTTGATTTTCTCTAAATATGGATTTACATTTTCATGTCATAAAATTGGAAGCCCTGCTGGCATAGTGGTTAGGGGCTGTGACTGCTAATCAAAAGACTGGCAGTTCAAACCTGCCAGGGACTCCTTGGAAACTCTACGACTCTATGAGTCAGAATCAACTGGATGGCAGTAGGTGGTTTATGTCATAAAATTAAAATTCATACTCTAGAAATATGTGTTTGTAGGTGTGGGTGTGGGTGTGGGTGCGGGCTTTTTTGTCTGCTGACATTCTTGTCCAAGTGTTAGCTCCCTAAAGGACAGGAAGTAGAGACTGTATTTTCACCACAAAGAAACATACTGTGAGAAAGGCTGTGCAGACAACAACAGAACTGGGGACGGATAATTTGGATGACACGCTTATTGTCATTTGAGATTAAGAGTAAACAATGGAAATTTAACTCAGGAGTTTACCTCTGCTTGCGTAGCGGTTAAGCACTATCACTTCTAGTCAAAAGACTAGCAGATAGATTCCATTAGGTGCCTTTGGAAGCCTGGTGATGTAGTCGGTCAACTGTTATGTCCACTAACCAAAAGGTCAGCAGTTCACCTCTACCAGGCGCTCCCTGGGAACCCTACAGGGCAGTTCTACTCTGACCTATAAGGTTGCTATGAGTCAGACTCAACTCAACGGCAGTGCACTTGTTTACTTGGTTTTGGAAACGCTACAGGGCAGTTCTACTCTACCTTATATAGTTGCTAGGAGTCAGAATCAACTTGACAGTAGTGGCTCTTTTTTGTTTTGTTATCTTCAGAAATGTGATACAAATATCAGTACAGACAACTAACTATTAGCCAAACGAGTGGCTGTTTAAACCACCCAATGGTGCCTCTGAGGAGAGGTTTGGCGACCTGCTTCTGAAAGGTCACAGTCTGAAAATCCTATGGAGGAGTTCCACTCTATAAAGCAGGGTCCTCATGAGTCGGAGTGCATTCAATGACAGTTAGCCACCACCATGACAAGCTCATGAAGACTTCGGTTTTGAAAATAGGAAACAACAGCAGGTAAGATGTATCAGCCAAGTTTTCAACACCAGTGCTTGAACATAAGTCTGTGGGGCATGGGTGAGAGAAGCGGGAATGGAGGGCTGGTAAGAAGTGAGTGAGCAGGCACTGCTGAGCCCCCCAAAAGCTAAGGAACTGGAGTGTGTGTGTGCCTGTAACACAAACACTCTTGGAAAATTGGTTCAATACTGTATTGCCTCCAGCTCCTGTTTCCCACAGCCTGGTAGCTGTTCTTCCAGGAGACAAAGGGATGCTGACTTTCTGCTAAGACTGAATTATGACCCCTGTGAGAATAAAAGAATAAACCAAAGAAGAGGGAGGCTGAATCTAAGAGAATGATAACTAAAAAATAATGAATATATTTACGTTCCATGGGGGGAGAGGCACAAGAGTGAGATTCATAATAGCAAGACTTATAATAGCGATAATCCTGGACAGTATGGAAACCAGTGTTTTGCTCATTCAGCTCCAGAAAGCCGGCAGCCTGACTAACACTCCCCAAGAAAAGATCAGAGAATTTCTCTTTGAGAAAAGCAACCATCTGCATGAGAAAAAGACTTAGAGAAACTGTCACTTGGAGTTAGCCTAATAAAAAGGCTACTTCACCTGGTGATCACCTTATAACTTTTCATTATCTCATTATTAGGTAAGGGAAACCCTGGTAGCATAGTGGTTACGTGCTATGGCAATGAGTCTGACTAGACTGTAGTGAGTTTGCTTATATTAGGTATGAGGACACCCTGGTGGCATAGTAGTTAAGAGCTATGGCTGCTAACCAAATGGTCAGCAGCCCAAATCCACCACTTCTACTCTGTGCTACACGGTTGCTATCAGTAGGAACTGACTCATTGGCAACAGGTGTTTGTTTCTCATTCATTAGGTATGAACAAAAAGGAGAATATTCAGTCATGTGAAGAAAGCTTCCCTTAGGAAACCAAACAGGTAAAGAAGGAAAAAAAAAAAAAAACAACCCTTGGAGGAAATGAATAGAGAACACTTTAAAAAATGAATTACAAAATCTCTCAGAGATGAAAAAATACTGCAGTCCAGTCATGAAAAAAGAACTAGATGCTATAAAAGGGAACAATCAGAAAGAGATATCACATATCAAAACTTTCACATTAGGAAATTGAAAATATGGAAAAGAAGGTCAGAAGATCCAAGTTAAGGGAATCTCCCAAGAATGGGAACACAAAGTTCAAGAAACGGGAAACCCAAGAGAAAACAGAAGCAACCAGGAGAACTAATCTAGAAGGACTAAGGAATTCTTGTAAAGGGGAACAGAAAGGACACAGGGGAGGGAAAGTTCACAGACACAATCAAGAACACATCCCTGAAACAAAGGGATGAGTTTCTAGATGGACTCACCCAGAAAGTGTCTTCAAAGAAAAATGACTAAAAAAACCTCACAGCAAGGGGCAGCAGTGCCAAGTTTGAGAAAAACGGAAACTTCTACTAGCTTACAGCAGTGAAATGCTAGTCACCTCCTATACTAGGCTGAATAATGATCTCTCAAAGACCCTAGGTCCTAATCCCTGGAACCTGAAAAATGTTATTTGGAAAAATGAAAGCCTGGTGGTATAGTGCTTAAGTACTATGTTTGCTAACTAAAAAATTGGCAGTTAGAATCCAGCAAACACTCCCTGGAAACTCTATGGGACTGTTCTGCTCTGTCCTAGAGGGTGGCTATGAGATGGAAATGACTAGATGGCAGCAGGGATTTGGAAAAGAGAGTGTTTGCAGTTATAATTAAATAGATCTTGAAATGGGAGAGACTATCCTGGATTATCTGGTCTGTCCCCAAATACAGTCACAGGTACTCTTCCTGAGAGAGAGGCAGAGGGAGATTTCACCCACAAAAGAGAAGGCAGCATGAATAAAGAGCAGAGAGACATCAAGGTCATCATCTTTAAGAGCAGAGTGATGCAGCCACAAGTGCAGGAATGCCTGCAGCCAGCAGAGGCTGGGAGGCAAGAGGGGAGGATTCTTCCTGAGAGCCTCTGAGGGAATGTGGTCCTGCTGACACCTGGATTTCAGCCCATTGGTGCTGATACCAGACTTCCTACCTCCGGAACTGGAAGGGAATTCATTTCTCTTATTTAAAGCCATCCAGTGACAGGAAACAAATATACCTCCAAAACATCAAGAGTCAAAATTAGATCATATTTTTCTTAGAATCATCAGAAGATAGGAGAATGGCGGATTCTCAGGGGAAATGGCTTACAATCCAGAATTCTGAACCAAAATAAATGATCAGTTAAATATAAGGGCAAACTGAAGTCTTATTCAGTTGTGACAAGTCTTAGAACACTTACTCTTGTGCAGCCTCTTTCAGGAAGCTACCAAGGTAAGTTCTACCACTGAAGCAAAAAAAACAAACAAACAAAAGCCAAGAAAGAAGAAGGCTTGAGATGGAGGATGTGGGGCTTCTAGCACAGGAGTGCAATGAGGAGCATTTGCAAGATGAAGCTAAAAGATGCTGCTGCAAAATAGTCTTACAGGGCAACCAAGCCAGCTGAAGTTGGAGATACAGGGCTTCAGGAGAGGTGTTGCCAAGGAAACAAGTGGCATGCAGAAATGACCAGCCTGAGAGGCATTTGCAATTTTGGTGGAAAGTTGGAAGGTGAATTAAGACCAGGTACAGAAACTAAGCAAATAAACAAAGCCATATTAAGGTCTGTGCAAAAGAAAATGTAATACTAGAAAGGAAACATAATCCTTTTATGGCTCAACTTTGAATAATATATAGTGATAATAAAGCAGATGCTAGTCTATTTAATCATTTGGTAATATACCTGCATTGGGAGAAGAGTAGGAATGTACAAAAGAGGATCCCCAAACCAAAATAATCCATTGTCTTCAAGTCCATTCCAACTTATGACAACCCTATAGGACAGAGCACAACTGCTCCATAGGGTTTCCAAGGAGCTACTGGTGGAACTGAACCATCAAACTTCTGGTTAGCAGCTTTAGCTCTTAACCACTACGCTATCAGGGTTTCCATAAAGGGGTACAAGAGGGCAAAATGGTCATATTCAGCATGATGAAGCCAATGATGGTATTTATAGTAAAGGAAAAATAAACACATTTAAGCAAAGTACTTAGAAATATAGATGTAACTATCAGAAGAGATTTGACAGTGCCTACTTCTGGAAGCAAACACTGCAAGGAGGGCTGATGGAACAGACAGTGCTGATTTCCTTATAAGTCCTATAACACTCTAACTTAAAAACAAAACAACAACTATCTCTTTGCTTTTAGGTTTTTCTCTAAGACTAAATACATCACAGTGTGGGAACTGCATCATAGTAATTGTCCCACCTGGAGTGTGGGTCCAGGCTACACCCTTGCAGGGGATCACAACTTGAGCTGAAATGAATTTTGTTCATCAGTCACGTGGGAAGAGGGCAAATTCTGAAGCAGGAAACGAGCAATCCTTGAAGTCTGTCTCAGAGAAGGGACCTCTTTCTGATTTTGCTCCTCAAGCATTTGGGAGAGTGCAGAAGATGACTTCAGGCCTGGACTCGAAGCTGTGGGGACGTCTGCAGTACTCCTGGCACGGAGGTGGCCTTTCTGTCCTTGTCCCCCACTAGAGGGAAGGCGGAAAGGAGCTGGCCTGGCAAAGATCGCACCCAGAGGGCTCCTGTCAGCCACAGTTGTGTAACCTCCTGGTGGTGTACTTCATTATCCCCAAGGCCCTCGGTGTCCCTAGGGGCTGAATTCCACACCGGGAAGGCATAACTAAGGAGAAGCCAGAGAAAAGGATCAGTGGTGGACCCCAAGGAGGGCACCATCACCAGTCAACAGCAATCACACGACCTTTGGCTGCAGAGAAGCAGGATACAGAGGCTTGTGGGGGGAAAACCTGAGGAGCTGCATGCAGACAGGGCCCGAAGACCTAATCCTTGGGAAAAGCCTCAGGAAATAATGTCTAGCAATTAACCTCAAGACATCGTTTATCTCATAATAACTGGCCCAACAGAGCTGTATTTGCAACCAGTTGAGACTGAAGAGGACCAAGAAATGTTTAATAGATTGACAGATGTGAGCGTATTAAAAGAGATAGCTTGTAGGATGAGCACAGCCTAAGCACTGAACCAGGAGGTAGAACAGAAGCACTCCTACTAACTGCTAGGTCTCCTGAAACCATGATGCTAAACTTTCAAACCGAGAAACTCTATCCTGTGAGGTTTGGGGATATATACGAGCAGCTTGCAAGAAGCCCTCCAAGGCTCAATAATTGATCTGTCTCCACCTGCAACAGCTGAGAAGGAGAGTTGGGGACAGAAGGAGGATATAGAACGTGTGACTAATTGCTTGCTTGAACAATTGGCTCCGTTGCCATGAGACCAAAAGAATTGGATGGTGCCTGGCTACCATTACTAAACACTTTGATCAGATTCCACAGAAAAATCCTCATTGAAAAGGGGAAAATGCAGGATAGAATTTCAAATTCTCACAGAATCCAGGTGTTCTAGAGCCAGGAGGTTTGGGTGAATCTCTGAAACCAATGCCCTGAGATAATCTTTAAACCTCAAGCCCAAAATATCCCTGGGAGTCTCCTTAAAAATAAACAGTAGTAAGTCAGCCTTACCAGTAAAAACGTGTCTGCCTTCAACTTGTCCTTCAACCACAATAAAATTTATTCCAAAAAACCCCAACACCTCTGCTTTGAGCATTATACTCTTGCAAGAACTACCTAGTGTGATTGAATTGACAATGGAACTCCAGAGTAAGACCCTTGGGGACAGTTAATTTATGCTAATTGAAGAGGAACAACTCAGCAAAAGACAGTGAGAAGGGCTGCAGAACTCCAAGAATTTAATGAACTTAACTACAATACATGAACAAACTGTTGAACTGGGATATGTTTTCCTGTGTGTATTCTCAACAACAATAAAATAAACAAAATCATCAAAGAAGCGGTAACTTTGAGGAAGGAAGGGATCTGGGACATAAGCATGGACAACTGCCTGGCCAACAAGGAAGCAAAAAGACATTCCTGCCAACAGCCATGGCCATTCAGGCAGAAGCTGTAGTGAAGATTGCTGGGCACAGAAATGGAACATTTTCTATCTCTGTTAATTGCTTACTATCCATCTGGCAAAACAGCCCCTTTTCCAAGGGTCAATGGATTTTTCAGAGGACTAAGAAAATATTTCATTATCTGAAACAAAATTTGATGCAAATATATAAAAGGAATAGTTCAGTGCTTTATTTGATGAACTAAATCTCTAACCCTACCTGTGCCTGTACCCTGTCTTTCATCTGAGAACCACAGATGAACTCTGTGCTAACGCAGGATCAGCATGCTAGTTGTGTCCTGGATGCCATTCCCTCCCTCACATTTATTTCTCCCTGACACCATCATTTTTCTCTTCTAGTGAGTTTTAGGAACCCTGATGGCACAGTGGTTAAGAGCTAGGCCACTAGCCAAAAGGTCTGCCATCTGAATTCACTAGTAGCTCCTTGGAAACCCTGAGGGCCAGTTCTGCTCTGTTCTGTAGGGCTGCTGGGAGATGGAATTGACTCTACAGCAAAAGGCTTGTTTTTCTGTTTTATTGAACCATGATTGCCAACTGCAAACATTCCTGCTGTAATACATCTCATTCTAAAAAAAAAAATTACTTTTGATCTCATGTTGCCCGGTGCTGGCAACCTCTCTTCTGATCCTCTTTCTATTCAATTCCCCGAAAAAGATCTCCATGTTTGCTAGCTTTGATTTTTATCTGCCATTCTCTCTTGAAACCACCTCAAACAGACTTTTGAACCTATTAACCAAACCAAACCTGTTGCTACTGAGTCAATTCCAACTCAGTAATCTTGTAGGACAGAGTAAAACTGCACCCTAGGGCTTCCAAAGAACAGCTGGTGGATTTTAACTGTCCACCTTCCGGTAAGCAGTTGTAGCTCTTAACCACTGCAACACCAAGTTTTCCCTGTCCTGTTTCACAGCTAAAAATGCTTTGCCAAGGCCAACAAAGATCTCCGCTCATCTGACCTCTCAGCGGCATCAGGCTCATTACGCATTCTATCTGCTGAAAGCATTTTCTTCATTTGGCTTCCCAAACCCCACACTTCCCTCGTTTCTCTTGTTAGCTCCTGGCCTGCCTTTGTGCTGATTCACCCCCCTCTTCTCAAACCTCTACATGCCAAAGGGCCCTGAGGTTCTGTTCCTTTTGCATTAACTTCACCTTCTGAATTTGCTTCTTGGGTGATTGATTTCATCCCATCTGTGGCCTTAAGAATAATCTATAAACTGATAGACGGAGATTTAAATCTCCAGCCCCAATTTATCTCTTTGAAGGCATGTCTGTATTCTGTGCCACTAGAGCTTTGATCCTCAGTCCTGAGCTGCAGACCCCTACTCTTCCTCTTCTTCCAGGCTTGGGGAACTCCAGCACGTCTGGCTAATCCAGTATCTCGACTTTGATAAACCACTAAAGCCCAATGTTGTGAACTCAGTTCCTCCTTGTGGCTGCACCATGAGCTACAGCCTAGAACTGCTCTGTGGGGTTTTCTCAGTTATTGTGATCCTGGAAGCCGATCACCAGGTCTTTTTTTGAATTGGTAACAACTTCCCGCCATTTTCCCTTAGGATCCTATTACTGTCCTATTACAATTCTGACTCACAGTGACCCAGTGGGACACAGCAGAACTGCCTAATAAGATTTACAAGGCTGTGACTCTTTGCAGAAGCAGACCACTCCCATCTTTCTCCTGCAGAGCTGCTGGTGGGCTCAATCATTCAAGCACTTCAACCACTGCACCACCAGGGCTCCCTAGGATAGAAGATTTTTATTACGCAGACCACTTTATTAGAAAATATTGGCTAGTTTTAAATATTACCCCTTTCAGAGACATATCCAGAGCAAAACAATGATATGAACACCAAATGAAGAGAAAAAAGGTATGATAGAGTGAAAAAAAGAAAAAAAATTGTTTATTATACTCAAGAATAGGAAAGATGAAGAATAATCAAATCTTGCATATCCTCTGGTTATCAGTTCTTCAAAAGATTAACCAAGAATAGATGAACTTAAGCCCTCATGGCATCACGGTTAAGCACTCTGTTGCTAACC
Organism: Heterohyrax brucei; assembly: GCA_028571685.1. Classification (NCBI taxonomy): domain Eukaryota; kingdom Metazoa; phylum Chordata; class Mammalia; order Hyracoidea; family Procaviidae; genus Heterohyrax; species Heterohyrax brucei. The sequence continues at coordinate 80,875,123 of CM053159.1, read as the reverse complement.
AAAAGGTCCATGGTTCAGACCCACAGGCTGCTCTGCAGGAGAGAAGACGTGGTCATCTGCTTCCATAAAGACGTAGCAGTTGTCGGGCAGCTCTACCCTGTCCTATAGAGTTGCTACGAGATGGCATCACCAAGGACACACAACCACAGCAACCAAGAGGCTGAGGAGTTCACGAGGGAGGGTCTTCTCAGTGTGAACCCTGACATGTGTCCTGATGGGTCCTGGCTGGAAACAGGCCATCGAGGAGGCTGAGGTGCCATTTTCCCTCCAAGCACTTATAAGACCTGGGTAAGGAAATAATCTGTTCTGCACGATTTCAAGACAAAGTGTCCTCTCTGGAGAGAGGAGAAAGGCTTGAATTAGTTCCCGTGGGCCCGTATAACTCCTAGATTTACAGTGCGCCAACACGTTACCACCACGCATCTGCAGACAGTGTCATAACGATGTAACATTAAACCACTCTGGGACCTTTCCTAGCCTGGGCAAATGTAGCTGCCATGCGTGGTTCAAAATGACAGGGCCGTGTTCACATGTGTGTCTGCCTCCAGCGTTACTGGCTGTATTTATTTATTTTTTTAGCACATGGTTGCCCTTCCAGTTTCCTTTGAAGCTTACAGCAAATAACAGGTTTTAGCCCATCAGGTGATATTTTGCTTCCTGAAGCATTCAAATTAATTTTCTATTACCCATGCAAATGTGTACTTTCCAATTTACCCACTGCACAATAAAACCTAATTTAAAGCAATTAATGTTCATTAACGGCCCCATCTGCATGTTTATCACTTTATCCTTAAATACTCGAGACAGGGTACCCATATTTTATAGCTCACTTCTTATCAGTGAAAATTCTTATCCTCAAGGGTAAATGGGAGACTAGGATCTCGTGTCTCTGCAAAAAGCAGCATTGCCATTTTGTGGGGCTTCTGCTGTTGTTGTTAGTTTTTGCTAGATGAACAGGCTGAACACGCATGACCCCAAATGGACCTAATTTAAAAAAGGTTTATATGAATGTGCTGAGCCTCTGCTTTCTTCCTCTTTTCTCAGAACTCACGTGACATACCAAAGGGTTTGCAGCTCAGGTCTGCGGATTTCTGGTGGGCTTTCCCTGGAGCTGGATGGGCTGCAGCTGCAGCAGCGTCCTGAGTTTCTCCCACCTGGACCCCGGGGGAAGGGCAGTGCAACGTGGAGAGCGGGCAGGAGGGCAGATCTCATTGGATTTTAAACAGGCTCTTTAGCGCAGACAGGCCTCCCTCAGCCTCCGCGCTACTACAGGAGCTCAAGGCCACAGCCCCAGCTTTTTGACCTCTGCTTTTCTCATCCTGGATCACAGGTTTTTCTCAGGATTTCCTAAGATAAACCAAAGACAAAAACATGTTATGATTAACAGAGTATGTTCTAGAACAAATTGCCGGGGTTCAAGTCCTAGCTTCAGTGCCCACTAGCTACATGTGTGTATCATCTCTGGGCCTTGGGAATAATAATAACTTCAAATAGTGTGAGGATTCTAGTGAGTTAATATGTGTGAATTACTTAAAACAGAGCTTCGTACATAGTAAGCACTTGGAGAGCATTAGGGGAAAAAAAAAACAGTAGGCACTTGGGAAATAATGGATTTTTTTGAACAAGAAGGTGAATTTACTGGTGGACACAGGTGAGGTGAGGCAGCGCTACCAAGGCCTTCATGAAGGCAGGGCTGCCACTTGACCAGCAGTCCACGACTGGCGATGCATGTGACTCCACAACCATCTAGGGTGAAATGTTTCTCAGCCCTCACGTCTGTAAACTCATCAGCATTAGACTTGGTAAAGTCCCACTTCTTGGAAAGAGGGGTCTTTGTTCATTCAGAGACCTGGATTTGAGCCCTCTGAAGCCACAATCACATGCTCCTTTGAAGCTCAGTAGAACGGACATGGTGACCTGGACAACACGGACCCCGGTTCCTCTACCTAGGAGTCTCCTGAAGACACCTCTTATACCTATCTAGAGCCTATCAGTCCTGGCACAGGACAACATCTAGCTGATGTGAATGACATGGAAGGGATGGAACAGCACTCAGATGTGAAAGCCATCTCTGTCACAACTTTTCACCATGTCTTTGTTGGCACAAATACAGGTAGCCTCTAGGGCTTCTGAGAGTTGCTGCTCATGTTCATCAGACATTATGTGGCTACAGCCTAGGGACTCATCCACTTTTACCATCTTCTGACCCAGGTCAAAGATGTGAATCTTGGCATTATGGACACCTTGACAATAGTGAAACTTTGGGTGGGCTTCTTCTTATGATACCGGGAACACAGGGAGAGGTGGAGGACTATAGCTGTTTAGTCAGCTAGTGCTGCTCGTGGAGGACCATAGCTATTTTAGTCAGCTAGTGCTACTCTAACAGAAACATCACAGAGTGGATGGCTTTAACAAAGGAAAGTTTATTCTTACACAGTTCAGTAGGCTACAAGTCCAAAGTCAGGATGTCTGCTGCAGCAGAAGGCTTTCCCCCTTGTTGGCTCTGGAGGAAAGTTGGGTACTGTATCAGTCTTTGTCCAGGGAGCATCTTGGCACAGGAACCTCAGGTCTGAAGGACGCTCCTGGTGCTGCTTGCTTGATGGTTCGAGGTTCCCAGCTCTCTGCCTGCTTCTCTTTCCTTTTATCTTTTGCAGGATGAAAGGATTAAAGGTGGGGCAAGCCATACTCCAGGGAAACTCCCTTTACAATGCAGCAGGGAGGTAATCCTATGAAGGGATGTACAGTCCCACTCTAATCCTTTAACATACAGCACAGGGAAATCAGAAAAAGGAGGACAATCACAAAATATTGGGAGTCATGGCCCAGCCACATGGCTACACATATTTTTGGGAGGGCACAATTCAATCCGCGACAACGACGATGCCAGGAACTTTGTAACATGCTGAAGGAAAAGCCTAACAGCTATTTTCATTAGGGCTTCAGCCCTGGAGTCACAGTCCACCATGCGGAAACATGGCTTTTGGGCTTCAAGACAAGAATCCTGGCATAAGTGCAAATGCAGGTGGCTGGCCTCACTACCACCCATCACAAAAGGAAGTTACAGGAAGTGGCCCTTGATGACATATTTATTTCTAAAGCTTGACAGCCAAACACCCAATGCCATTGAGTCAACTGCAACTCACAGTGACCCTACAGGACAGAGTAAAACCTACCCCATAGAGTTTCCAAGGAGTGCTTAGTGGACTTGAACTGCTAATCTTTTGGCTAGCAGCCATACCACCTAACCATTATGCCACCAGAGTTTGTGCAAGCATAATTCTTATAAAACAAGAAAAATCACAGAGAGAAAAAGTCAATAATGTGTTTACACCATTGTCACGAGCAAAGTAAGTGAGCTTTGATAAGATTTTTTCTAGAATGTTGCTGAATAAAGATCTACTCATCTGATTTCTTTATTCTTAAGAAAAAAAACGTTAATAAATGTTTCCACACATGATTTCTATGAAATTTACATTCATGAATCATTATCATTTGGGTGGAAGGCAAAATGATATTCAGCTTATCACTGGAGGGGCAGATGGAGACAGTGTTTAGGAGGCTGACACACTAGCTGACAGAAATGAGGAAAATTTATGTTCTTACCAACCTAATGGCAAGTAATTATCTCTGAACTAGGATAACAAATGTGCTTTCTTATCCTCAAAATTTGACATGTGCTATAGAAGTTTCCAGAAGGCATATTTCTGTAAAGAAGCAACAGCTTCTGTATTTGATATTTAGTGTCAGGGTTTAATTGGATGCTGACCCTTTCAGAAGATTTGGTACAAGTCAAACTTAGATACTAGAAGAACAGAAAATCCACCTGAAGTTTCACATAACTTCTGCATTCAATTTCTTTGTTTTGATACTGCCTTACAAGGGTAGCTTACTTCATATCCAATATCATTTACAGATTTTGGCATTAGCATGATTTAAATTACTCTAGGCACAACCTGTAGTCCTACTTTATGAGTGTCATAAATAAAACAAATACAAATGAGACATTTGGTGTTTACTTGGCTTGGAAGACTATCTTAGAGAAAGACTTTTTGAATCCCTGATGAAATGACATCCTACATAATAAATAATAGGCAAATTTACTGATGCAATCCCTTGGTGACAGCATTCTATAATTAAAATGTATTAATATAAAACTTTAAGGCAACGTAAATATCTTAAGAATGTGAATTTGAAATGTTTTGACTCATGAATTTATTCTACATAAAAGAAGACCTAAACTAGATGAAACCACATCTATAAATTGCATATCCTAAAACAAGATCTGGTACTTAAATGAATGACTTTCATTAACTTATTTTTATGAAGGCATGAAATACAACTGCTATTTGATCAAGTGGTAAAATTTTGAAAATGAAGTTATGTGCAAAGTCCACAGAGGTACATTCACAGCCTCCTAGGGACAGAAAAGACCATAGTCATTATCTAGTTCAAATCATTTCTGCCACAAATACGGTATCTGAAGCTTAAGAATATTCCTGCAACATTCTAACTGTGATATCATAAAAAGAGTAAGCATAAAGAAAAAATGAAAATCTCTTCCTTTAATAATGAATCATAACCTATTAAACAGCATTATAATCTTAATCTAAAACATATATTGACTAGAAAGATATATCAGGAAAAAAAAACTTGGTTCAATGATTTCATTTATTTTAATGAATTAATAATGGATCTATCAGATGAAAGGGAAATCAAAAAAGAATAGGGATAAAAGAAATAATACTAAGCAGCTACTATATGACAAGACATAGTAACATAATTTATTCAAGAAGACAGTTGAATGGTTGTCTCAACACTGACTAGTCTGTGTTCTTAGCAAATCAACTTTGTGAGCCTCTGATTCTATATTTCAAGCAGCAGGTAATAAAAGCTACAGCTACAGTGAAGAGGAAATGAGATAGTATGTGTAACGTATCAAATAACTCACACAGTCAGCCTCAGAAGAAACACAACGATGCTCCTTAGATGCAGACACAGGGAGACTTTGTCTCACTTATTTGGCCACATAATCAGGAAAGACTAAGTTGCTAGAAAAGGGTATCAGGTTTGGTAAAGTGTCAGGAGAATCAGAGACACCGCTAGTCAGATGGATCGACACATTAGCCACAACAATGAACTCCAACGTGTCAACCTTCATGAAGATGGCACAGTAGCAGGCAACATTTCAATCTGTTTATACGTTAGGTCGTCATGAATTAGAGCCGATTCCACAGCAATTAACAACAGCAACAGTATAATAATCCTGCATAGTACTCTTAAACGGTCACGGGAGTTATGTCATATAACACACATGATGGCACCAAGTCACTTGAGTAGGTAAGTTGTATAGTCAGTGGCAGAGCTGAGACTTAAATAAGGCCCTTGTAATCCAAAGCCTCAAGATGTTTGTACCTCTTGACTACCTGCTGGGAATTCCCCCATCCCCTACTCTAAAGCTCCAAAATTGCCTGCTAAGACCAATTCATTCTTTGTAAGTCATGTTAAACACAACGCTTTCAGTAAGCTGTTTTGGGAGCTTCTGTTACAGCTACTGGAAACCATGATGGTATAGTGGCTAAGTGCTACATCTGCTAACCAAATGTTGGCAGTTTGAATCCACCAGGTGCTCCTTGGAAACTCTATGGGGACAGTTCTACTCTGTCCTAAAGGGTCACTATGAGATGATATCAACTCAGCGGCAGTGGCTTTGGTTTCATTACATCTATCTTAACATTCTGATTTTCCTCCGTTGCCTTGCTTATTAATAATTAAAATTAATTAGGTATTTTCTTACCTATTTTTAAGCACCTTATTCTTGAATGAGCAAGTTAGTATGATTTGAGCATACAGAAAGTGATCGATATTGTTTCTTTTCTTGGGGGATCTGTTAGAATGCAAGCTACACTAGAGGCCATTTCTCTCTTACTGGTATCTGTATTTCCAACCATTAAGAAAGCATCAGGTATGAGGTAGGCATTCAGTAAAAATCAATCGACTAATTCAACAGCTCCATAAATGAATAAATAAAAATGAACAGGAAATGTGTGTGTTTTTGTTTTTGCTTTGAAAAAAAATCTTCTTAGGTCTATTACTTTGGAAGTCTGCAGTTCAAATTCTTTGGTGCTCCCTAGAAACTCCATGGGGCAGTTCTACTCTGAACAATGGGGTCTCTATGAATTGGAATTGACCCAATGGCAGTGGGCACAACTTTGAGCTGGCATATATTTTCATTTAGTTTTGTTTATTAGTGAGAGAAAGTCGAACACGAAGGGAGAGATGGACAACTGGAAGACAGCAAGATGATGAGATTTGGACCAAGATATCAAGGAAGTCAAGGGACTTGATCCAACGCCTGGGAGTAAGCAGTGCCCAAGAAAAGGAGAAAGGACAGTTCTGACCCAGAGGCAGGAATAGTGATGGAGGTAAGTTGCAGACGAGACAATATTTTCAAAGGAGAGCCCTTCACAGATATTTATTCTCTGAGAACTCTGATAAGTAGCAGGTGCCACGCATGTGAGCCGCTGAGTGGTGACGGGAGGTGGAGTCCTGAAGTGGTCAGCAGAGAGAGCGGGGGAGTGCTGAGTAAGAGCCATGGCAGAACTTTCCGGCAGCACCCAGCGGCCGGCAGAAGTTGCTGTCGGTTGCCATCAGGTCGGCCCCTACTCGTAGGAACTTCATGTATGAGAGAATAAAATGTTACGCAGTTCTGTGCCATCTTCATGATTGCTGATATGTCTGAGCACCACCCTGGAATAAGCACAGACGGACAATTCTTCATCCACATTAGGCAAGTCACCATACTACATCATGGTTGTCATCTCTCCTTTAATCATTCTGAGATGTTTAAGAAGACCAGCCTTCTGCAATGCCATTGCTGAGATTGCTCAAGTGCAAGCAATGCTCAATTCTCTGTCTTCATCATGGTAAAATGATTCAAAACTCAGCCTCATGATTTTTTCTGCTCTTTGACTTTATGTCTGAGACACCATCACTGATTTCTGCAATATAGTCTAGCCTGTCTACCCCCCATGCTTCACCAGCGGACGACAAAAAACATAGTGAAGTTCCTCTTGAAACCTGGCAATCATTTATTTGATTAACCCAACAATGATAAATTTACAGATTTGGAAATCAAGCAAGTGCCATGATTGATGATAGGTTACAACTTGACTAAGGTATAGTTTTAGTGGTTGGACAAATACTATGCAATCATCTTCTATTTTAGGATCTGATGTGAGCAGCCAATCAACTAAAAGGGCAGCTTCCTTGGGGCCTGCCTCTGGGACTATGAATGGATGGTCTGGCTCTCTTTCAATCCTGTATCCTTCTTAGTGCTTGACTTCCACTTCTTGAAATGGAAGAAGCCCTCAGCGTACCACCTCACCCATGGATAGAAGACTTGCCAGCCTCTAAAGCTGTGTAGTTCATTTCTTGACAATTGCATGAGACATTTCATTGAAATACATTTCTCTTTGTATATCTCTATATGTGTTTCACTGTTTTTCTCCACTAGAAAACACACAGACTAAAACAGAAAGCAAATTCACCATTGGGTAGCGACATGTTTTCTAAATAAGATTACATCTTAGAAATTTCCCTCAAGAAGAAAATGCAAAGAGTAAAAAGATACAAATCCAAAATGCACAAATGAATTATTACATATGTATTGTCTCAATACATCACACGTGGAAAAAAAAAAGCCAAACCTATTGCCATCAAGTCAATTTTGACTCATAGTGACTCTACAGGACAGCATAGAACTGTCCCTACAGAGTTTTCAAGGAGTGCCTGGTAGATTTGAACTGCTAACTTTTTAGTTAGTAGCCACAGTACTTAACCACTATGCCACTGCATTTCCATCACAGAAAGAGTACCAGTAAAATCCCACAGGTCTCTGTGAAAACTATCACTAAAACAATCGTTATCCAAAGAAAATCTGAAAAGTGAAAAAAAAAAAAGCTCTTCCACTGATTCCTTAATTTGCACTAGACAAGCAGCCATCTCAGACCCTCTCAGCTGAACTCCATCTTCAGCCAGTCCCATGAGCCTTAGATTGAGACCACATCTCACAACTAATAAAAATCAGAGTGAGAATCACAGTGAAGTCCTTTGGGTAGTGAAGCCCCTGCCTGTAGACGCTGTGCTATTGAGAAGTGAAGCTTGCAGCTTGAGATGGAGATGAGCTGGCAGGTTGAGATGCAGTGGGAATCTGCAGAGAAAAGAGCCAGAGGGCTAGAACATGGTAAATTCTAATGGAAATATTCAAACACAATGTTTTAGTAGTGGAACCATTCGGCATGACAGCATGCAAGAAAAGAGTCATAAGAATAGGTTCTTGATTAAGAGTGATGATAGGGACACTAGTTTTGAAGAGGTAAGGTAGTCTGAACACCCAATAAAAGGCAGGGGGAGGAAATTATGTCTCATAACACCACTCAGCAAACGTGGTAGAGTGCCAGCAGGAAACACAAATGACAGGAATAGGTAGCGCTATAAGCCCGACAATTTGGTCCTCAAAGGAAATGCGTAAGAAGTACAGGAGAAGGACGTGGAAGCTCAGAAGTAGGGAGCTAAGAGAATATTGGTTCAATCTTTTGTCTGTTCCATGATACAGACATGTGAAAGGATAAGCAGCCATCCTTGAGAGGGCACTACAACTTAAGAAAAGTTACTGGGGACCGGAGGCCTCTTGTGAATTACAGCCTTGTCCTAGATAAAGTCTATTTTTTATTAAATAAAGATTAAGATGATTTTGCGCATTCCATACTTGTATTATTTATCTATAACAAAGAATATTTTCCATAACAGTTTAAAATCTTCAAAGCACTTTTATGTTCGTTAATATCCTTGTAATAACTCCAAGAGGCAGGTATTTTTGCACTCAATTTATACCTGAGAACTACTATGTGCCATTAGTAAGAGGCAGAAACTTCTATTTTTATTATGACTGGGTGAAAATGTACATTCCCATATAAATTTGCAAGCCCACCTATATGCAGCTTCCACTGCTCTCCCTGCCCAGTGACAGCACACTATTCCTCTCTGTTCCATACATGACTCATCCTCCCAACAGTCTCCTTTCCCCTCCTCTCCACCCACTCCTCTTCCTCCAGCCAGAGGTCAGCAGGATGATATCTTTTAGATGCATAGAACCATAAAGTGCACCCAATATATGGTCACTGCATCACCAAGTCCAATCCATTCCTGTCTGAAGAGTGGGCCTTCATTGTGATTTATGGGCAAGAGTAGCATCAGGGCCAGGGGCCATGCTCCCAGGGGAACCCCGAAGCTGCTGGACCATCAATTGTGGTCTTTTAGTGGAGATCTCAGGGTGCACCCCTTTTTATTCTTGTGTTGCCAGTGAAACTTAATTTTGTGAGCTCCATCGCGGCTATCACTGGTGGTGCCCGGGCGCCATCTGCTTCTTCCAGTCCCAAGTCAATGTAGGCACTGACTCATGTGGGTCTCTCTGTCTTCTGGGCTGTCTTTCCCCCATGTCGTCGGTGAGCATCTGTTCCTGCTGAGTTGGAACCATTTGCTGTGCCCTCGGATGGCAGCTTGGCAGGTTTTAAGACCCCAGACGCCACTCACCAATGTGGAGTGCAGAGAGCCCTCTTAGCAAAACGCTAGTTGTTCCGATTGGCCTCGATTTCGCCTAAGAGCATGGTCTCTGAGGCAGAATCTTGACTGGAATTCTTCTGATGTTGTATCACTGCTTTTCACACTATACAATACAGGTTCTTTTGATTAAAAATTTAATAGTCTTGCTATTCCTACAGCTTTAGTGTCAAACAGGAGTGCATAAGGATTAAGTATACTTATTAGAGAAAAGTAATTTAATAATTCACAAGCCATAAAGCATTAACTAGTAGTGCATCTATAAATTAAGTCTTATTTTATCCATTAAAAGTTGAACTATGGTGACTATTTATCATCATGAAAATATACCCATGGTAAACAAAATGGGTGAAAAAAAGAAAAAAAAAACGTTACAAAAGAATGCATATAAATAAATAGTCCAGAAAGACACACGTATGTTGTCAATCTATTTATGATAAAGATGCCACTAAAATTTAGTAGGGAAATGGTTTATTTCCAGTAAATGGTTCTGAAACAATAGGATAGTTATAAGACAAAAAAATGAACGTTGCCTATTATTTCACAGTACATTAAAATTAACAAGATAGACCAAGCACGTAAATGTGAAAAAAATAAACAAAACTTTCTAAATAAAACAGTGACTATCTTTATAACTTTAGGGTAGAAAGTTACTTTTTAATTAGGTCACAAAAAAACAGCCTTCAAATAATTTGTTTTCAATTTTTTTAATAAGAATGGTAACTGGAGCTCATTATATTTATTAAAAGTCCCCATGAAGAGATTGGGAAATTAATCCTTGGACTGAGAGAAGATATTCATAATCCATTCAGCCAACAAAGAGCTTGTATCTAGAATCCTCAAGAACTCCTACAAAGTAATAGTAGAAAGACAAACTCAATTTTTAAAATAGGCAAACAATTGAAATTGTCACACACAAAAGATAATATTAAAATTATAAATTACTGTGGACATGTTCATGATCTTTTATTATTAAAGAAATTCAAATCAAAACTACAATGAGATACCATTTCACCCCAACAAGTTTGGCCATGACCCAAAAAAAACAAAACAACAAATGCTGGAGAGGCTGTGGAAAAATGGAACTCTTCTACACTGTTGGTGGGGTTGGAAAATGGTGCAACCTTTTTGGAAAACAATCTGGCGCTTCCTTAAAAAAATGGATACAGATATACCATTTGACCCAGTAATTCCACTGCTTGGAATATATCCTACAGAATCAAGGCCATTCATACCAATGGATACATGCACAAGAATGTTTATCACAGCACAGTCCACGATAGCAAAAAGATGGAATCAACTAAGATGCCCAACAACAGAGGAAGGGATAGGTAAACTGTGGTATACATACTCAATGGATCACTATGAAATGATAAAGAACAATGATGATTCCAGGAAACATCTCATAACCTGGTTTCAACTGGAAGACATCATGTTGAGTGAAAGTAGTCAGCGACAAAAGGACAAATGTTGTACGAGACCCCTACGACAAGATTTCAAAAACAGACTTATGCATAGAAGAAAAGACTCTTTGATGGCTGCAAGGGAGGGGAGGGAGGGATGGTGAGGGGGAGAAGGTTTAGATTAGATAATTGGTAGAAATTTGATTGGGTGAAATCAGTGATAGCACACATTAGAAACAAGAACAATATTAAGTGGACTTCAACATAACTTGAGTGCTCCTTCTATCCTAACCCAATATTGTAATGACAGAGTAGCTGGGGCAGGGGGCAGGGGGCCATGCTCTTAGGCAAAATCAAGGCCAATTGGAACAACTAGTGTTTTGCTAAGAGGGCTCTCTGCACCCCACATTGGTGAGTGGCGTCTGGGGTCTTAAAACCTGCCAAGCTGCCATCCGAGGGCACAGCAAATGGTCCCAACTCAGCAGGAACAGATACTCACTGAAGACCAAAACGACATGGTGGAAGGACAACCCAGAAGACAGACAGACCCACATGAGTCAGTGCCTACTTCAACTTGGGACCGGAAGAAGCAGATAGTGCCCGGCCACTGCCAGTGATAGCCACAGTGGAGCTCACAGAGTTGAATCTCACTGGCAAAACAAGAATAAAAAGGGGTGCACCCTGAGATCTCCACTAAAAGACAGGAACTGATGGTCCAGCAGCTTCAGGGTTCCCCTGGGAGCACGGCCCCTGGCCCTGATGCTGCCCTTGCCCATAAATCATAACAAAGCTCCACTCTTCAGACAGGAATGGATTGGACTTGGTGATGCGGAGTGACCATATATTGGATGCACTTTATGGTTCTATGCATCTATAGGATATCATCCTGTTGACCTCTGGCTGGAGGAAGAAGAGTGGACGGAGAGGAGTGGGAAGGAGACTGTTGGGAGGATGAGTTATGTATGGAGCAGAGAGGAATAGTGTGCTGTCACTGGGCAGAGAGAGCAGTGGAAGCTGCATATAGAAGGGCATGCAAATTTATATGGGAATATACATTTTCACTCAGTCATAATAAAAAAAATTATAAATTACCAAAATCAATATAATTAATAATCAGTGCAAACCAAATTAATAATGCAACTCCACACCACTTAGCATAGCTAAGTTTAGAAATCTTGGTGGCATAGTGGGTAAGTGCTGCAGCTGCTAACCAGAAGGTCCGAAGTTCAAGTCCAGCAAGTGCTCTTTGGAAACTCTGTAGGGCAGTTCTACTCTGTTACATAGGGCTGCTATGAGTTGGAATCAACTAGATGGTAACGGGTTTGAGTTTTGAGTAAGTTCAAAAGACTGATGGACTACTTATTGGGCAGGATGTGGAGTAACTAGGATATTCACAGCTTGTTGGAGAAAGAGTAGACTGGTAGGTATATCAGCTGTCTCAGTCATCTAGTACTGCTATAACAGAAACACCACAAGTGCACGCTTCTAACAAAGAGAAATTTATTTCCTCAAGTAAAGCATGCTGAGAGTACCAATTTAGGGTGTCAGCTGCAGGGGAAGTCTTTCTCCATTGGCCTTGGCCTGGGAGCTTCTGACGTGCAGGGAACCTCGGTCTGAGGGACACCTTCCCCTCCCAGCACCGCTTCTTTCCAGATGCTATGAGGTCCCCCAGCTCCCTGCTTCCCTCCCTTTCTTTTATATCTCAAGAGACTGCTGTCGTGGTTGGAATTGTGTCCCCCCCAAAAATGTGTGCAGCCATGTGGCTGGGATATGGTTCTCAGTATCTTGGGACTACCCTCCATTGTGTGGTTTTGCTAACCTGTATGTTAAAGGATTAGGGTGGGGCTGTAAATTCCTGCTGTAGGGGGAGTTTCCCTGGAGTATGGCTTGCCCCACCCTTAATGCTTTTAGCTTGCAAGGAATAAAAGGAAAAAGAAACAAAGGACAATTTGAGAACCTTGCTACCATCAAGCAAGCAGCACCGGGAGCACAGCGCGTCCTTCAGACCAGAGGTTCTTGCGTGAGGACGCTCCCTGGACAAAGACTGATGCAATACCGGACTTTCCTCCAGAGCCGACAAGGGGAAAGTGTTCCCCTGGAGCGGACACCCTAAATATGGACTTGCAACCTACTGGACTGTGTAAGAATAAATCTTTCTTTGTTAAAGCCATCCACTCTGTGGTATTTCTGTTACAGCAGCCTAGCTGACTAAAACAACTGCCTTGTGGCACGATATGATCTAACACCAGCATTGCCCCTCCTCCCTCATTAACATCATAGAGGAAGGACGTACAACAAGAAACATCAGACAATACTGGGAAACATGGCCTAGCCAAATCACTCCACCTATCAGGGGGCGGATAACACAATTCAATCCATAACATCAACATTGGAAAGCTTCTATTACTACCAGTGTTAAATACATGTTTACCTATGATCCAGAAACCATACTTCTAGGTATAGTGCATATACTCATGAAAAGACATGTACAAGAATGTCCATAGAAGCTTTTTCATAATAAAAAAACCATTGCCACTGTGAATTCCAACCCCTAGTAACACTATTATTTCTATTTACAATAGCCAGAAACTGGAAACAAACCAAAAATTTCTCAGTGGAAGAGCTAGATAAATGGTATAGAATAGCAGTCACTGAAAAGAAAAAAAAAATGATGCAGACAATGCTGTGAATAAATCTCACAGACAGGTGTAATGTTGAGAATCCAGATTTAAAAAATTAAGAAAAGAGCCCCAATTAATCAATGGTGATAGAAATAAAGACCATGGTGACCTCTAAAAGAACACGTTTGGACTGGAGAGGACACGGTGGAACTTTCTGGAAGGTCACAAAGGCTGTAACTGCCAATTCAGATATTGTTACAGTTTCAGTGTGCCTTCTTATAGCCAATGCCTCCTACCTGTTTCACTGGGTTAAAGACTGACGTCAGCTTCCTGACACTGTGTGCTGGCTTGCCTCTGCCAGCTGTCTGGAGGATCATTTCTAACAGTATGAGTAGACGCTCTCCTGTCTTTCTCTGTTCACCTCTGTTTTTTACATCTCGTGCCTTGGTAACCCTGGTGGTGGAGCAGTTAAGTGCTACATCTGCTAACCAAAATGTCAGCAGTTCAAGTGCACCACGAGCTCCTCAGAACCTCTAGGCGGCAGTTTTTCTCTGTCCCCTCCGGTTGCTACGAGTCAGAATAGACTCAACGACAGTGAGGTAGTGCCTTGGAAGATTCTGAGAGTCCCCTTGAAGTACTTACAGTAGTCATCTAGTGCTTTGGTAACACAACTATCACAAGTGAGTGGCTTTTAAGAGAGAAAATTTACTTTGACACAGTCCAGTAGGCTAAAAGTCCAAATTCAGGGTGTCAGCTTCAGGAGAAGGCTTTCTCTGTTGCCCATGGAGGAAGGTCCTTGTTGTCAACCCTCCCGACTCAGAGCTTCTGAGGTGCAGAGGCTGGGTCCTTTCCAAAGGACGGGCTCTGCTCCTGGCACTGTTTCTTGGTGGTACGTGGCCTTCCACTCTCGTCTCGCTTCCCTTTGCTTTACATCCCAGGAGACTGTCTCTAGGCACAATGCCATGTTACACGTTGAGTCCTGCCCACGCACCACAGCTGGCTCCCGTCCTCCCTTATTAACATCCCAGAGGCAGGGATCACAGTATACAGGAACATCACACAATACGGAGAATCACGGCCTAGACAAATTGCTTACACACTTTTGGTGGGGGGGTGCGGCACCATTCAATCCATGACAGTACTTTCAGTAAGGTGGCAGCCTTCTGACCAAAGCTTTTTCTGCAAAAGTCACCAGCAGCATTTATGACCATGAGTACTCACTGCAAAGCATTTTTCCAATTTTCAAAACATTTGTTGGGAGACAATGACGACAGGACACACCCAGTAAACACTCAGTCCAGTTTCAGCATCTCAAAACGGAATGTGATCTGGATTAGTAAAATAACATGTTTTATTTTTTCTTCTTTAATTCTGCATCATTTTTCTTCTTTTCTGTTTTCACAATAACGAAAAAATAAGAAGAGTATGTTTCCTTTTTTGTTTGAGTTTAGCTGAAGGATTTTAGAGCCAGTTAGGTTCAAATTTTATCCAATTCTTGCTTTGCCATTTGAGGCGTGTCCCAGGAAGACACAAGCCTCCTCTCTGTCTCTCTCTTTCTCTGTCTCCGCTATTCTCTCTCTCCCTTTCCCCACCTCTCTCTCTCACCCCCCCCCACACACACTAAAAGAAGCCAATCCACTTGGCCATGACAAACCCAGAGAGATATCCTGAAAACAGCTTTAACATAACCATGAGTCTGTTTGCTGTATAATTTCATTAAACCAGTCTGTTTGCTGTGGCATCCCAGTGTTTAAAGTTTATCTAAAGCTTGGGGCTCAGGAACATCATTTCCGGTTTCTCAGTTCAGCCGCTAGGTTGGAGGACCCCTTCCGCCACTGTCATCTCTTTTGTCTCTCTTTCTGTCACCTCTTTTGTCCTCTTTCTCCTTCCCCTTTTCAGCGACAAACGGGCTCAGAGTGGCGCATTGTTTCAAAGGAGAAAGCAGCCCTGTTTCTGAGTCCAAAAACTTTGGCCACAGATATACCTGTTCTACAGCCTGTACTTCGGTCTCATGCCCTCTCCAGTCCTCTGGACTTGAGTACCCAAGTGAACAGAAATTTGAAACAAGGTCAGAAACACCCTTTCATAAGTTCCAACAATGTATTGCTAATCAACCTTTATGAGTTTGTTATTTAATAACTTCTTGACCTGAATTTTTGATTTGTAATATGAATAAAATGAGCTTTCTCTTTATAAACAAGAGGCAGATTACATAACTGGAACATTGTAAATCATCCTGAGAAATCATGGATGGAAAAACATTCTTGGAAAGTGAAATACTATATTGCTTCGATGATCTGCTCTGCTCAGCTCAGCAGCTAGGCCCATTATTGGTAATTTTTTTTTCCTGCATTTAACAAATATCACACTAGTTTATTTTTAATAATGTTTCTTCAAAGGTAGGCCAAAGACAATCTTCATAATTCTCTTGGGTGGCGAACAAAGGCATAGAAATATTAGTCTAAATTGGAAGTTCTCTAGAGGATTTTATCTATTGCTATGTTTTATACATTACCCTAATTTCCCCTTAGCAACCACAGATTCAGAATTATAATTGTGGTAATCATAATAACAGTGAAAATGAGTGACGTCTTTTACCACAATTAACAGCACTCTAGTCAGCACTCCTTTGTTCCCGAGGTGATGGAGCCTCTCTGAAGATGGAGAGGGGCCAGAAAGGCATGCAGCTTGTCAGGTGAACACGGCTAGGAAACGCACACCTACTTCTGTGTTACAGCTGTATTTCCTTTCCTGCCTGCCTGCCTCCTTCTCTCCTCTCCCATCCCCCTTTCCTTCCTCAGCTCCTTCTGTGTTCTCAGAGCAAAATGTACATCTGCCAGAGGCAGGATCTGCCAGAGTTTGGTAGTGTTTCGTTTTGTCCTTCATCAAGAAAGCCTGGTGCTCCTCCTCACTAGCAGTAGTGACATCATTCAACACACCATCTGAACTTTCTTCCTGGAGACAGACAGCTCTTGACAGATCTCAGTGAGGCTTCAAATAGTCCACTAACAGAAAGAACCGGTCCTTTCATTACTTCCAAGAAGACTCTAAACATTGTGGGATGGATACCATTGAAAAAACCTAAAGAAAAATCAGCTATCCACAGTTTGACAGCTAGTCCACAAGCTTTGAGAAAGGATTCAAGACACAGTGATGTTCTCTACCACATTCGCCTTTCCTGGAAGATAAGCCCTATCTTTGCACCTTACAAGGATGTTGGCATTCTTCCTTTGAACTTGGCTGAAGTGCATTTTCTAACATATCTGAAAGTGTCCCTTAGTCTGTCCTCAAGGAAAGCTGATGACTGAGACCAGGCTTCACCGTTTCTCTGGTCCCTATTATCACGAGTGTGTTTGCTATAAGTTGAAAAGCAAAGAGCAAGCAACTAAGACTGCATTTTGATCTCCACTGACAGATTCTGACAGATAAGAAACAAAAACTCAGCAGTGTCCTAAAGGCTCAGGTGATTTGTCTCTCCCACTTAGAAACACTTCAAAAGTTAAGAAAAACTGCTGGTGCACACACTGGAACAAGAGTGTTTCCTTCTTCAACATCTCATAAACTCATGACAAGGAAAAAAAATGGTCCCACCCTTGTTACATTAAATAATCACTGTAGATATGTTAACTCCAGGCTCCTTTGTAATAACAACAGTTTTAGGCAGAGGTACATCTAGTACAAGTGAAAGAGATAAAGATGGGAAACGTGTTCTTACCTTGATGATTAAAAATAAGCCCCAAAGGGGTCTCGCTCACTGTAAATTTCTTTTGTTTCAACTCAAACAACTATGAAAAACCTGTTGCCACTGACTCAATTCTGATTCATATGTGTGTGTGTATATACACATATATATACACATGCATATATATATATACGCACACATATATATACACATATAGACATAAGAGGAATGACAATTAAGTTCATGACCTCATCCTAGAAAAACTGCTACTTACTTCATTGCTGAACAGCACTATGGCCACCTTCGCATTACTCCCCTAGGAAGCTACGCACTTACTCCAGCACCTAGCCGACCCTTCAAAGCAATTTTGGAACTCTTTCCGGAATGGTCAGCAGAGCTGTCATCCTATTACCCTTGATGTTCAGAACATCATCTAAATGTCTTCCTTTCAGTATTTCCTTTATCTTTGGGTAAAGAAAAAACTCACTGGGGGCCAGATCAGGCAAGTAGGGAGGGTGTTCCAACACAGTTATTTGTTTATTGGCCACAAACTCCCTCACAGACAACTATACAATTAAGTTCACGAACTTGCCACCGTGCTCCAATGAGAAATGGACATTCCAGAAAGAGTTTCAAAATTTCTTTGAAGGGTAGGCTAGGTGCTGGCATTGCTGCCTAGCTTCCCAAGGGGAATACTTTGAAGGTGACCATAGTGATATTAGGTATATAACACTTAGAACAATTAAGTTTGCGGACTTAGTTATCAGACCCCTGCCCCACTCATATACATACCCTGTTTGAAAAAGTAAACCCTATGCGTAGTGGTTAAGTTCTACAGCTACTAACGCAAATGTCAGCAGTTCAAATTGACCAGGCACTCCTTGAAAACCCAGTGGAGCAGTTCCCCTCTGTCCTACAGCATTGCTATGAGCGGGAACTAACTCAGTGACATTGGTTTTCTTTTTTTTTTTTTCATTGTTTGAAACAATGAGTCTTGGTGGTGTGGAGATTAAGAGCTACAGCTGCTAACCAAGAGGTTGACAGTTTGAATCCACCAGTTACTCTTTGGAACCCCTGCATGGTAGTTCCTCTCTGCCCGGTAGTGTTGCTATGAGTCAGATTTGACTCAGTGGCAATGGGTTTAGTTTGGCTTACATGTATATGGATTTAGTTTGGTTTGTATACACACACACATATGCATTTATTTTTATTTATATATAGAAGGTGTAGTGTGAAGACGTCCAAAACATTATACACTTTGTTTGACCTTCAGCCACTGTTTCTTTGGCAGGGAATGGAAGGTAAGCATCAAACGGAAACCACGTGCAGACATGGGAATTTTCCAGTCCTCAGAAACACCCTCACACTGAAGACTAAGCTGAGTAATAAAGGTCCCCCACCCTTGGATCCACCTTGGAACATGGTTTAGGAAATTTAAGTACTCAAACAGAACTTATATTTTAAAAAGAAAGATAAAAAAGCATTTCTATTTTCTTTCAGAGCAAAGAGTCAGGCATCTGAGTTTGGTCATCAATTCACTGATGATCTTTTTGATGAGATTTGAACTTTGTGACATCATAAGAAAATGTTCTCCACTTCCTCTATGAATGCTGCTCGTTTTTATTGTGTACATAAAGATTAACCAAATGTGAGCTAAAGGATAGCCTAGCAACATCTCTCAAAATTTATAGTTTTAGAGTAACTATGAGTCTTCTTGTAACTACAGCAACATTTCGAGAACAACCAGACCCTCATAAACACAGAATGGAAAGCATAATTCATTTCACATATTACTAAGCACCTCTTTTACTGAATTCAGTCTTCCCTTCAAAGAAACACACAAAACAATTTGTTCTGATGCTGTGTAAAATCAAGAACAAATAGGCGAGATATTTTCAAACCACAAACATGTATATCAACAATTCAATACAAGGTGATGATGGTTATTTTAACCATTGCACCTTTTTGTGTGCATACCTAGTACACTGAGGCAGAGTCATATCCTAAAGAGAGAAAATGAGGAACAGACAGACATACAGACAGGCAAAAAATGGAAAAATGGAGGGAGGGGAGGATAGCAAAAGAAAAGAAGATAAAAGAGGGAAGGAAAAGGAATAGAAGGAAGGGAAAGAGAAGACAAGGACAGAAAAGGGATCAGAATGTATTCTGATCACATGGCCAGTAGGATTTTGTAGCACACTGAATTCGAAATGTAAGAGAAAGAGAAGAGTCAAGGACAATTCAACGATTTCTGGCCTGGAAAACTAGGAAGGTAGAATTGCTGTCAGCATAGATGGGAAAAGATTCTGTGTGGAGTAGATTTGCAGGACAGATCAGGAGTCCAGCTCCGGATACGGGGAGATGGAGATGTCTCTTATGTGTCCGAGTGAAGATGCTGAATAGGTGACCTAGAGACAGGAGCCTGCAGTTCAGGAGAGAAGCCTGACATAAAGATCTCAGTTGGGAAGGGCCCTGCTTATAAACTGTATTTAAAGTCATGATATAGAATAAAATTATTGTTATGGATTAAACCGCACCCCCCCATACGTGTCTACTTGGCTAAGCCACGATTTGCAATATTGTTTGGTTGTCCACCATTTTTTGATCTGATTTGATTTTCCTGTATGTTGCAAATTCTACATGCATGATATGTATGAAGCAGGGTTAGAAACAGTTATATTAATGAGACAGGACTCAATTTACAGGATTAGATTGTATGTTGAGTCAATCTCAACATACATAAAAGAGATAAACTAGTAGGGATAAGCTCGGGACCACCTACCACCTAGAAAGTAGAATCAAGAAGAGATTAAATCCTTTGAACTCAGGGTCTTGGTGCTGAGGTGTTCCTAGACCAGGGGAAACTCCCTTCAGAGCGGAAAGAGAAAGCTTTCCCCTAGAGCTGGCACCATGAATTCAGACATCTAGTCTCCTAAATCACAAGAGAATACATTTCTGTTTGTTAAAGCCATCCATTTGTGATATATTTGTTACAGTAGCACTAGATGACTAACACCTTTACCAAATGGGGTATATAAAAATCTGGTAAAGAAAAGAAGAGGCCCAAGGACTGAGTCCAGGATTATTACACATTAAGTGATTAAGTAGAATAACAGTGATGTCCCAAGTGAAGTCATGTGGACTATCTGTGTGTGGTGACAAATATCTAGTTAGACAAATCAGTCCCATCTTACATATGTTATGTTGGAGACAAAACTATTAAATTCAGATGACAATGAATGATATACTGGTAAATAGTTAACAATTGACTTGCAAGGAAGTATAATTTGCAAAATTTGTCAGTTTTCCAGGTACAAATACTCCAGTGATGGCCAATTTTGAGCTGCCAAAAACTTGAAATCACTGCATTTAGTAGCAGCTGGAAATATGGAACTAAAGGTCAAGCCTAACATTTATGAAAACATATTTTGGGAAATAATCTGTATGGGGAGGTGGTAATTAAAGTCATGGGGAGGATGAAAAAACAGGGCAATATAAAGGAGAGAACTGAAGTCAGAATATGGAACAATGCCCCTATCATGAGGCTCAGATTTCAACATGAAGAATGGAACATAAGAAGCCAAATTCCAGAAGGTTTTTTTCAAAGTAGGATCACTGTACTACCGTCGCAAAGACTCTCTCCTTTCCTTTTTTCTATCTCTTTTTCCTATGAAATGAAAATCTATTAGGTGCCGACAAAAACTTTTTAACCTCTAAGAGACCAGCTAGTTGTCTGTCATATTACTCTAAGGATTTCAGCTTGAATTTAAGAAGAATTTTACCCACTTTCAGGTTTCTTTGAAATGAAGTGTCATGAGGCAATCTACATGTTCCAACACTGACAGCATTTGGATTTTCCACACAGGCAAAGTGGTCTTCCAGATTTAAGAAATAAACAAATAATTAGTTCACTGACATCTGCCATAAGGCATCATAAGTGCAGAGTCACAGGCTTCTCACACTCATTAATATGAAAAAATCCACTAAGGTAAGGTGGGTTCATCTAGACAATTTGTGTTTCCTTTGTGCAACTTAACTTTGTTGCTAATGGGTAGAATAAGAAGATTATGGTTAAGTCTGCACCATTTAAGTACAACTCATATTAAGGATAACCAGATGCATGACAGAAATTTTTAAAGCTCTGTTTGGCTTTGACATACAGCATATATAAGGTTACCATGTTTCTAGAATTTCCAGGACAGTCAGTGTCTTCATCAGCGTATTCTTAACTGTCCAACCATGTATTCTGTTCACTTGAAAAACATGAACACTGTTCACAGAATTACTTCACTCTAGATTAAACTGAGATTCTAGCCCCCAATGTCTGCTGTCAAGAGAAGCCCACCTAAATGAGAGAAATCCCTGCAGAAAAACCACTGAAAGCCTAGCCCACACGTTCACCAGGTCTGTACATTCAGGAAATCCCAGTCACTCTTATCTTTCTATAGTACGCAACGTTCTCTAAAACTGCAGGTGAATGTCTGCTCTAGCTCTTAGTGTAGGCTCTGAATTTAATGACTTCTCTATTCCTACAGAGTTGAAATTAAGACCTGAAAAGAAAAAAACAAAAAGAGCCAGTTACTGTATTTTTACCCGATTCAAAATCAAGGCGAAAACAGTGAACCTCTTCCAAAAGGCAAAGAGCTATCTCACCGTTTGGGGTCCTTGTGAAATCTCCCTCAGGGCCCATACATAAAATGAGGACAATAGGGAGACCTGCGTCTTCACATAATTGATCCACTTTCATCCGCATAAAGGGATGAGAAAGTCTCAGATTATTCCCAGCCCACTGCTTTTACAGCTCCCACCTACCACGCACTCATCACTTTCAGATTTCTCCTAATTGAATTACTGAGAGCAGACCAAATGACCTTAGCTGTCCAACCACTATGTATCGCATTTTATATGAAACAAATCATATTTTTAAAAGAAAATATTCTTTTAATCCATTTTCCACCTTACAGTAATTATAATTTGATGTCATAACTTCTCTGTGAATTTTTCTTTCAAGAAATGACTATTAACTTTCAACACAGTCAGTGACCTTGTTGGGATGACTCTATCCCCTCAGGTGACCTTGATACAAAAGTTGTAGGGCCATCAACTGGCAAATTTGCCTGCATCCAGCAAAGTATGAAAAGGTAAGAGCTCTTCATCTCCCAGCACCAGCATTCATCACGGAAAGATGCATAAAAAGAAAGGGCAAATTCCAATGACATGCATCCTACAAATGGGAGACTCTTGTCACACTAATCACCAATTCAGCTGTTCATAACCATGCTTTATAACACAGCTACATTACTTATTTTTTAACCCTCTAAACCAGTGTTTTTGTTACAGATCTTTCCTTTCTTTTCCCCTTACACCATTAAAAATACATATCTGCTAAGAGACAATCTTTGAGTCTGTTGAATTTTATCTTGACTATTGATAATAAATCTTGTTTTCTTTTGTAATGTCATCCAATCAAGATTCATAGATTTTGAAGAAACCTAAGAAGTCACTTATTTCCCAGAAAACCATCACTATGCAAGCTGAATCTGAGAAGAAATGAACTATCGTGTTGTGTATAGACTACTTTTAGCCTCAACAATTATCCCGTGGCAATTTTCTTGGCACACTATCCTTTTTAAAATTATGAATGGAATCCAAATTCTCTTCCCTGAATTGCAGTTAATTTCAAAACCAACTATCAAGACCAATCATCATTCAGAAATGTAGTACTGACAAACCAAAAATGTAGAGTTCCATACAAGGGCCTCTCTGTCAATAGTGTCCACACTATGTGACATTCTCTGTTAGATGTATGTAATTTTTTTCAGATACTATGAGTACTGTGGGAATGTTGGTGGTGTAGTGGTTGAAAGCTGTGGTGTCTAACCATAAAGGTCTGTAGTTAAATCCACCAGGCCCTCCATGGAAACCCTTTGGAACAGATCTACTTTGTCCTGTAGTATCGCTGTAAGTCAGAACTGAGTCGGCAACATGTTTGGTTTTCATTTGGATTTTACAAAGACTATAACCAAAGGATTGTGGACGCGCTGCAAGACTGGGCAGTGTTTCATTAAGCGGTGCTTAGAGTCGCTATGAGTCGGAACTGACTCGAGGCACCTAACAACAACCACATAACCAAAGTTTCTTGCTAAAACTGAAGAGAATTTGAAACAGTTACTGAGGAAGATCAAACACCACAACCTTCAGTATGGATTGTACCTCAACAACAAGAAAACAAAAATCCTCACAACTGGACTGGTAAGCGGTATCATGATAAATAAGAAAGGACTGGGCTTGGCTGAGGTTGTCAAAGATTTCATTTTACTTGGATCCACAATCAACACCCATGGAAGCAGCAGGCAAGAAATTGAAACACACATTGCAATGGAAAAACCTGCTGCGAAAGACCTCTTTAAAGTGTGGAAAAGTAAACATGTCACCTTGAAGACTAAGGAGTACCTGACCCAAGCAGTAGTATTTTCAATCACATCACATGCATGTGAAACTTGGACAATAAATGAGGAAGACAGAGAAACAACTGACGCCTGTAATTGTGTTGGAGAAGAATAAGGAATGTACCGTGGACTGCCAGAAGAACACACAGATCTTTTCTGGAAGAAGCACAACCAGAGTGCTCCTTGGAAGCAAGGATGGCGAGACTGCATCGTACATACTGCAGACTTGTCTGAGGGGAGTGATTCCTGGGGAATGGAAACATGCTTGATAAGGTAGAAAGTCAGATAAAAAAGAGGAAGACCCTCACTGAGATGGACTAACACAGTGGCTACAAAAATGGGTGTCAGTATAACAGCGATTGTAGGGATGGGCTGGGAGTGGGAGAGTTTCCTTCTGTTGTTCATAAAGTCACTATGAGTCAGAACTGACTTGACAACAAATAACAAAATCAACAACATACCCAAAGTGCATATAATAAGATCAAACAGAATTAGAGAGATTTACAGGCATGTTCAGACTCTTCAGTCTCAATATATAAAACTGAGAAGTAACATGAAACAAACGTAGACAAATGGAATCACACACATGAGTTACATCCATTTTCTCACTCTTAGAAATCCCTCTACACAGTCACTCTGGCTATGTGTCTCCTTTATTTATAAAACCATTACTTAAGTCATTCGATCTTACACGACTAAGCTGCTAAAGGAAACACCAAGTTAGCCGTAGGTTTTGCTCTCCTTTTTAAAACAAAACAAAACAAAATGAAAGAAAGTAAAACCCTAAACCACAACAATCAACAAGGACACAGTCAATTTTAGGATCTACCTGACGTAGCGGTGAATTTTCCATCTCTTCCCCTCTGCATCTCCAAGTTCTATGAGAATATGATGATCAGGGGGAAGCTGCAGATATAATTCACGTCCTGAAGCCAGGAACTCTACTGAACATGTACTTGTTTTTAAAAACTTTTTAAAAATGTATTTAGATGCCTGAATTTCATCATAGTTTATCTCTGGTGACCAGATGACACATTTTATAGTTTGAACAGTTAGTATTGCTAGTGCAGGACTGATTTAGGTTATAAAACAGATTATTTTCTTTACCTAAAACAGAATCCTTGAAATAATTGCCATTTATAAAAGCTTGTCACTTCTGCAGCAAGACCTGTTGGAGAAAACCATTTCCAGAGCTATAGTTTCTGAAGGATAGTTTGTCCATTTGTTATACCACAAGGGAGCAAGAGAGCTGGATTCCTTTGTTTTCTTCTTTAAGTTGCCCCTGCAATGTGCCTAATCCTAAGACCAACCTACAGGTTTCTCATATGGATTTTCACATTCCATTTCAAGTCCACTGGCTACATGTTACGAAGTCAGTCTTGGTCATATCCCACCAAGAACGTTAATCACCTTCGTAGGCTTCATCTAATCTCTGCTATCCACATCCCTGTGCCAGTGTCCTAATCATCTCCCATGAGGTCTGGCAGCTTTCCGTGCCCATAGGGGACTCTAAGCTAGGTGCACTATCCAGACCAAGGTCCCCCACCCATAGCATGCTATTTCAGGGATGTTAAGAGGTTCTCTCTCTTGGAAAACAACATTCTGAATTTCTCATTGATGTTCCAAATTCTTTTTATAGAGAATAAGACACATTTTGACTCCATACAGACTTCTCTGAGAGTGGTGGCATACGACCCCAAATCAATAGGAAACAATTGATTAATATGCCTTTGCAAGAATAGACTTTCATGAGAAAAATGTAGCAAAAGGAGGTTGCAGACACCAGACACTCTGCTTCTTTTCTGCTTCATTATCATTTATAATATGATTATAACAGTGTTCATCTCATGAGGTTGTTATGCTAATTGATAACAATAAAGAAAACCATTAGTTGAGTTTTTCTGTAACCAGAAGTGAAATGCCTGCAAGGACATCCAAAAGCCTCTCTTCCCCTAAAGCAACAAGAACACTGGCAGAAACAACTTTTTCAGAAGTCTGGAAATTAATCAAAGGCCTGAAGCACTTCCAAGAGTAGTTATTAAAAACAAAACAAACCCAGACAAGGAAAACAAAACAGCTAAATCTCATTAGAAAGAGCTAGCTTCCTGGTGCTTTAACTTGCCCTGTTCCCATTCCTCTTCTGCTTAGCAGTGTGGTAGCTCCCAAACCCATTTAAAAGCAGCAACCTGGC
Organism: Heterohyrax brucei; assembly: GCA_028571685.1. Lineage (NCBI taxonomy): Eukaryota > Metazoa > Chordata > Mammalia > Hyracoidea > Procaviidae > Heterohyrax > Heterohyrax brucei. Next base: position 80,849,159 of record CM053159.1, on the reverse strand, counting down.
AACCACTAAACCGAACCAAATCCACTGTTAATGAGTCAATTCCAACTCACAGATACGCGATAGGACACAGCAGAACTGCCCCGTATCATTTCCAATGTTGTAATCTTTATAAAAGTAGACTGCCACATCTTTCTCTCAAGGTGCAGCTGGTGGGTTTCAACTGTTGACTTTATCATTTGAAGCCATCACACAATCACTCTGCCACCAGGGCTCCTTCAAGTTGGAGCTCCTACAAAGCCCTGTTCTGAGAGAACTGTCATTATTTGGCCTGCATATCAGTTCCTGGAAGTCCACACTTGCAAGCCCATCTTTACTTGACTAGAACCTTATGCAGTATGAAATGTGTTTAAAAAACAGAAGAAAACATTGTTATCCCCTGAGGTGGTGAATAAAGGTTAAGATAAAGAATAGGCTCAACAAAAAGCTTAAGAGAAGAAGTCTTCTATAGAAGACTTTGGAAAGCTACTATATGGGAATTTCCTAGGAATCTAGAAGTCTATATAAATGTATAGAGCTGTGCTCTGGCCCAGGGCTGTCTGCATACTCAGGAAGACAGAAGAAAGTTCTCATCTCTGGCTAACCCTTGGGCTCTGTACAAGCAGAAAGGGAAGACTACGACTAAGCTGCTTAGCTGAGTGTTCAAAGAGAGTCCCAATACATACACAGAAACTTTATCAAAGACTAGGACACTTTTTGGTGCCAGGAATTTTAATCACTCTGTCTAATAATTAACTGACCTCTCTGACTCGATGGCACTTGGCTTGGCAGGATAAGAGGGAGCTGCTGGAGTGGCTACACACAACAAAGAATACAGATAATACAGGATCACTTCAGAAGAATCACTAAGAAAACAAACAGCAACAAACTCTGGGTAGAGAGAGAATCTGATTTCCAGAGTTGCCACATTACATCATTTAAAATGTTCAGTTTTCAACAAAAGTTATGAACCCTTCTCAGAAACAAAAGAGTATGATACATTCACAAGAAAATCAAACAAAAAATCAATAGAAGATGCTTTTGCGGAAGGTCAGATGTTGAAATTACTGCAAATACTTTAAATCATCTATCTTAATTACGTTCAAGAACTAAGGGAAATCATGTCTAAAGAACTAATGGAAAGTCAGGGAATAATGCCTTAACCAGAAAGAGAATATGAATAAAACAATAAATCTAAATAGTCATTGCCATCGTGTCACTTCCAATGCATAGTGTCCCTATAGGACACAGTAGAATGGCCCCGTAGGGTTTCCAAGGAGCAGCTGGCAGACTTGAACTGCTGACCTTTTGGTTAGCAGCTGCACTCTTAACTGCACCACCAGGGCTTTTAATAAAAAAGATAAAAATGATTAAAAAGAACCACAAAACATTCTGAAGAAAAAACATGTAATAAAATGATACATTCACTGTAAGAGCTCTACAGTAGATTTCAGCAAATAGAAGAAAAAAATAGTGAACTTTAAGATAAAGCCCAGTGCCGTCAAGTTGGATCTGATTCATGGCAACCCTAGAGAACTTGAAGATAGGCCAACTGATACACGATTAGAGGAAAAGAAAAAGAAAAAATGAAGAAAACTAGAGCCTCATAGACCTGTGTCTATCATCAAGCATATCAACATAAACAGAGTGGGAGACCCAAAAGAAATGCAGAGTGGGTGGGAGAAAGGGGCACAAATAATACTTGAAGAAATAATGTCCAGAAGTTTTCCATAATTAATGAAAAATATTCGTCTACTTCTAAGGCATTCAACAAATTTTAAGTAGAATAAAGTAAAAAGATCCACACTTAGACACATCAAAATCAAACTGTGACAAGACAAAGAGAACCTTGAACATAGTGAAAGAGAAGAAATTTATCAGGTACAAAGAATCCTCAATAAGATTAATAGCTGATTCTCATCAGAAACCATGGATGTCAGAATGCAGTAGATGACATTCTCAAACTGATGAAGAAAAGAACGTCATCCAAAATTTCTGCATTCTGCAAAACTGTCCTTCAGAAACACTATACAGAGTTCTTCAGATTGAAATAAATTGCCCTTGTATCTCAATCTGAAGAAATAAACAGCATTGGTAATGCCAACTAAACAGCTAAACAAAAAAGGCAATACACATGCATTTTTTTCCTTTGTAATTCCTTGTTTTCTCTTATTTAAAAGATAATTGCATCAGACATTAACTATAAATCCATTAATGGTCATAAAATAGATACAGACGTAATAGATAAAGATGCTAACAACAGTTCAACAGAGGCAATAGAAATGGAGCTACAAAAAAAAGATTTGTGTACTATTGAATTTACTTTGCTGTTAATCCAAACTAGAGTGTTACAAATTAAGATCTTAATTATATCCCAATAACCAGTAAGAGAAAACCCAAAGATAAGGCAAAAAGAAATTAAAGCGGTACAAAGCAATAGCAAACCCACTGCTGTCAAGTCAATTCTAACTCATAGAGACCCTATAGACAGACTAGAACTGCTCCATAGAGTTTCCAAAGAGTGCCTGGCAGATCTGAACTGCCAATCTTTTGGTTAGCAGATGTAGCAATTAACTACTATGTTACCAAGGTTTCCTAAAGTGTTACTTTAAAAAAAAATTATTTAGCAAAAAGATTACAATACCAAACATATAAACCAAAAATCAAACCCACTGCTGTAGAGTTGATTCTGACTCACAGAGACCCTATAGAAGGAGCAGAACTGCCCTGTGGAGTTTCCAAGGAGTACCTGGTGGATGTGAACTGCTGACCTTCTTCTAGTCAGCAGCCATAGCGCTGAACTGCTACACCACCAAGGTTTCCACTGGATGTACAGAGGGACAAAGAAGACAGATGGGGAATAGAAAACAACAGTATAGCAGACACAAATGCTACTTTATTAGTAATTAAATTAAATATAACAAAATTACATATAAATATAAAAATAAATGAATTTGACACTCCAATTAAGAAACAAAGATGGCAGAATGGATTGACAACAAAAAGGATCTAACTATACAAGAAATACACTTTCTAAGAGAAAATAAGTTGAAAACAAAGAATAGAAAAAGATACATCATGCAAACAGTGATCAAAAGAGGGTTGCAGTGGTTATATTAATATCTGAATAAACACACTTTTTAAGAAAAAAATTGCTAATAGACAAATGAGGACAATTTATGGTAAAAGAGTCAATCCATCAAGAAGATATAGCAGTTATAAACATATATGCACCTAACAACAGAGTCTCAAAATACATGAAGCAAGATCTGACAGAACTGAAGGGAGAAATAGGGAATTCAACAATAAGAGGTGGAGACTTCAAAACTCCACTTTCCGAAATGGATGAAACAACTAACAGATGATGAAAAAGGAAAAAGAAATCTTGAACAACACTATAAATCAACTAGACCTAAGAGATCTATAGAATACTTCACACAGCAACAGAACGCATATTCTTCTGAATATAACATAGAGCATTCTCCAGAACAGACCATTTGTTGGGCCAGAAAATAAGTTTCAATTATTACAAAGGACTGAAACTATACATATACAATCACAGTTGAATGAAATTGGTAATAATTAAATCTTTTAAGTAATTTGCCTCCATTATTTTATATTGTATGACAAGGTATAAGTACACATGATTGTTATTCATAATTACCAATGACGTAACTATAGTGGAGAAGGTAGAGTGACCTTCCTAAGATCTGACAACTTAAAAAAGAATCAAAGATAGGAACTAAATTTAATAACCCTTCCATGTTTCAAGACTCAGCTTAAATGTCCCCCTCATCAGAGACACTGTCCCCTCCATTTACAGCAGTTCTCTACCACAATTTACTTTCACAGAATACTATTCTGTGTCGTCACAAAACTTATCGCAATTTGGAATTACATATTTCTGGACTGAAAATGGACATGCAGGTGAGTAGTACAGGCACCTTGTTCTAGTTGGCCTGAGACTTTCCCAGGGAAAGTCTGAATGTCCCACGTGCGGGGAGACCTCTCAGTCACAGTAAAACCAGGGTGGCTGGTTCCCATAAGGAATAAACAATTGGCAAGTGTTTCCTGGCTGATATTGCACTCCTAAGATCTCCTCCGACCTCCATAAGAGCTACTACCTTAAAGACCGACTGAGATTTCTGATCTCAGCAGCTGACTTTCTGTTTCCCAACAGCCTTAAGTGGCCTCTAAACTGGAAAAGGGTCTCTGTGTCGACTCAATACAAGGCACTCTACTAAGTCACCATGGAAACACCACATGGAAACTAAATAAAGGCAGAACTTTAACCCAGGTATTGAACAAAGGAGAGCCTCTGCAAGGAGGCATGACCAATTTGGGAGGAAAGGGTCATGCATGTTGTTTACTTGTTTAGACCGCTTAAACTGGAAGCCATTTAATCTGTGAATACATGTATTTTTGTTCACCACTGGACATGCAGAACCCAGCAAATGGGCTGCGTCTAGAGAGTTTTCAGTAAATCATGGTTGAGTCAGTGATGACATGATTTCTAAAGTTGTGCCCTCCATGGCCGTTGGTCCCCTGCATGTTTGTTTGTCTGTTGTCCTAGTAGGAACAAAGCTAAGACTATGAAGGGCTCACTACGCCTGTGGACAATGTCATCTCAATTATCCCACAGAACAGCTCTTAAGGTACTTACTAGCATATCCCAGAGGAGAACACTGAGTATCAGAGAAATTCAGTGACTTGTGCAAGACCACCAAGTGAGTCTGTTTTTGCACTGTGTCATCCCTACGGTAAGAAACATTTCCATATTCCCACAGTGTGAAGACCAGAGCACCATGTGCTTAGCAGATGCTCCCTACACAGACCGCTCGCCATGCCTCTCCCCCGATACTTGTTTTCAAACCAATCTGGAATGCATTTTTTTCTCTCCTGTATGGGATTAGGAAACCCTCGTGGTAGAATGGTTAAGAGATATGTCTGTTAACCAAAAGGTTAGTGTCAGGTGCTCCCTGGAAAGGAAGCCCTTGGGTGTGGTGGCCGAAGTGTCTACAACTGCTCACTTTGGGGTCAGCAGTTCATATCCAACAGGTGCTCCTTGGAAATGCCATGCAGCAGTTCTACTCTGTCCTGTAGGATCGCTATGAGTCGATGGCACAGGGCTTTTTTTTTTCTAATATGGGATAAAGACAATCCCAGTTGGTCCCCTCACCAACTAATAAAGTTCACATTAATATAACTTATGTAAGGCTACAGTCATGATAATGATAACCTCTGAACCCATCAAGCACTGGCAAATTTTGAGGCCACACATCATGTAACTTGACAAGATTTTTTATCTTTCCATTTCTAGGAGGGGAGCCCCACTGGTGCCATGGTTAAGAGTTTGGCCACTAACCAAAAATTAAGCAGATCAAATCTATCAGCTGTTCCTTGGAAACCCTATGCAGTGGTTCTGCTCTGTCGTACAGGGTCACTATGAGTCAGAATCAATTTGATGTAAATGGTTTTTTGCTTTGTTTTAATTTCTAGGAAGCAGACATGGAAACTACTCTCATCCTCATTAAGAAAAAAAAATAACTTTTTTTTTTGTCCCTAACCAACATGGATCTAAAAATTCTTTTCATCTAGTTTTCAGAAGAATCCTTGGGTGTACAAACATGATATTCAAACTAAATTCCCTAAAGCTGAAGAAGATTTCCCTTCCAACACCAGAGAAGACAGTAAAGAAGAAATCTTCAAATACACTCACATATTCACAGCCAGCTTCTGCTGAACTCCTGTCCTCATCAACTCATTTGAAACACGGTTTTCCAAATGCCACTACCTTCTGGGATTCAGAGGACAGGAGGAGACTTCCTTCATTGCCTTAGACTGACTGACATTAACTCTGTTCTTAGTTTCCAGCCATAGACCCTTGGAAGAACACGACAGGTACTCCTCTGAGCTGCGCTGCTGCAGTTCTGGAAATGGGAGGACCAGGAGTAAATAAACCGGCTCCTGTTGTGTTTGGAGCCTGGAGAAACAGGAGGAGGAACCAGCTACGTGCCCAGACTGAACCCTGCATCCTATGCTGCTGTTTGCTCCATAGTCTTAGCCACAGCAATGGCCAAGTGGCACACTTAAAAACCAAATTCTCCACTCAGCTCTGTGGAGGCAGCTTCACCTGAAGTCAGAAGGTGTAGGATGAGTAACTAAGGGCGATGCTTGGTGGCAGCATCACTGAGTTCTCTTATCAGCCACTTACTATGCAGTAAGTGCCTTCCTACCAGTTTCTGCACAAACTTGAACCTATGTGCTATTATTATCAGATGGCAGCAGTTGCGGTACAATTTCCTCACGTTTTAGAGTTTTTTTGTGTTTTGCCAGGCTATTGCACGTTCTGCAAGTCCCTGGCAAACACAAGTGTACTTTCTTCCTGGCTTAACACTCACAGAAACAGATGAAAGAAAACGGCTCCCAGGGAAAGCTTTGGATTTCATCATATCATCGATGAAACAGCCTTGTGTCTCTCCAGCCAGGTTTTGAACAAGTTGTCTTTCCTTAACTGAAGAAGTGGAAGTGCAGAAGAAGGTTAGTGAAGGTTCCCTCCACTGCAGGGGCTTTTTCGGGTCCTTCCCTCTGCTCTGCTCCCTTTGTCGGAGTTGGCAGTTCCTGTGTCCTGCAGGCAGTCTCACCCTGCATTCTTGAGTGGGTGGAACTTCTCAGACAGACAGGTTTCCTGCCATTCACTGTGGGCTCCCTGAGGCAGGGCAAATGGTGCGTGTATCTCTGTAGATCGGCACATACATGTGGCCTGTCCACTCAGGTCAAGAAACACTTGCTGTCTACTGGCTTAGTCACCTAGTGGTGTTAGAAATACTACAAGCAGATGACTTTAACAAAGAGAAATTTATTCTCTCACATTCTAGAAGGCTAGAAGTCAGAATTCAGGGTGCCCGCCCCAGGGGCAGGTTTTCTGTCTATGTCAGCTCTGCAGGAAGGTCTTCCTCATCACTAAACCCCAGTCAAGCAGTTCTAAACACAGAGGTCCCGAGTCCAGAGGATGTGCTTGTCTGCTGGCTCTTGTTTCTTGGTGGTATGTGGTCCCTTCTCTCTTTCACATCTCAAAAGAGACTGTCTTGTAGACTGCCCTAATCTTGTAGATTGAGTCTTGCATCCATAACATAACTGCCGCTCATCCCACCTTATTCACATCACAGAGATACGATTTACAAAATGGGAGACAAAATGGGAGACAATACGATAACAAAATGGGAGACAATCGTACAATACTGGAAATTATAAACTAGCCAAGTTGACACACATTTTGGATGGACGTAATTCAACCCATGAGAATTCAACGAAAAAGAGGCAGAGCCCTCAAAGATACAGATTGATATGGGGGTGCAATAACGGGCTCAATCAGCATTGTGAGGATAGAGCAGGACTGGGGGTGCTTCATTCTGTTGTTCACGGACAGGGTCGCTCTGAGTTGGGACCAACTGGACAGCACCTACCAACAACAACGTCAGGAATCGGCAGGGCAGGAAGACGGTCCCAGACAGGGGCAGCACCATGAGCAAAGGCAGAAGGGTAAGGAGCCACACAGGTGGGCAGGGACTTACAAGGGTTTGGCCCGCAAAACATCAAGATCCAGGCTGAGGACCCCAGGACATTATCACTAGAGAGGTGAGCAGTGTTCAGGTAATCCAGAACCTTGTTTTTGTTTTTGTTTTTTTTTAACTTTATGATTTATGAGAAAGACACTAGAAAACTTCAACTCTAGGAATAACAGGATTAGATTTCTGTTTTAAATAGTTTAATCTGGGAACCTAATATAGAGGATAAATTTAATTTGTGCAAGACTGAAAACAGGGAGCCCAGCTGGGAAGCAATTTTAACAATCTTGGTGACAATGGTGGACCTATATGGGGACAGTGCCAGGAGGGCTGAGAAGAAAAGACAATGCAGAAGTATTGACCAGGCAGAACTGGAAGGACACCGTGGCTGCTGGTCAGGGAGAAGAGAGTACTTGGCTTGAGGTAACTGGGCGATGGGAGCAGGCCTAGGGCTTCGGGAGTCTGAAGCTCCACAAAGAGTTAGAGCTTAAAATCAAATTTCAGGAGCCATAAACTTATAAGAATAGAAATAATCCTTTAGAGTAGAAAAGATTTCCCATGAAGAACTTAATGAAAAAGGCAAGAAGTAGCTGAGAACATTTGGAAAAAAGATTCAGGCAATGACCTGAGGATTAGGTGCTTCCAAAAGTGGTGAGAAGATAGGGACAGAAAGAAAGTATGAGGTCCGGGGGATGCTGAGGTTTCCAAAGAAAACAGAGAAATTGCTGTTGACTTCAAAGAGAGGACAAGTCCACACAGAACGATATCTCACAGCTTGGGAAACATGGAAGTCTTCAAAGATGTTTTCTATAGCAAAGACAATGCATACTGTATGCTAATTTAACAATAAACAAATGAGTGAACAAATAGTAGCCTACAGAGACTTGACATCCTTGGCATGCGAAGAGCAAGAATTCATTTGGTGGGCAAAGGCTGAGTTTCAAAGAAGCCCAAAGTGCTGACCTTATAAACTCCTACTTACCGTTGATGAAACAAACCAAGTCTTCACTTTCTGACTTCTGTTTTCTCCCAGAAACCCTAGTTAAGTGCTATGTCTGCTAACCAAAAGGTTGGCAGTTCGAATCCACCAGGTGCTCCGTGGAAATTCTATGGGGCAGTTCTACTCTGTCCTATAGTTGGCTATGAGTCAGACTCAGCAGCGATGGGTCTGGTTTTTGATTCTTTACCTACAACTGTCATACATACCTGTAGCCACAGCTGAAGCAAGACCTGAGGTAGAAATGATAATCCAGGGACATGGTCCCCCATCATTTGTCCCAAATGGAACCGGCCTTGGCATACACATTCATACTTGGGGTTTTCAGGCCGTGTTTAGGAACAGGGGGCTACATACCAGGAGGGCAGATGTTTAGAATCAGTTCTCCCATTGCTTGGCCACAGTCAAGTCCACTAAAATACCTCTGGGTCACAATTTCCTTCCTGAATTGAAGTGCTAGACTACTGAACTTTTAAATTTTCCTTTACTTCCAAGTTTTTTTTAGAGGCTTCACCCTCTAATGTCTTTAAAACATACTACAGTCACTCAGTCGGTGCTCAGCAAAGATTTTGGACCCTAATTCATGTCTTTGAGACTAGAAATTTGATTTTTCACCCAAACAGAACTGTATGCTGCTTGTTCCTGAATTAAGGAGAGACTTTGTTTGCCTTCTGCTGTTGCTCCTGGTTTCTGCTTCCTCTGTTGTGTCGGGGCATGTGCCTCCACTCCACATCCCTGCCTCTCTACCGGGAAGTCTGAGAACCACTGGTCTCTGCCAACGCACACACCAGTGCCGACTGATGCACGGGATGGTCCCCAAACCAGCTCCTCTGTACTTGGACTCTCTGCAGGGAGGAGCGCACCACCAATTTTGACATTTCCAGTGTTAGGAGAGTGATGAGAGAGCAGAATGAAAGAATGTGATAAGAGTTAGAAGAGACTCTGGTCACAACTGTGGCTTGCAGCACACTGCATGGAGTAACACCAGCCACTGCCCTGACTGACCTCGCTGCAAATAGCCAGAGCCCGTGCTCACGTCCCCCGATCTCGACTTCCACTACTTGCATTGCCTGGTGGGGTCGGACGAAGCACCGCAGGGCCCCGGCGGTGTTTCCTTTCCTCCCTCGTGTGGTGTGCAGTCCAGCAAGATCAAAGTTCCATCACCAACACTAACAATAAAAGGAAATGGCATTGTCACTTAAAAACGAGGGATATACACTTTGGGTGTGGAAGCTGCTGAGAGCAGGCATGCTGTTTATGTCATAGACTGTTCTGGGAACTCACCAAGCAGTTACTAAACACTGACAAACAAAAAAAACTATCTTCTTCTGCTAATATCACACATCTAATTCCTTCAGAGTACTCTAAATTGTCTGCATTTCTCAGGGGAGATGCTTTGGAAATGCCTAGAAATGGATTCAAAATAATGAACTGCAGAGAGGAAAGGCTGTGGCCAGTGCGCTGGGCCCCCCAGAGCAACTGTCCACCCGTCGGTGTTCCTGAGTTAAAAGAGCCCTCTAGTCACCAAAACAACTTACTCTCTCCTATCTCAATTAACCTTAGCTCTAATTTGCATAGGTTTTCCAGATCTGCTTGCCTCTGGTTGGCCAAATGGCAGCCCTCCTCCTTCTGCCTGGGCCTGCACACTCCCTCGGCTTTCCTTCCAGGAGACTTTTCAGGAAGCCCACCCACAGTCATGGTTCTGACAGCCTATCCTTGCTGGATTGTGTGTAAGAAACAGATGACATTCTCCCTCAAGGGAATCGAAATTAATTTGTTTTGGGAGAATTTTACAATATTATCCAGAGACATTTGCAGAAAGCCTTGAGTTGGTGTTTAAGGAGTGTATGATATTCAGCTGCAGTGAACTGAAGTTCATTGAATTTTACCAATTTTGCAACGTATCTGAGGTACCGGCAGACAACAGTGAGATGTTTCTGACTGAGGCTGAGAATCTGTCCCCACAGATGTCACAGTCTTCCCACACCAGGACTGGTAGTGAGGTTTGGGGCAGAGCAGAAGAAAAATTAAATAGCTATTTTTTTTTTCTATATAAGCTACATTGTTTACTCTTTAAGAGAAAGAAAAAAGCATTGCTCTTGAGTCAGTTCTGACTCACAGCAACCCTATAGGACAGAATGGAACTGCCCTATAAGGTTTCCAAGGAATGGCTGGTAGGTTTGAACTGCCGACCTTCTGGTTATCAGCTGAGCAATTAACCATTAGAACTTGAGTTATCTTGTTTACCTCACTAAATTCCAAGATTATTAGATAGAATCAGTGTCTTCTGTTGTCAGTCTTTTGACAATGAAGTGTGCAGCACCGAGAGCCATTATTTCATAATAAACTAACATGTACTACTCCTAAGCCCTCTGATTTAAACATAACCAGAGACTTCTACACATACAGCGCTAGAAATGGAGAACTAGGAGATGACAGACAAGCACAAAGAAAAGGAAAGGTTGTTACATATTTTGAAATAAAGCCACTTAAAGGACTGAGACTTGTCTGGGAAAAGATGAGTGGTACTGCGCTCGCCTGATCCTCTGCTAGAAGTGAAAGGTGCCTGCCCAAAGGATTGTCACAACGGCCCTGGCTCCTTTAACTAGCACTCACTTCTCTAGCCCTTGATTTCATCAGAGAGTGTTTTACACACTCTTTAGCTCATCTGCATTGACACCTCCACATTGCTGACTTACTGCCTTTATTTCACATATAAGTGTGTGAAAGCCCTTGGTTTCTAACTGGTGATGCATGCTGCTAAAAAGATGCAAAATTCAATAATGTCATTTTCATTTCTATCCTATTCCAACTGGCACTACAGAAAAAGCCGGCTTAGAGAGGGCTTCCCATTTCCAACAGGATGGCAGACTGAATTTTCCAAAATTTTACTCTGAAAATTTCTCTTTGAAAGCTTCCAAAGCAATTGAAAAAAACATTTTTAAAACATATCTTTTCAATGCCATCTCTGAACTGCTGAGAAAATAAGAAATCCCAAATGAAGGGAAGCCGATATACACAGTAAAAGCCAGCCCCTAGGAGGAAAATCAGCCTTCTCAAGGTGTCTGCTCAGTCCTGTGACTGCGACCCCTCTATCTGAATGGCTTGTCAGAGCAAAGGAGATCAGAAATAAGAGCCAGAGCCTGCTCAGTGTGAGGAGCTTCATAAAATAAAGCAAAACGAAAAACAAAACATTGCCATTAAGTCACTTCTGACTCACCGCGACCCTCTGTAAAGCTCGGGGTCCTGGGGTGGCACAAATGGTTACCCACAAAACAAACAAACAAAAACCACAAAAACATTGCCCTAGAGTCTATCCTATAGGACAGAGTAAAGCTACCGCATAGGATTTCCAAGGAGTACCTGGTGGATTCCAACTGCAGACCTTTTGGCTAGCTGCTGTTAACTCTTAACCATTCTACCATCAGCGTTTCCATGGTTGCGGATAACTCTTAACCACTCTACCATCAGCATTTCCACGGTTCTCGGCCTAGAAACACTGACTGAAGGTTGACAAGCTACACTCACCCAGAGACACCTGAGATGTAAAGCTTTTGAAAAGTCACTGCCTTGAAAACCCTATGGAGCACACTTGGGGTCACCAAGAGTTGCATCAACTTGATGACAGCTAACAATAACCACATAAAGCTAGACCACAAAGGGGGAGGGTGAGTGATACACACTCTTCCCCCATAGGAAAGAAGAGTGGGGGAACTTGTTTGTTGTAACTTGACACAGTTATGAGGAAAATGCACCTCCCCTTAGAACACTTATCACAGCCAGTCAATATGGGGAAGATAACACGGAATCTGTGACACACAGGCATGCTTTCTATGTGGACTGGAAAACCTAAAGTGTAGACAATAATTAAATGTTGGCAGTCATCTTAAGCATCGTGTCTAGAGGAACCGTGTATCAAACTGGGATTCAAACAATGCTCACAGATCACCTCCGTCAAAAAAAAAAAACAATAAAAAACCACAACACACACAAGAAACAGCACATCAAGAATGAAAGCCAGAAGAGAGAACAGACCAGAAACAACAACAAAAGCCTCAGATACTGACATAATACTCATAAATCAGAGATTATCTTTGGTATGCTCTAAGACACAAAAAGAAGGATTGAACAGAGGAAAAAATAAGATAATCTTAAAGAGAAACCAATCTTTAAAAGAACACTTTGATTTATTAAATTTTTAAGCAATGAAATATAAAGCTCAAAAGCATAACTGAAACAACAAAGCCAATGCATCTACAGAATTAGTGAAACTGATGATTAATCTGAATCATACTAAGAATAGGAAAGAATGGACAAAAGATAGAGAAGGTATGCAGAGAATGTCTGCTGTCCACCTAAATGGAGTTTCAAAGGTGGCTAATGGATAAAATTAGGAGAAGGAAATACCAAACAAAAGCCAGTAACTAGAATTTTCAACAATTTTTGAGAGATTAAACCTCAGATCCAAAATAGGCAATGATTTCCAAGAAATCCATGTGCAGACAGATAGACAGTACAAGTTCATAACACTGAAAATGAAGAATATATCTTAAAATGAAGCAGAGAGTAAAGACATTACCTACAAAAAATATATATATGATGGCTAACTTATCAATACGTCAATAGACGTCAGAAAACACTGTGCAATGCACAGATGAAAAACCACCATCACCCTTCTCATTGACTGAACTATGTCCCCCCAAAATGTGTATATCCATGTGGCTGGGCCATGATTCCTTGTATGGTATAATGTTCCTGTGTGGTGTAACTCTTGCTCCTATGAGGGATGATGGGCGGTGGTTGTCTTAGTGGGGCAGGACTCAATGTGTAAGACTGTATTGTGCTTCTGGCAATCTCTGGGGATACAAAAGAAAAAGGGGAGGAGAAAGAGCTGGGGATCTCAGACAACCAGGGAAGATACACCAGCAGCTGATGTCCTGAATTTGAATGTTCAGCCTGCTTTTCTGTAAAAAAATAAATTAATAAATTTTTCTTTATTAAAGCCACACACTTAAGGAATTTTTGTTATACCAGCACTAGATGTCTAAGACAGCCCTGGAATTTCACAGCCAGAAAAAGTAACTTTCACCATCATGGGCAGAAGGAAGAATTTTTAGAAAAACAAAAACTGTAACTGCTCGTTATCAACAGACACTCTCTAACTGAAATTCTAAAGGATATACTCTAGGAGTAATTAAAATTAGTCCAGACGGAGTCTGGGATGCACGATGGGATTCTGAGCAAAGATACTGGCAAATATATAATAAAGTCAAGTAAACGTTGGTTGTATAAAACAGTTTATTAGGATTAAAAAACAAGATGGGACATAAAATGCAGAAAATAATAATATATGTTTGAGAGGGTTGAACTCTAGGTTTTCATAGCTCGGGTAAGGGTAAGGGTAAAATAATGATTAAAGTTAAGCTATGCTAAGCATGCATTCTAAGATATTCAGGAAAGCTGCTAAAACACAGGCCTGGAGAACGAAGTCTAAAAGGAAGTCCAGAGAAAATTCAAAAAGAAGCAAGAAATGAGGAAAACTCTAAAAACAAGGCGAGACATGAACTGAACAAGATATGAAAATAAAATCTCAATGAAATAATCTATATATTAATAAAGCTATTAGAATACACACATACACCCACATACGCATTTCTCCTACCTCTATCCTGAACAGGAGAGAGATAACAGTAAAAACAGTTACGTCAAACATCCTAAGGAAGACAAGAAAAGCATCCTTTAGAGAAGAAAAAAAACAAAAGTCCTAACATAGAGAAAATGTCTCTTTGCAATGATAAAATGTTTAATTATTTGGTCGTGTATAAAAATTACAGACCTGTGTGACACTCTGGTGTGGTTAATTAGTTTTGCATGTGGCCTTTCTAACTAGGGTCTTGTAACCCACCCAAGTGGCTGTGTGATAGGGTGATTGTGGCCTGCCAAGGGGACTGGTCAGTTTGCCTTAAAAGACAGCCAAACTCAGAGCACAGAGGTGGCTATCACCATCAAGAAAGGAGACATCCCACAGGAAATACCTGGCAGCACTAGCTGCTCATTGGGCTTCTCAGCCCTGAGACGTCTGAGCAGCTCTGGGCAGAGACGGAGGGCCAGGGAGAGGCTGCCTGTGCACACAGCTGGGGGAGAAGGTAGCCTGCCGGAAGAATCTTATGCTGGGTTTTCTTCAGCTCCAGCTGTAACCATTACTTCCCTAATAAACTCCATAATTGCGAGTATGGTTTGTGAGTTCTGTGAGGCCATTGCAATGAATTATCGACCCCGAAACCAGTGTGCTGTGGGAGACACAGTTGCTGTCAGAATTGGTAGAGACAGTGGAGAGAGCAGGCTTCTCTGGCCTCCACCTCACAAGAAGCAGCTTTGGGCTGTAGATCTGGCTGTCCTTCCCCTGTGGGGCTGGAGGAGGTCAGACACTCCCCCCACGCCAGGTTTACAGAAACCTAACGATATGTTTTTCATTACAGACATTGATAATTTACAAGTCCACAAGGAGAGACTGGCAAATTCACCAAGACGGTGGGATCTTTATAATAGCATGTCTCAGAAATCAATAAATAGGTAAACAGAAGAGCCACTAAGGCCATGATGATTTGGAGAGCACAAACTCTGTTTAAACAGACATGCATAGAATATAAATCTTCCTTACAGGAAAATGTGGACTACTTATCAAAATTGCCCAAATGTGAGCACACAACACAATTTCAAAAGATGAGTACCACGTAGACTGATGGAATTGTACAAAAATACAATTAAGTTAAAAATCAAAAACAAAAAGTTACCTAGGACAAGAACTATGTATAGATATTTAAAAAAAATGTTTTGAAATACACATGAGTCATAGGGGAAATCACAATGAAAAATTCTAAAATACCTTGCTGAATGATAATTGAAATACTATATATTAAAACTTACATGATCCAATTAATAACTATTTAGAAAATCATATACCCTTTTACGCATGTATTAATTAAAAAGAAAAAAGCCTAAAATAGCAAATTAAGCACGAAACTTAAAAAGTTAGGGAAAGAACAAGAGAATAAACCCAAATAAAGTAGAATGTAAGAATTAACAAGAGTCCCAGAGAGATGTAAACCATTAACATGTTCAGCCAGGAACTGAAAGTATAGACATTCAAGTCCTTCCTGAGGCACTGTAGCAAAAAACCTTAGTGATGTACTTTCGAAAGATGAGTGACTGTAAACCCTGGCAGCTCAGTTCTATGCTGACACACATGGATCACAGTCCATCAGAGCAGACTCAACAACAACTGGTAAGAATTAATAAAGACCAGTAATTAAAGCGCTAGAAAACAAACATACCACAAAACCACAACCAAGCTCATTGCTATCAATTCAATTCCAACTCACAGAGACGCTACAGGACACAGCAGAACTGCCCAAAAGATTTCCAAGGAGTCACTGGTGGATTCAAACTGCTGACTATTTGATTAGCAATTGAGCTCTTAACCATGGTGCCCCTGGAGCTCCAAACATAAAATAGAGAGGATCAAAATGCCCAAAGTCACTTCTTCAAAAACACCAATAAAGAAGGCAAATGTCCACGTATTTCAGAAAAAAAGACAGATGACAAAAATAATTTTTTCTAAAAAAATGAATGAAAAAAGGTCTCACAGCTCAGCTGCAGGAGAGATTTAAGCAATAATTAAATGATATTACGAGCAACTGCATACCACATATTTGAAATCAAGATGAAAGAGCTAAATTTCTAGAATACACAGGTTATAAAAACTGACTCAAGAAAGATTAGAAAATAGAAACAGTCCTATACCCATTAATGCAACTAAATTTAGAGTTAAAAGTCTTGTCATCAACAAAAAACACCAATCTCAAACAACTTTACAGAAAAATTTACTACAGAATGAAAAAAAAAGTCAGTCATGCAGAAACCCCTTCAGAGAACTGAAAAAGATTATACCCTGTAACTTATCGTATGAAAGTAGTATAACCTTACACAAACAGAAATATATATATATACATACATGTATATATATATATACACACACACACGCACACACATATGCATACAGAGAGAGGAAACTCTGTTGGCCTAGTGGTTAAGTGCCACAGTTGCTGACCAAAAAAGGTTGGCAGTTCAAATCCATCAAGTGCTCCTTGGAAACTCTCTGAGCAGTTCTACTCTGTCCTACAGTGTCACTGTGAGTCAGAACTGACTTGAGAGCAATGGGTTTGGTTTTGTTTTTGGTTTTATATGTACAGAGAGAGAGAGAAGAAATAAGAGAATAAAATAATAGACATGTATGAGAGAATAAAACAATAAAATTCATGAATGATTCATGAATGAAAATAAAAAGCAGTAAATAAAATCCAGAATTATGTATATACAAAAGATGCTCACCATCACCTAGTAGTTTTCACTGCATGAGTATAAGATTGTTAGAAAGCTAATTAACTCTCCACATTCAAAGACTAAAGAAGGAAAACTTGATCTTCAATACAGTGCATAAAAATCGTTGATTAAAATTCAACAGGAAAACATCTTTGCAAAGAATTAATAGCAAGAAATTGTCCTTTACATATTAAAGGGGCTCTACAAAAACACATACATAGTACTGTGAAAAAAGTAACACCTACGTCAAAGATAGGACAAAGATGTCTTCTACCAATGTTTCTTTTAATATCCATTGAGAAATCATTGCCAATGCAATAAGACAATCCAAATAAATAAAAAGCATGAGAACCAGAATGGAAAGGACAAAAATGTCCTCATTTGCAAAAGATATGAGTGTATTCATAGACCACAAAAAGAACACATAGGAAAAAGCATTATATTTGAAAATAAAATTTAGCAGAACTTGAGTCGGATCCGACTCGACAGCACTTGGCTGGCTGGCAGAACTGTTGGATACAGAAGAAATACTTAAAACTAAATTGTATTTTCTTGTTTCATGATGGTCAAACAGAAAACATATTTTTTTAATAGCACATTTAGAATACTAGCAAATCATGTTAAGCAGCTAGGTCTGACACTTAGCTAGGTTTGACAATTAAGTCAAAGAACTTAATTGTTCTAAGTGGTACATACCTCATTGTTGAATATCACTACAGTTATCTTTGAAGTACTCCTCTTGGGAAGCTATGCACCAATGCCAGTGCCTAATCTATCCTTCAAAGCAATTTTGTAACTCTTTCTGAAATAGCCATTATGTACAACGTCACAGTATCAAATTTGCCAACTTAATTGTATAGTTGTCTATGAGGGAGTTTTTAGTCAGTAAGCAAATAACTGTATGGGAATACCTTTCCTGCTCACCTCATCTGGCCTGCAGTGACTTTTTTCTTTACCCAAAGATAAAGGAAATAATGAAAGGAAGACATCTGGACGGGATTCAGGACATCAAGGGTAATACGACGACAGCTGTGATGGCCATCCCAGAAAGAGTTCCAGTGCCAGTGGAGTAGGCACTGGCATCAGAGCATAGGGGAGAACTTTGAAGTTAACCATAGTCATATTCAGCAGTGAGATATGTAACACTTTCTAGAATGAGACCACAAACTTAATTGGCAGTCATCATAAATTTGAGCAATGATATGCAAAGTCTCTTTGTAAAAATAATTAACTATTTTTAAACAGAAAAGTTAAAGATAAAAAAAAATTGATAGGAATGCCAAGTTTAGGAATAGAAAGACCTAATCAGAAAACAACAGTTCTTAGCAAGTTCATCTATAGACAATTATAATTCTAAAATTTATATGAAATATCAAATGATCAAGAAAGGCCAAGATACACATGGAGAGTAAAATAAGGTGCAAATACTTATCTTAACAGATGTTTGTATTATTATATTAATTAAGACAATAAAGTATCAATTCAAGTGCACAGAAATAAAACAATGGGTCAGAATTGACAGTTCCAAAACAGACCCATGAATATATGAAAACCATTACTGACAGAGACGGTTGCAGACCTGTAGAGAACACAGAAGAAGTGTAGACCTTCTAATCCTATGATGTTAGAAAATTTATTTTCTGCATTAAAAAAGTGAAATTAGATTTTATTGGTCACACAACATATAAAAAACAAATCTGGGTGTACTAGAAACTATTACTTTTGTAAAATCACTACAGGGAAATATTTGTAAACAAAACACAAAAACAGATGAACTTCACTAAGTTAAGAATGTCTCTGTGCAAAAAAAGAATGATAAAGATAGCAATTAAAAAAAAGTAGGAGAAATTGGGATAAGCTATCAGAAACCCATATACTGTACCAAAATTTAGGACCCAGAATAAATAAGTAAAAATTCGTGTAATGAAATAAAAATGGGCAAAAGTGACAAGTATTTTGCAAAATGAGACACACAAAAAAGCTTATCAGTGTATGAAAATATGTTCAATCTTATTAGTAATCATAAAAATGTAAATTAAAAGCATAATGAGATTTCATTTAATACATGGCTAACAGATTCTAAATTAGCAAAATTAAAATACTCAGTTGGCAAGAAATTTAAAATAAATTGAGTCTTAGAAAGAACACGAAGCTATGTTCATGAATTACCACTGGGAATATCAATTGGTACGGCCACTGTGGAGAACAGTGCACCAGACTATATAGAACTGAACATGCGTATGACTTTCAATCAAGCAATTCTATTCCTCAGTCTATACCCCGAGAAGCTTTTGTACATGCCCACTGGGAGATCTGTTCTAAATGCCCATCAGCCTATTGTTTAACAGCCCTAAGTAGAAACCACTCAATGAAAATGAACAAAACGATGGGTGAAAAAAAAAAGATAGTACACTCATTAATGTAATAGTTTATAGTTGTGTAAATATGTCAGCTGCACACAAAAGCATAGGTGAATTTTAACAATACTGAACAAACAGAAGCAAGTTGGGAAATATTGTATTATTCTATTTCTATGAAACCATAAAATAAGCAAAGCTAAACCATGAATTCTTGTGGTTGTATACACATGTGGAGGTATAAAGAAACTGAACTGTATTAATAACACAAAAATTGAAATGGTTACCACTGAAGGAAGTCTGGGTTTTGCAGTCAGGTACAGGAAGTATTAATCAGGACAGGACTATGAATGTATAAATAATGTATTGCTTCTTAAGCTGATGATTAAGGAACACGGATTTTTACTTTATTACGGCTTATGCTGTACACACATATATCCACATACATCTATGTTCATCATATGTAATATATATTCTTTTTGTGTTTAATATAGTTTATAATAAATTAAACATAACATTTTTCAATCATAGTACTTTGCCAAAAAAAGCCAACTTTTATGTAATGTCTCACAAGCCTATTAAATCTGAACTAAGTTATTAATGGAGGCAAAGTCATTCTAACTAAGAAAAAGAAAACTATGCAACCGCCACAAGACCAGAGATTTTTCAAATCATAGAACAAAATAGGCACTAAATAAACAGTTGCTGATTAAAATACATAGAACACAAACCCTCAATCCAGGTTGCACAGGATTCCAACTAAAAAACCCTCAAGGAGAGTAAGCTCATGATCCAAAATTACCAAAAAGACAAGAGTAAAAAGAAAAATCACTGAATTAGAATCAAGAGGTAAAACAAACAGTAATAGTTCCCTAGTGATTTCAGTTAAAAGAACAAAATTCAAGTATGTTTAAAATGACTGAGGACACAAAAATAGAGACTGAAAATACACAGGAGCAGGAGCGCTGTCATAAAGCCAAGCTGACTTGAGAAATAACCACCTGGAACTTCTAGAAATGAAATAATTAAAAATGCAAACCCAAGAGGAGATTACATAGCAAAAAAGACCCAGCCGAAAACAGAATTAGAGAGCTTACATAAAATTACTGAGAAACTAGATCCAAGAACTAAAAAATGAAGAAATACAAAGTATAGGATAATAAGGGCCAACATTTAATCATTATCCATTCCACAAGAAAACTGGACGAAGCAGACAACATGAAAAGCCATTAGACAAGACAGAAAGAAGGTGTTCAGAGACTTTATTTAAATTGCTTGATCAGACCCTACCTGAAGTCCTTTTTCTCCTGAATTTTTCCAGTGTTAACTCATACATTTTCTTAACTATTTAAGTCTATTTTTAGTAATTTTTCATTTGCAACCAAAGTTTTCCTAACTTATATAGAGAAAAAGAAAGTTAAAGTTAGCTTGGGCTGTGAAAGAAAAAAGGAAACGTGTCTAGCTGTTCATCAGGATGGAATAAGAGACATGGATAACATCACCTGAAAAGTTATCAGCAGACAATCTTTCTCCCAAGTACATACTGCAGCTATAAAGTCATACGAATCTCTTTCTTTGGGTGATTATTACTTTTTTAACTCCCTTAAGATTCTTTGTTCTCTCTAAAATCATAACTAGAAAAAACTTTATTCCTGAAATTACATCAGTAAAAATGAAACATCTCATTCTTGCCTCCAGGATCTAAGTCACTCTCACACACAAATAAGCCTCAATTCCCAGTCCAGGTACAGAGCTTCAAATGCCTGTTGCTGGACACAGCCTTCTATAGTCATCTTCACATTGTGTCTCCAAGGAAACAGGATTCTTGGTCTCCTTTGCAGTACAGATTTGCTGTTAAACCCTTCACACACATCCCTGCTTTGCTTTGAGCCTCTCAAAAGATTGTTTCATTTATATTTCATCTAAACTCCATCTGCCCTCAAAACCCCATAATAATCTCTATCTTCCCTTTTGCTTCAGTGAGACACCTCACATCTCCTCCGGTACACAGTCTCCTTCATTGCAATGGATCAATCAGCTTGACTTTGTTGAATACAAGCAAGTTTCAGGCCATCTGAGGCCAATTAGACTAGGACAGGAGACAAGATAAAACAAGCCAAATAAATCAAAATATAAAATCACATTTTCAGCATGTGCCTAAAATGAATCCTATACAAAGAAAGATGAATGGGGAAAAAAACATGTTTGCTTGATCGGAAACTATCTTGCTGTAGGTTGGTTATAGCTTTTTGGGAAAAACCAAAACCAAAATAAATTGCTGAGCCAATTCCAACTCATAACAACCCTATAAGACAGAGTACAACTGCCCCACAGAGTTTCCAAGGACTGCCTGGTGGGCTTGAACGGCTCACCTCCTGATTAGCAGCTGTAACACTTACCTACTACGCCACCAGGGTTTCCACAAGCCAGTTTTTCTTTTTCTTTCTTACCGTTCACCAAAGTTACCTTCTATCTATTGTTTATTTAGTGTTTCCCCTTACTCCCCCTCCTCCCTCGTAACCATCAGAGATGGCTTCTTCTTGTGTGTAAGCCTTTGCATAAGTTTTTGTACCATTGGTTTCATACAGTATTTGTCCTGTTCTGATTGACTTATTTCAGTCAACACAATGCCCTCCAGATTCATCTGTGTTGTGAGAGGCTTGGCAGATTCACAGTTGTTCTTTGCAGTTGCGTAGTACTCCGCTGTATGCAAATCCCACAGTTTGTTTATCCATTCATCTGTCAATGGGCACTTACCATGCTGTTATCTTTTTGCTATTGTGAACAATGCTGCAATCAACACAGGTGTTCACGTATGTAGTCGGGTGATGGTTCTTATTTCTCCAGGCTATGTTCTGAGGAGTGGGATTGCTAGTCACACATGCCATATCATTTGTGGAAGGCCAGTCCTGAAGAGAGGCTCCCTTGCACTCCAAGAAGAACAGGGAACTGGTGTCACATGTGTGGCTGCATGTACCCTCCACATAGTGGCGGCTCCCTGTTCAGTGCCGGCAGTCTACAGGGCTCCAGAAACTTGAGCACAGCCTGAAGTGCGTGCCCCGAAATTCAGCTGCCTCTTGGGTCTAGGACTGAGTTCTTTGTTATCAGCAGAGAACTGGCAGTCATGCCCATCAATCCCTAATCCCATCAATCCCTAATACTCCCTTCTTTCTTCAGCTTAGTTCACAGCAAGTAGATGTGGCATCAGGAAGGTTCCCTATTTTGAAATGTAGTATATAATGATATCTGTAAGCTCTGGTGGTGCGGCGGTTAGAGCCTGGCCGCTAATCGAAAGGTCTGCAGTTTGAATCCACCAGCTACTCTTTGGACACCCTATGGGGAGCTTCTACTCTGTCCTTTAGGGTTGTTAGGATCCACAGTCAACTTGACAGCAACTGGACTCAGATGTGGCGTAATATTAACCATATGAAGACTATGGATGGCTTTTATCTCCATCCGGTTAAAGATGATTTCAGTCGTTGTGGGAGTTAGATTTCTTTATAATCAAGATGAAATGTAACGTTTCAGTGCCTTCTCAAATTGCTCATTTCTTCAGGTGAGGTCACTATGGAGACTGAATCTGGTATAATGTCATAGGTTAACAAAAAAAAACAAAGAACGAAAGAATGGACGTATAACAAAGATAAGGAACCCCGATGACTCTGTAGTTCAGAGTTCGGCTGCTCCCCAAAAGGCCGGCAGCTGGAATCCACCAGCCACTCCCTGGAAACCCGATGCGGCAGTCCGGCTCCGCCCTACAGGTCTGGTGAGCCCTGTCTTAATGAACAGGTAGCTCTCCGATAGCTTCAGTTTCCAGAAGCCCCCATGGTCCTTCTTGCTTCTTCAGGTCACGCAGCTTCCCCCTTCAACAATCAAAGTCATGTGCACACGGTCTGGGTGAGCTCCTCCAAGTATCTGTGTCAGGGAAATTGAAGAGAACAACACAGAAACCCAGTACAAACTGCATTTTAAGCAAGTCTTCAATCAGATAGGTGAGACCACATGTCTAGAGGCAGAAGGAAAAGGCAGGAGGGGACCGGAACTGGTTGAACAGACACAGGGAATTCTAGGGTGGAAGGGGAGGCGCTGCCACGTTGTGGGGACTTCAGCTAAGGTCACAAAACAACATGCGTATAAATTTGGTGATGAGAAATTAACTTGAGCCATAAACTTCCACCTAAAAACACAAAAAAACTGCTCAGTTACTAACTAGTTCACTCTTAAGATTTCCACATAACCTGGGTGCTCCCAGTGCATTTGTCCATGTTCAGCTGATTTTCTTAACTAAACCATAGCACCAAAACCAAACCCACTGCCATCAAGTCGATTCCACCTCTCAGGGGACCCTAGCGATTAGAGTAGAACTGCTCCATGGAGTTTCCAAGGAGCACATGGCAGATTTGAACTACCAGCCTTTCAGTTAACAGAGGGAGCACTGAACCACTGTACCACCAGGGTTTCCATAGTAAGAGAAAAATCATAGTAAGAGAGAAAAACACTCAAGTTCATTAAGGCTCTGAACCAAATATTGGGTGAGTGCTTCAGAAGACACCTTTACTTAATCTCAGCAGTTTCTGGGACTTTCAAATAATGCAGAGAGGTCAGAGAGGTCATGACTCAAAACAAAGTGTCATCACCAAACTCGGGCAAGAAGAGCAAGACATACCTCCTCTGCCAGTCTTACCGGGGCCAGACCTGCATGAAGAACATGATGCCCAGTGACCCAGGCGGGGAGGGGAGAGGCCAGCTCATCTGTCTCGTGTATTTCACAAACTCGAGATTTTAAAACGTTTAAAGTCCCAAAGTTTGGTTGTTTGCACTGCTCCTGCCACTGCTATGTTTCCAGGGCCCACCACCTGTCAACCTTGTCCAACCTCCCCCAAAAGGAAGCTGTAAGGGTGCGTGTGCCATTACTGTAGAATATGGGACATTAAAATAAAAAATATTCCAGCTCTTTGATTTCCTCTGATTTTGTGGGTAATACAATAACCAGAACGAAATAGCTGAAACCAATAAAAACTGATTTATAGCATTAAAGGCAATCTTTATAGCACTTATTTATGGTACATTACATCTAAAATCCAATTTCACAGACTGCTGTTTGAAACTTTCTGTTCAATCATAAATACACTATATACACTGTACCTCAGTGCCATAGAGTTAGATTATATAAATGTCTGTATCCCAGTATTAAAATTTGGTATTATGGTGGTGAGTGAGCTTGAAGGTAATTTCCCTAACCAACTCTTCAACCAAAATACTGAAATTGCTAGCACGACTATCATTAAACCAAAAAGGAAAAAAAAAAAAATCACTGCTCGGATAACTGTACATTCTGTAACAAAATTAATTAAAGTCACAGAAAATGGGATAATTGATGGGGCTGAAGGATGCTCGAATTCACATCACAGGGTACATTTTCCTTCCAATGAGCAATGTCACTGCATTGCATGACACCATTGGTCTGAACAGGAGACACGTGGCTAAGACTATACAGGCTGCCAGGAAAACATAACCTTAAGTGTCTGCATTCATACATTTCAATAGAGAAGACTCTATTCTGCTCAATTACTGTAATCATTGTCAAAGACAGGACAAAGAATACAATCTGACTTTCAGAGGAAGACTGTCATTTGCATCTTAAGCAATTTCACATTGGTTTAAAAGGTTTTTGTCTTAAAGAAAAAGGAAAAAGTGTTCCAATTCTTCATACCCTTTGCCTGCTGGGCATCAGATACAAGGTAAATGGAGAAGTTGAAGCCCTCCCGACCAGGCACACAAGACTCTTGTTGTGAGACAGCGCACCCGTTAGCCCTAAGGTCTTGTTTTCTAAATACGTTTCAACTTCCTTGTAATCCACAGATTTGCACTGTGCACCTATCACTCACTTTCTCACTCACTTTATGTGCTGTGTTGGTCAATTGTTCCAGCACAGAATACAGCTTTCAAATGGAAATGACAAAAACTGTCAGGAGGAGTGAACAGACTCAACTCTGAGATTAATAACACTTACTAAGCTTCGACCACGAGCCACGTATTGTACTCTGCTGGGGCTGCATCCAATTTTTATGTTTCCATGAAACTTACACAGTTTAAGGGTTCTAATTAAAGGATGGGGGGAACCTAGATATTCTGAAAATCTCAAAGATTCCAGTAGACTTAACAGTGGGGGGAGGGGTGTAGACTGTACTTAATGACCCTGTCAGAGGCAACAACATCAAAAAATGACTGCCTATGAAATTTTTGTGCTGTTCTTAATAAAAATATCTCTGTAGTTAGTTATAACAACAAAAAAAACATTTTTTCACAAGCCCAACTTATGTGTATCAATATACTTGCAAGACTAAAACTCTGTGCCAGTTTCTTTTCCGAATCTTCTAAGGAGCCCAGATAGACCTGTCATTGTTACCCAACTACAGTGATGCTTCAAATCATGTGGCTTGGTCTGCATGTGACACAAGCACTCACTGTTATTTTTGTTGCTGCTTGTATTTTTATAGGCACTGATTTTGTCAAATTTTCTGGGGTTTTGTCATAATTAGCATAAGGGGAGCAGGAAGACCCCGTGAGTTAGCGCACTTGGTGACATCAGCTATAGGGACACCACTGTTTAAAAGTTAATCTTAAAAGGGACGTGTACAAGTGAAGATCTCTATCTGAAGTCTCATTATCATTGATAGGGGCCTTTGAGTCAGCTCCTTCAACTTATGGTGACCTTATGTGTCACAGAACAAAATGTCACTGGGTCTCATGCCATCCTCGTGATTAGTGGTATCTTTGAGTCCCCTGTTGTGACTGTGCCCATCATCAAAGGTTTCCCTCATTTTCACTAACCCTCTACTTGACCGAAATTGAACGCACTCTCAGCTGCTAACTAAAAGGTTGGCAGCTTAAGTTCACCCAAAGGTGTCTCAGAAGAATGGCCTGGTGATCCACCTCTGAATAACTGGCCATTGAAAATTCTGTGGAGCACAGGTTTGCTCTGGCATACCCAGGTCAGATTCAACTCAGCAACCAGTGGCTTTTACGAAGTGCACCTCTAACTCTTGCTTTTACCAAATCATTCTGAGTCCTCACAACAGCCCAGAAAGGTGGGCATTATTATACACATGAGACACTCAGGACTCACACGGGTTGATCAGCATGACCAAATTAGGAATCTGTTCATTAGAATGCAAACTCAAGCTTGTCTGACATTGAAGCCCTTGTATACTGTTGAGTTCCTCCTTAAGTTCATAGAGATGTGTATTGTCAATCGTTTTACCGAGGCCTTCCTGACATGGGATGTCACTCTTAATTGGAAGCCCAGGAGAATCCTAACCATCCCAGGAACAATAAACCCTGGTTCTAAAACTGGAGTTCGCAGCAGAGTTATCCAGAGGGCACGTGAAACCACAGATTGTGGGGTCTCTACTCCAATACTTGTCATTCCTTAGCTCTTAGTATCATATACAAACCTGCTGCTGCAAGTCAATTCCAACTTGTAGCGATGTTATAGGAAAGAACAGACCTGTCCCACAGAGTTTCCAAGGAGCACCTGGTGTGTGTTTGAACTGCTGACCTTTTGGTGAGCAGCCGTAGCACTTAACCACCGCACTTACTGAGCCTGATAACTTCCCAGGAGATGCTGATGCTGTTGGTCTGGGATTATTCTTTCACAGCTACCTCCCTAGAGAGGGAAACCGTGGTGGTGCAGTGGTTAAGAGCTGTGGCTGCTCACCAAAAGGTCAGAAGGTGGAATCTACTAGGCACCCTGTAGAAACCTTATGGGGCAGTTCTACTCTGTCCTAGAGGGTCACTGTAAGCCAAAATCAGCTCAGCAGCAAGGGGAGGGGCCTGCCTACCTACCTAGAGAAACTAAGTACAGCATTCTTTATAAGCCTCTGTCTTCCTCCAGTGAACCCACAGTACTGTGATTCAGATTTACTTTCAGCAGCTCAACTAAACTAGAACTAAACACCATCCTTTCATGAAAGCCCTGGGCTGGATTCACAGAAGCTGGAAGCCCAGAGGTGCTGAGGAGAAACAAAGTCAACGAGCAATTACAAGGATTACAGACTGACTCTTAAAATACAATTCAACCATGGTCAACTCAGTACATTCGGGTAGCTTCCCTGTTGCAAAATTTGAAATTGCTAAGTAACTGTAGTTAATGCAAATTCATATAAATCTTCTAATTTCTTTTCAAAGAGTAGAAAAATAGAATGAATGAATATGGTTATAAACCAAGGAAAGGAATTCACCATTTGGGTAAAGGAAAAGGAAAGAAAAAAAAAATCTAACAAGAGACTAGAGGCATGAATTGTCATTTGAAATTGAGTTAGTAGGGTTTAATCAAGGTATTTAAATGCATTCTACAATAGGGTACAACCTACATTCTGCATTTAAGTCTGATTTAATATAATAATGATGGACTTTTATTACAGGACAGCTATTCAGAGATGTCTATGAAATGGCTGTAGAAAAATTATCTCCAAGGCATACTACAAAAGCCACATCCGTAAATTAGTTTTAAGATGCCAGCACTGAGTACATTAAGGTTAGGAAGACTTCAGTTCACTCTGAACTCTTAGTCCCCTGAAAACATTTACAGGAAGGAGAGATGGGCCCTTTGCGCCACTGGTATCTCATGAATTATTTGGCAATAAGCATCCTCTGTATCTGTCCTTTGGCTGGAAGCCTACGGGGCTCTCCTATCCAGGTGGCCCTCGACAGAGCAGAAGTTAAATGCACTTAGCCACTCACTGAAGCACTGAACTCCACCAGACGCACCTTGGAAGAAAGGTCTCGTGATATACTTCCAAAAATTCTGTCATGAAAACCCTGGGGAACACAGTTTTGCTTTGACACACATGGGGTTACCATGAGTCAGAATCATCTTGATAGCAAAAATTTCAGTTTTTTGTCTCATTGGTTGATTGGTTGGCTTACTGGGTGCCACCGATACAGAAGTTAAGAAGATACGGATCTTGCCCTCAAAGAACTAGTCAGTGACATTATTCTCTCTGTCCACTTCACTTGAAGAAAGGAAATGAAGTTAATACAACTATCAAACAATTCATTTCAAAGACACAAAAAAGTAATCTGAGCCTTGGGTTCCCGGGACTCTTCTTCTAATAGCTGTGTATGATATTTAAAAGATGGATGTTCAGAGATGTATTACTTTCTCACATGGCAGTTCTTTTACTAGAAAACAGACTAATCTCTAGATGTTTTCAGTGCAGCCTGTGGCTAGAAGATTTGCTTCTTCCAGGAACAAAAATTCATCAGCAGGGTTTCTGTGCACTCATGTTTACACACAAATTGTTTACGGATTAGGAACTGCTGGCCATGTGGATGATGAGAAGAAATTAGAATTTCTCCAAATAAGAACACAATCTTCAGAAGAAAATCCACTGATTTAGCCATTTTTGAAGATGGTAGAAAAGATCGTTCTACATTGCCATAAAAAAGTGTACCGTGATTGGCACTAAATCTTCATTCTGACCTCATGCCAACTGTCTAGCGTAGAGGTGAATCCAAAGAGAGTGACAATGCCCCAGGAACTGCCATGGCACAGAGATGCTCTTACATCCAAGAGACTCCATGTGAAAATAAATGGATTTTGTAGAATACCAACATTTGTATATCATTCTGGCTTTCTAAAAATGGCTTCTATAAACTGAGTTTGCACTCTACATTTCACAGGCAGATGGCTTAGAAAATACTAATGTGTTAAAAGCAAATCCTCACCAGCACAAGTGTATTTCCATTAATGAACAACATCTAAAAATTATTCTCCTGATTCCCTCTTCAGATAGTTAGAAGAAGTAAACTTTTACTTAATTTAACTCAGGAAAATTGAAAGTTCCTGAGAGAAGCCAATCATTCAAATGGAGCATCTGCCTTACCACATTGAACTTCAGGGCAGGTTACATGAATAAAAAGGTGTGAGTGCCCACGTGAAAAAGCTTCCAGTACACCCCACATGAAGAGGCATCACTCATCCTCAAAACACACAGGAGGACATGGCCAAATGCAAGTCACTGGCATCACGTGGTCCTAATGCCTTCACAAGTCACAAAAATCTCCTGATGGATTCTTCTCAGGGTTCTGTTAATCTGCTTTGTTTTCATTTGATTTGGCATCAAATCTGAGAACTTTGAACTAGAAGAGATCTTGAGGACTATTTAATCTTTTCCCTTTCAATTTGTTGCCAAGTATGACTTAATAATACCCAGAAAGGTCTCATGATTTGCCTTGGGACTGACTACCTAAGAGTGAAGAAGGAGCACAGCATTATTGAAACTGAGGTCCCGTGACTCACAGCACACGAGCGCAGCTTTCCCGATGCCACCTGATCAATAATCTTTCATAGCACATTGACACTTCCTTTGGAGTTACAAGCTGTCAACAGCTCTCTGGACACACTGCATCCAGTCATTTGAAGGATGGGTAACAAGAGAAACACAGACTTGTACATGAGATTCTGAACTAGCTACCCCTTTGTTTAACTGACAGAACCATTGATAAAGTCAACTGAAATAAAGCAGGTAATGTTAACTGTTAGAGCAATGTGCTTACTGTTTACAACAAGCATGCTAAGAACATAAGAAACTACAAGATTATAAAAACTAAAATGTGTTATTACATGACATTTTCTTAAAAATGCTAAACCTAGATGTCTTGTCAAAGATAAATGGGATACCACAAACCATGTATGCCAAATTTTACCCACCAATCGGCTATATTGTATATAAATGTTAAGAATGTTCTTCTTACATAAAGTTACCTGAGGTGAAAACAAACCTGGAATTCAGCAATTTTCACAGAATTTATTGAAACTGATTGCTTTCCAAAAATTGTAACAAACTGACAAGTCTTAGGGAATGAAGTTCAGTGAGGTGATAATTTTACATTTTCATAATTAAAAAGAAATACATTTTAAATTGCCTATCGCATGATAATTATTTTATTTCTCAGCAGTAATTTTTATACATTTGCAGTTCTCAGCTTTCAACAGTATTTTATGGAGCTAATAAGAAATTGGGTTCTCATAAATTAATAGATTTTTTTTATAGTCACAGGATGGAAAGCTTCTGTTATTTATGCTTTTTCATCTATTCAGAAAGACTTCTTCCCACCATCACCAAACACTAGTGCCCTACTTTGCCCCCAACCCTGACTAAGCCTTGCAAATACTCACTAATCTCTTCAGACAGCTATCACCCCCCTTCCACAAAGCCTGTCCTGTCACCATTCGCTCTTTACTCAAATCTACAAATGGATCACTCCGTACTCCTCTTGTTGCACCTTAGTAACAACTTTTGCACTTACTTATTTACAAGTCCCTTCATGTTGCTGAACTGTGAATCACCTAGGTGTGGGAACAACTTACCGGTCTTTACACCTATAGCCCAGCACAGTGCCTGGCCCATCTCCACGATGGATATACTCTTGCTCTGTTTGATGTACGTAACACTGCTCATCAAATTCCATTTTATTGACTATTTCCCACAGTGCAATTAAAAGGAGGCAATCTTTAGAAACACAATTTCTTTTGATTAATTTGCTAGACTCAGCATATGACTGTAAGAAAGCAGTCAAGGATTTAATATTTAGTATTAACTGCTGAGTTTACAATAACAGCTTTTTAATGAAAAATGGAATCACGCAGATTAAAAAAATCTGCTAAATCAAAAGATTGTTACTGTACTTTTTACACAAATAATGTGCACTTTCTAGGCTCGTTTGCCAACCATACCTTCCCTCCACAAAATACTTTCAGAAGTAACATGCTACACCAATTTATTTTACAGGAACATGTAAAAAAAATGGCATAGTGGGGTTTGTGAAAATACCTCATGGGTGAACAGAAGGACACAGGTGGCAAACAAATGCAGAGTACACATCATTTGCATAAAATATGGTAAATTATATTATCAAAAGAGCTAATACTTGGTGATTGAATAAAAGTGAACTTTCTGATTTTATCCTGCTGCATTTCCATTTGTTTCTGAACAGGGAAAGAGATACTTCACTACTATCTCTTGATACACTGATCTGGAATTAGTATATCCAAATTTTAATTTATCAAGTACTGAGACAGGCAACATTCTAGATGCTGGGGCAACAGCACAGAAATAAACCCAATAGAGTCCCTGCTTTCTTAAGACAGCAGATGGTGAGGAGGCCAGGGTGCCAAGGTTCAAGTCCCAGCTCTTCCACATACCAGCCGTGAAAACTTGAGCAATTAGCTATACCTTTCTGGGCTTCAATTTTCTGTCTATAAAATGAGAAGAATAATACTATCACAGAGTTACTGTTCCTATTAAATGAGTTAATAGTTGTGAAATTCTTAGACATGTATCTGGCATGTGTGTGTGTGTGTGTTAGACAAAATTTAAAGGGGCTTAAATGCTACCAAAATGAAACAGACACTAAACAAATACCTATATAATAGGTCGCATGGAGATGAATGTTGCATAGAAAGATGTGTAAGAGAATGGAAGATAGAGCTCATTACTATTGTGTACAAGCTGCTCCGAGAAGTCCTCTCCAGTAATGTGACTTTTGAGCAGAGATCTGAATAATGTGAGGGGACAGCTAAGTGACTGTCTTTTGGTGGAGCATTACAGAAAGAGAGAACAAGTGAAAAGTTCCAAGGAAAAAGATGGCTAAGAGGCTTAGAGGAACAATAAGAGACTAGAGCAGCAGAGGAAAAGAGTGAAAGGAGGCCAGGTTAGGCTGTGCTAGAGGTGCTAATCACCCAGAGCCCCGGGGTCAGAACTTTTAGCTGCAGGAGAGACTCCAAGCAGCAGGGTTAGGAAATCAGGAATACAGGCTTGGACACAGCACTCTAGGTAAGAAGGTCTATCTTGGATTAAATGGTAGCAGAATAAAACAGAAGCAACCAAGTTGCAGTCAACAGAATTTGCTGACTGATGGATGAAGGGTGAGAGAGAGAGTTCAGGATGACTCTAAGGTTTTATCCCAAGCCTTTGCAGGGATGGAGGTGCTGTCAATGAAGATGTGGAAGACTAAAGGAAAATCATGTTTAAAGTGTTAACTTCAAGTTCAGTTGTGTATGTTTTAAAACTGAGATTCCTATCAGACTCACAAGTGGAGGGGTCCAGTAAGCTGCTGGAAGTAAGAGGGTGGAATGAGAGTGGAAAGCTTTGGAGCTACAGCTAATCTTGAGATAAATGGATCAGTGATGAAACTGGGGAGTAGGGAAAGACAAATTTAGCCAATTGTTCAGCCTTACAGCCACAGGTAGATTATTCTACAAGCAAGGTAAACCAGGGATACCTTGCTGATTGGATAACTTACCCGTATTCAGAGTACACGAATCAGCTAAGATTGAGAAGATATAGAAGCCCACAGCTAAGGACTCCAAGAAGATGCAGTCCCTTGGTTAAGGCTAAAACAAGAGACAGTAGAGTCTGGAAGGGCAAATAAAGAAGGTGAAGAAGGGCCACGGTCAGCCAAGTCATATGCCGCTCACAAGGTTCAAGTCAGCACCGCCTCTGGGTTCTAATTTCAGTTCACAGCCTCAGTAACACCTTCGGGGCCAAACTATTAAGTATCTTCAATCGATTGTTTCTCCCTTTCTGCTCCTACCATATTCACTCTGACCACTGCACATTCCCGAGTTCTCCCTTATTAAACTTTCTTACCTCCCTTCTTCGCAAGGCACTCTAAATCGCGTCCCCTTCACTCCTTAAATGAACTGGTTGGTCTCGTCACTGTCTTCCAGTCACCACTTTGTTTCTCCTGAATCCATCCTTGCAACTGTGCCATCGATTGAACTGTGTACCCCCCAAAAATATGTGTAGCGATTTGGCTAGGTTATGAGTCCCAGTACTGTGTGACATTCCTCCGTGTTGTAAACACTGCCTCTATGATGTTAAAGAGGGAGGATGGGCAGCAGTTGTGTTGTGGGGGAAGACTCAATGTGTGGGGTTGTATCATGCCTTTGGGGCAGCCTCTTAGGACACAAAGGAAAGTGAAGCAAGCAGCAAGTTTGGGGACCTCATATCACCAAGAAGGTCATGTCGGGAGCAGAGTGTATCCCTTTGAGAGAACCCAGGAGTCCCTGTACCTCAGAAGCTCCCAGTCCAGGGGAAGACTAATGACAAGGACCTTCCTCCAGAGCCAACAGAGAAAGACTTCCCCTGGAGTTGATACCCTAAATTTGAACTTGTAGCTTACCTACCGGTTGTGACAGAATAAAGCTTCTCTTTCTAAAGCCATTCAGTTGTGATACTTCTCTTACAGTAGCACCAGATGACTAAGACAAACTGTTACTGATTACTTTCCTCAAACAGGCTAATAAATCATTCTCCTCCTCAGGAATCCTCCAAGTGCCCTCT
Source organism: Heterohyrax brucei (assembly GCA_028571685.1). Taxonomy (NCBI): domain Eukaryota; kingdom Metazoa; phylum Chordata; class Mammalia; order Hyracoidea; family Procaviidae; genus Heterohyrax; species Heterohyrax brucei. The sequence continues at coordinate 80,815,525 of CM053159.1, read as the reverse complement.
GGCCATTCTGTGAGTTCCAGGGTCCCTGGTGTTTCTGGTTACGGCTCTGCCTGTCTTCCGTAGCTACCTTTTCTGCCCATGCTGTCTCCCTTCCAGCCAGGGCTGTCTCCCTTCCAGCCACGCTTCACTCAGTGCACGTCTCTAAGCTTTCACATTTTGGTAACTTTGCCCGTGACATTCCTTTTTCTGAAATGTATCTCCTTGTTTCAGCCTAAGAAAAGTCTATTCTTCATTTATTAACTCAGAATCCCAACTGTCCGATGATGCCTTCTCTTATATATTCTGACAAAAGATTTGGGGTTTTCCTTTGTACTCCTGTCACACTTGTTTTATGATACTTCGTATTATTTTAGACGGCTGTTTATTGTCCTGTTTCACAGTAGATTAAAAGCTTTCTGAAACATCTTTATGTCTCACTTATGTCATTAGATCCACAGTTTCTAGTATATTCTTGCTACCACTGAATCAATTCTGACTCATAATGACCCAATAGGACAGAGTAGAACTCCAAGGAGCACCTCATAGATTACAGCTGCTGCCCTTTTGGTTAGTAGCTCTTCACTGCTCCACCTCCAGGGTGCGTTCAGTACCACAGAGTCACATCTGACTCACAGTGACCCCATACACAACACGATGAAATGCTGTCCAGTCCTGCGCCATCCCCACAATCACTGCTGCAGCCACTGTATCCGTTCATCCTGTCGAGGGTCTTTCCCTTTTAGGTTGCCCCTCAACCCTACCTGCTTTTCTCCAGGGAAAGAGCCCTCCTGATAACATGTCAAAAGCCCATAATGCAAAATCTTGCTCTCCTTCCTTCCAAGGAGCGTTCTGGCCATACTTTTTCCAAGATTTATTTGTTCTTCTGGCAGTCTATGATATCTTCAGTGTTCTTCACCAAGACCATAATTTAAAGGCATCAATTCTTCTTATGTCTTCCTTTCACATTGTCCATTTTACACATGTTTATGAGGTGACTGAAAATACCATGACTTGTGTTAGGGGCACTTTAAGAGTCCTCAAAGTGACATCTTTGCCTTTATCACTTTAAAGAGGTCTTTCAGAGAAGATTTGCCCAGTGTAATACATCATTTGATTTCTTGACTATTGCTTCCGTGGGTTTTAATTGTGGATCCAAGTAAAATGAAGTCCTTGGCCACTTCCATCTTTTCTCTGCTTTTCATGATGTTGCTTATTGGTGCAGGTGTAAGGATTTTTGTTTTCTTTACATGAAGGGACACCATGAGTTGGATTCAACTTGACAGCACTTAGCTGGCACACAAAGCTATAATCCATAATGAAGGCTGTAGTCTTTTGTCTTTATTAGTAAGTGCTTAAAGTCCCCTTTGATTTTTGTCGAAATAAAATAATTTTGTAAGTCTTTATTCTTTAATGTGAAAAAGATCTGTACACTGCCTCCAAATGTTTAGATTTGTTAATATGTTTTTGTCTCATTTCCTCAAGTCAACGTGTCTTTTTTATTTTTTTCACTTACAGAATATCAACATAAGAGATGGAGATTAAAATAAAATAATGACAAAAGGTAGAATTGATGAGTCTCTGTTTTTGTTTCACTTTGTCTTTAAGCCTGGTACATTTCTTCAGCAGATCTTACAGGTAATACCCTCAAGGTTTTCATAACATGGTTAAAAAATTTCTATGATATTTCACTTTACAGCGCAGAAAATATGCCCAAAGTTTTTCTTCTTTGTGGAAGAGAAGGGGACACTGCTATAAGCTTCTCTGGGACAAAGCAAAGGTTTGGTACGATCTGTAGCCTGTATTCCATAGCACTGCCGACTATGTGTTGAGAGAGACGAGGAAATAAACATTCATTGTGCGGAGTATTTCAGCAGATAATTCGCAAAAGCCTTTTCTTTAGAACTGGTTACATAATCGAACAGTCTTTATGGACTTTGATAAACATACTTTACTCTCTGATGGGTTTCAAGCTGCTGGTGCTATTTCTCTATTCTGTATACCAAGATGAACAAATAAGACAAAGGAACGACCCAACATTAATTTATAGGTTAACCATCAATTGAATATTCAGGGGAATGACATCAGTTCCTAACACTTCTGGGTGTTGATTATAAAAAAAAAAAAAGCTACGTGGAGTGCGCTGGAAATCAGTGTATGCCTGAGAAACACTCGTTTGTTACAGTCCTGCATAGCCTCACTTCCTATCCTAAAGTTGTATAAAGCAGTAACTCCAACTGGGGCAAGAAGATCACAAATTTTATATGAAACAGTTACCATCTTTTGAGTACAAACTCTCACAGAAAGTGACCTGAACATTTCATATCCAGAAAATCTTAATTTTCACAAGAACCCAGAGGCAAAACCCATTTTGTTAAGTTAATCCCAACTCATAGTGACCCTACAGGACAGAGTAGAACTGCCCCATAGGGTTTCCAAGGAGCAGCCGGTGGATTCAAATTGCTAACCTTCTGGTTAGTAACCACAGCTCTTAACCACTACACCACCCCTACACCCAGAGGGACAGCTAATTTTATTGCCACATGCATAAATGTTTCCACATGGAAAGATTAAGTGATTTTCCCAACACTAAGCAGCCATTAACTGCAGAAGCCAGGAGGTGAATCCTGATTGAGACCAGAATCCATGCCCACAACCTATTTTCCAAATTCCTCCTATGGGCCTCATGTGCCCTGGTCTGTGTTGCTCACCATCATGAAATGCCAGAAACTTGGTGGCTTATGAAAACAGAAATGGTTTGTCTTCCAGTTCCGGGGGCTGGCAGTCCAAAATCACGGTGTCAGCCATGTAGATTCCTCCTGAGGTTCTAGCAAAGAATCTGTTCTACACATGTCTCCTGCTTCTGGTGGCTTCCTGATCCTTAGTGTTCTTTGGCTTAGATGCATCTTCATGTGGCTACTATCTTTCTTTCTATGTAGCTTCTCTTTTCTAAGGACACCAGTCACATCGGATTAAAAAACAAAAAACCAAACCCAGTGCTGTCAAGTCAATTCTGACTCATAGAGACCTTATAGGGCAGAGTAGAACTGCTCAATAGAGTTTCCAAGGAGCATCTGGCAGATTTGAACTGCCAGTTTTTGGGTTAGCAGACATAGTACTTAACCACTACACCACTAGGGTTGCTCAATGGTTAAGAGAATGGCTGCTAAGCTGTTCAAATCTATCAGTCACTCCTTGGAAATCCTATGAAGCAGTTCAACTCTGTCCTACAAGGTTACCATGTGTCAGGATTGAGTTGATACAGGATCAGGACTCATCCTAGTCTGTCCCCGGGTTAACCTAACTGGCAACATCCTCAAAGACCCTGTTTTCAGGCAGGGTTACAGTTATAGATATCAAAAAGAAAAAACAGCAACAAAAAGTAGACAAACAAAACTGCTGTCTTTGAGTTGATTCTGACTCATAGTGACCCTACAAGACACAGTAGCACTGTCCCATAGGGTTTCCAGGGCTGCCACATCCCTCTTCCATGGAGCAGCTAGTGTGTTTACACTACCTTTTTGGTTTGCAACCCAGGGTTTAACCACTGTACCACCAGGGCTCCTGGTGGCAGGTGCAGGGGTAGGTGTTCAGCACACCTCTTGGGGAGACACAACGAATCCATAACAACGAGCACATCAGACGCTCCTATGCCGCTTACCCACAAGCTTGCTAAAAAGTAAGGAGGTCTTTGCTATCTTGCCCTTGCTTGCAGATCTAAGAAGGCTCTATCACCCGTTTTAGCTCATTTTCCATCTTCAAGTTTTATTTGAGAAACATTCAAATTTCATATTTTTTAAATCTAAGAACATTTTAATGAAATTATTTCCACTAGATTCACAGGTAGATTTTCACAGACTATAAAGATTCCCCTATTGTCTTCTTGCTCCACAAGTGGATTAGCTGTCCCCATGATCCTGAAGACACATAACTGTCCCTGAGGAATCTACTGACGCACCATTAGTTCAGGTTAGGAGGCAGCATCAGCTGACTGCGGGTCCTGGTGTTCCTTGACTGACATGAGCCTCTTCCACAAGATACAAACCTTATTCACGCCTTAGTTTATAACGATAAATTGTTTCTAACAAAAGCCCATTCTCTATCCTTGCTTTATAAAGCCCCTGGAAACACTTTGCAGTGTCATATCTACGACAGTAGGGTCCAGGGATGGACACAGTCTGTTTTGAAAAAAAAAATTCACAAGAATGTAAAACAAGGGGAAAAAAATACAAGGTATAACCCACAGGAGGAAAAACAACAATCTCTTCACAATTTGGTGCTATCCATGAAGTAATTTTTATATTCTTATTCAACTTTTGGAAATCCTGATGGCACAGTGGTTAAGTGCTACATCTGCTAACCAAAAGGTCAACAGTTCAAATCCTCCAGGTGCTCCTTGGAAACCCTATGGGGCAGTTCTACACAGCCCTGTAGGATCAGAATCAATTGGACTTTTAAGTTCTTATACTGGCCCAGTTAAAATATTGGCTCTTTTAATGTTTCTGAATTTCTCTTGTGCTTAGTCTTTAAATTTTAATGGAACTTCCCCTTGAAAATCTTTAACATATATTATTAACATATTGGAATGAATACTAGATTTTCTGGTCAGTAATATGGAAAAAATCGAGGTGGACAAGATTATGTGAACATCGTGTGAGGCCCAAGAGATTGCAGAAAAATATAAGTTTATAACATATCAGAGAGAAACCCAAAAGAGAAAATCAATAGCTCTGACCTCCACTCACCTGTACCAAGAGAACGAAGATGTCAGTGAAAGCAAGTGCCTTAAGGTGAACCTTAAAGCAAGTGCCTTAAGGTGAACTGTCCACTTCAGGGATGATATTTAGAGCCTTAAGTCATTTTTCCCCAAATTCAGCCATTATTTCCAAGTTACATTAATGTAGTGTACGTTCCTGCAACTCTCACCTGCTGTTACTAATTCCTCTCCAGTGTCTCTGCAAAGAGGCTGTTTCTCTTTAAAGGAAATAATGTGTCTCTGCTGATAGGTAAGAACACCCTCAGGTCCCAGAACCTATAAGAATTGAAGGAAAGGCCTTTAAAGATCTGTGGTTAAATTATTTAACATTAACTGAGTCAGAGAAGCTCTGGAAGAGAAAATATTTGGTAAACTATAAGGAAATTATAAAAAAAAAAAGAAAGAAAAGAAAACATCAATACGGGAGTATTTTAAAAACCCTTTCCCTGTTTCCCTGCCTTTCATCCTCCCATCATGTCTCAAGTGTCAGACTGGACCCTCTGGCCAAACCCCCTTTCGCAAGGCATCTCTTCACAGGAGCGGCACAGCAGGCATCAAATGCTCCCAGGCACCGAAGCCCAAAGGGCCCAGGAGCAGGCAGTGGGCCAGGCCAGCTTAAGAGAAAGAACAGGAAAAGGATAGAACAAAGGAAAAACAGCCTGAAATGAAAGCTTACACACTATCACTTACACTCACACACTCATTCACACTCGCGCACACTCATACACACTCACATACACACATGACACACACCTGTGCATGCACACACACTCACACACAAGTATTTGCTTTAGATTCATAGCCCTGAACACAGAACTGAAAACAAGCTCAGCTTGAACAAGGATGTGTGATGGGCATTGTTTTTAAAAAACTAATCCTTCTCTTCTTTTTGCCCAAAGGTTACATCATCATAGATGCCATTTAACATCTCTTTGGTCTGTGTGATATTGACTTGATGGCAGTGGGTTTGGTTTTCGTTTGGGCAGCCCTTCAGCAGATACAAGCAGGCTTATGTTTTACCTTTTATTTTTCCCCTAAGAAAGCCCACACATACACACCCTACCAAACACAGATGTGCATGAGCCATCTTTAAAAACCGAAATGCTTCCCCCACTTGACCTCACAAGAAGCTCTCTGTAGCTCCACCGCTAAAATACACTTGAAATTAATGGAAAGTTGGATTACACCCACTGCCTCTATTTTTAAAAATATTTTCACAAAGTAGCAAATTGTTTCTACTCAGTAAAGATGATGGATTACTTTATAGTGTGAAAAAAATTAATGAGCAGATGGGATACCAGCCCATTATTCATTAAAATATTGCACTGGGTTAATTCAGCAAATAAAAATGGAGACTCGAGCAGATGGCCATTTATAGTTCTCTCGATTTCTTAAACTACTACTTTACAGCCAGAAATGCTCCTATATTTAACTTGAAAAGCACAGTTCTTACCATATGCACAGGAAGCAAGCATTCATGTGACCTCATAAACTTTTCACATCACACGGCAATGATTTTTATGATTTAGTTAAAAGAGCACTATATACTTACAGAGTAAGTTATTCCCACGTCCCCAGTATTCTGGGGATAGATTAAAGTTCCTAGACTCAGTAGGTCCTTGTCATTATTATATGGTTTGAAGTTGGTCCAAGTAGGCATATGAATAAAATTTTGCAAAAAGAAGTGATCAGCTATGTTATAAACTCTAGAGTATGCCAAATACACACTAAATTATCACAGACCAAGTAGCGCTTCTCTGAAGACAAGATTTTTTTTCTTTTTTTCTTTCTCTTTCATACCCTAAGTGACTGTATTTTAGAGCAAATAGAATGTGCATGCATTGTTGGTGGGGGAATAAACTGGAAAATTATTCAGCAGTATCTATTAGAGCCAAACATATACATACTCTATGACCTAGCAATTCCACTCCTTTGTATATACCCAGCAAAAATGTATACTTCTACCCACAAAGGCATGGATATGAATATTCATAGAAGCATGATTTGTAACATTCCAAACCAGGAAACAACTGAGATAGAATCAATAGATACACTGCAGCATATCTACACAATGGAATAATATAAGCAATGAAAATGCATAAACCACTGATACAAAAACAACATGGGTGAATGCCACAAGCATAAATTTGAGCAGAAGAAGGCAAACACCATAGCACATATCTACATGACCTTCAAAGACCAGCCAAGCCAATTAATGGTGCAAGAAGCCAGTGGAGTTGTTGCTTTGGGGGAAGAGAAGAGAAGAGTGACTGGGACAGAGAGAAGACCCATCAGAGTGCTGGCCAATATTTATTTTCTGTTCTGGGTGACAGTGACCTAGGTAGGCTCCTATAGTGTGTTCTTAGGTATGTATTGAAATGTACACTTAGGATTTGAGAATTTCTTGGTAAGTCTGACGGACTTGAATGTTTTTAAAAGTTTGCTTTAAAAGAAATATGTAAACGCTATGAAAAAACATGAAGCATCCATAGATGCTTGCCTCGGTGTTTGCTTTCTTCTGCTCAAATTTATGCTTGTGGCATTCACCCGTCTTATTTTTGTATCAGTGGGTTATGGATTTTCATTGCTTATGTTATTCTACTGTATAGATACCCTGCAGGGTATCTATTGATTCTATCTCAGTTGTTTCCTGGTTTGGAACATTACAAATCATGCTTCTATGAATATTCATATCCATGCCTGTGTGGGTAGAGGTACACCTTTTGTTGGGTATACACATTCTCTGTGTCACTGCCTCAGTGACATAAGTAAGCTAACTGAAAATCCACCCAGGAGAGCCTCGGAAGAACAAGCTGGTGACTGACTTTGAAAAATCAGACCCTGAAAATTCTCTGGGCACTGTTCCCTCTGACACCGATAAGTCAGAGTTGACTTGATAGTAACTGTTTTTGTTTGGTTCCATCAAAGCCAAGTGTAGTCCAGAAATTACACCACGGCTAATAGCAAGATTCATTACCTCATCACACTTAACACAGGTAATACAGTAACAGTAAACACTGTCTTTAAAAAACTCCACAAAATTCTTTAATCTCCGTGTTAAAAACAAAGTTCTCAGTAACTTCCCACTAATATCTTTCACCCCATTATGGAAGACATGTGCTATTTCTCCCAAGCATTTGACCCTCCCTCTTCTGCTAGAATACTCTAAATTTCCACTCTGAAGCTACCTGCTCAGTTCTCCACCACGTGGTTTCTGCTAGCGTGATGTCATGCCTGTGAAGAACCCTGGATGGCTCAAGCTGGTGTTTCCCTTCAGGACAATGTTCTCACCAAAGCCAGACAATTCTTTGTTGTACGAACTGACCCACACACTAGGGGATGGTTAAGCATCCCTAGACCTTAGACTCAACACACCTGTAGCTTGGAGGGTCTGCAATTCTTATCACCTAATGCCTGGCGCTCACGTTGGTCTTCTCCATGAGATCCCAAAGACAAGAGATCAGGGACAATGTCTTGCCTATGGTCACACCACTAAAGTTTAACAGTGATTGGGAGATGGTAGCTTTACAAGGAAGGTTATTTGACTGTATTTGGCATGTATTAAATAAATGTTTATTGAGTATGTCTACATGCCAGACACAGTTCTAGAAAATAAGGTTAAAAAAAAAAAAACCCTCAGGAGTTTCCATGCATGGAGTAACTACATCAGATTGCAAAACAGTGGACAAGCACATAATACTGGGAACGACAGCCTAACCAAACTGACACACATTCTTGGGGCACAGACCTCAAGCTGTATCAGGTGGCTTCTGTTGTGACAGTAGCAGCTGTTTCCAGACATTGCCAGATATCCCTAGGACTAATTTGGACCCTAGCTGATAATTCTATCTAGTGCATTTTGACTCCTAGTGACCCTATAGCACAGAGGAGAATGGCCCCATAGAGTTTCCCAGGAGCACCTGTGGATTCAAACTGCTGCTTTTGGTTAGCTGCCATAAATGGCACTTAACCACTAAGCCATCAGGGTTTCCAGAAGATAAAGTGCTTACTAAAACAGACATAACTGTGTACAGAAGACAGTTCTAATGAAGGAGAGACAGATGACACAGTAACACGTAAACGCAGACCAAGTAACTGCAGATGTGGGAAGTGGCACCAAGTAAGGAAAACAGGACAACGTGACAGAAACAAAGCAAAGGGGGCTGGTTGCTTCTGGAGTTCTCAACCAGGATCAAAATTGCCCCTAGGGTTACCTGGCAATGTCGGGACACATTTGTAAGTGTCACAACAGAGGACACCCGATATGGATTGAATTCTGTGCCCTCCAAAACGTGTGTCAACTTGTAATTCCCAGTGTTGTCTGCCATTTTTTGATCTGATACAGTTATCCCATGACATTAATGGAAACCCTGGGGGCGTAGTGGTTAAGAATTTGTCTGCTAACCAAAACATCACAGTCTGAATCCACTAGTCACTCCTTGGAAACTCTACGGGGCACTTCTACTCTATCCCATAGGGTAGTTACTAGTTGAAATCAACTTGATGGCAATGGGTTTGGTATTTTTGCTTTTATAATGTTAAAGAGACGAATTGAGGCAATTATGTTAGTAACGCCATCTACAGAATTAGGCTGTACTTTCCATCAGTCTCTTGAGATCTAAGAGAGAATCAAGCAGAGAGGAGAGGTACCTCACTACTATCAAGCAAGAAGAGGCTGGAGGGAAAACATCCTTTGGACCCCAGGACTCTGAGCTGAGAACTCCCAGACCAGGGGAAAATTGATAACAAGAACATTTCCCCAAAGAGCCAACACAGAGGAAATGCCAACACCAGGAGCTGGCATCCTGAATTTGGACTTCTGGCCCCATAGACTCTGAGAGACTCAATTTCTTTGTTGGAGACCTTCACTTGTGGTATTTCTGTTGCAACAGCACTAGATAGCTAAGACAGCATCTGTTGAGCAGAGGATGCTTAACATCCTAAAATACACACACCAGCCCCTCATCACAACAGAGAATTATCTGACCCAAGGTGTCAACAATGCTGCAGTTGAAGCCTCTGCTTTAGATTGAGCAAGAAGGAAGTGAAGGAATCTCCGAAGAGATTCCACTGGAGCTAACATCTGAATGACGATGAAAAGTCAGGTGAGTAAAGTTCTGAATCGAGAGCATTCAAAGTCAAGATAATACCAAGTGCAAGTTGGTTTGAAGAAGATGAAGGACAGTAAAGAAGCTGACCCCAGGGTCAGGGAGACGAGCATATTTAAGATGAGATTGGGATGACTGGTATGGAACTAGATCATTTAGACTCTTACAATGTGTACTAAGCTGTCCGAGTTTTATTTTAAGCACCAAGGGAAGCCGTTACAGAGTTTTAATCAAGTGTGTGGTGTGATTATATTTTAAGGTATCTGCCCATTGTGCGGAGAATAATTTGGAGACAGGGAAAAGTGGTAACAGTGGGTCAAGTGTGAAGATGATGAAAGCAGGCCCAGAAAACTAGGAAGACAGACTGGGTGCACGCATGTATAGCAGACACACCATTAAATTTGGATTTCAGGTGGGCAACAAAAATATTTTTATATAGGCATGACATGTTATGCAAAAATTGTCGAAGCCTGAGTTTAGCTGTATGTACACCCTCTGTTTTTATTTGCAAAATCTCGCAATCCTATGGATGCTGGGATGGATGAACATCTGCCTGTGCAAACACAGAATGACCTCAAACTGGGAAAGTAAGCCTAACTGCTACACTTCCCAAATTTAACAAGATAAAAGGTTCTGCATCAACAACGGCTGTATGGAAGATGGATCTGTTCAAACACATATAGTTTAACCCGGAAATCAATTAAGTACCTAAGCAGTGTCGACATTTATATCTCTCTCTCAACAGCTTAAAATCTCCAACTAGCTTCAGGATACTCTTCCGGGGTCTCGGTGAAAGCTGGGACATATGAAATAAATTGGTTCTCATTCATCTCTAAGTCATCAGCTTCCTGCTTTCTGCCCTAATCAACCTGGAACCCCCAGTCTAAGATCTCGGAGTAGACTTCTTGCATGATATTTACTTTATTTCTGAACTAAATAAACCATCAAATTCTACTAACTCTTTTGTGATTTCTTTTGTATGAGATCTTGCCTTACAGTTTCCAGAGGTCCAATGTGACACAGATCTGAGTCCTCATCATTTTTCTCGTGGTTCTCCAGGTCCTCTTTCTCATACGCTACTATAATCATGTATCTTAGTCATCTAGCACTGCTATAACAGAAACACCACAAGTAGATGGCTTTAAAAAGGCAAATTTTATCTTGTCACAATCCAGTAGGCCACAAGTCCAAATTCAGGGCATCAGGTCCAGGGGAAGTCTTTCTCTTTTGGCTCTGGAGGAAGGTCCTTGCTGTCAATTAGCCCCGGAACTGGGCGCTTATGAGGCACAGGGACCCCGGGTCCTTTCCACAGAACATGCTCTGCTCCTAGCACTGCAGCTTGGTGATGCCAAGTCCCCAGCTCTCCACTCGCCACCCACTCAAGAGATCGCCTCACGGCACAGTCTTACCCACTGAGTCCCGCCCGCCCACACAGCCGCTGCCCGTCTCATCACTGTCACGGAGGCAGGGTTCATCACCCACAGAAACACCGCACAGCACCAGGAATCACTGCCTAGCCAAGTGGCCACACACATTTTTAGGAGTACGTAATTCAGTCCACAACATCACATCACTTCCAGGTTTAAGACAATGTTTCCTGTAATTTTACAAAATTGTAAACTGGTAATCTTTAGGCTTTATCAAGCTGCAAATATTTTTAACTTGGCTAACATATTAATTTAAAAAAGAAAAACAGGAGTCAAGATTTTTAATTCAGAGCATTTTCTGAATCTAGGTGTCTGGTTTCTTTTGAAACATCTGACGACTGGGCCACACTAGATCTGCCAGAACTGACAAGAAACATTTCTTTTTAGACAGAACATATGAGTCTTCACACATTTTGATGACCAGTGAGTGGAATCTGGAAACCTGGAGAAGCTCCATCTCCATCCACCGCTGTATTGGTTTCCTTAATAAGATATCACAAGCTAAGTGGCTTCAAACCACAGAAGTGTATTGTCGCACAGTCTGGAGACAAGAAGTCTGAGTTCAGGCGTCAACAGGGACATGCTCTCTCCCAAATCCCTAGGGGAATATCCTTTCTTGGCTCTTGTCTTCCTTGGCTTGCAGATGCAGTGCAACTTCTGTTGTCCTCTGTCTTGTCTCCCTGTGACTCAGCTCCTCTTTTGTCCCTTTTAGGAGCAGTGCTCTGCACAGCTACTGCTGACGTTTGGTACTTCTGGGGCTTACTGGGAAGCTCACGTCCCACTGACAGTACACACAGTTGTCACGGTCTGAAAAAAACTGAGAAACAGGCCTGTGCTACAAATTGTCGTTTATTTAGGGTATCTACCAGGCAGTGCTGAATCATCAAATTTTTGGTAGGAAAAATATGAATTCTGAAAATCCTTATTTGGTATACATATGTCCCTCTGGACTCTGGAGATAGAATTTGTGTTCACAAGGGGGACACATGTACCTCTAGGCTCTAAGGGTATGGTTTGTGGAAAGAGACTTAAAACAAAAACGATATAGTCCACTAAAAACTCAGATACAGTCAGGGATTTGGTATGCCTTCCATTACTGAAAACACACACAGAAAAACCAAAACAAAACCCATTGCCATCGAGTTGATTCAGACTCACAATATGAATAAAAAATTAAAAAGCAAAACATAATCGGGTCACAAAGTTAAAGGACAGCACTCAGGCCAGATTAGGACTTCAGCATTATCTTGTGTTAACTGATAACAAACATCTCCAAAGATCCCATTTCCAAACAAGGCCATGTTCACAGGTACTAGCGGTCATGGCTTCAACGTAAATTTGGCAGGACACAATTCAATCCGTAACACCACTTGAGTCCAGACTCTTCTCTCAGTTAAGCTTGTCACCCCAGTGATGGGATTCTGCCCTCCCTGCCCATGGTTGGTCTTGTTACACACGTGTCCAGTAGCCATAAGAACCCAAATCCACATTATCTCTTCCTTGATCTAGTAGTTTAACTCAATTTTTAAAATAGTCTCTGAACAAACGTTTCCAACTTTGTTCATTACCTTGCCGTGCTTCCTATTAAGTTATCATGTATGTTTTCTCTAGGCATTTCTAGACCCTTGTCTTAGCTCACCAAGACTACTGTGTCAGTTACCTGAAGACAAGAGCCTTCCCTGGTAATTCTGCCAGCAGGTCTGGTGTCCCCAAAGCACTCTAGGAGTGTCTGTTGCATGAAATAACCCTACTGCAATCTAATCAGCATATAAAGAGAAATGTGGGCTTGAATTCATGCCTTTGTAAATGGTATGCTAGTATGATCTGAAATTGGCAATTCTTCCTGAAATCAACTATTTAAAAAAAAGAGCTTTTAAGAAACAGAAACTAAGAAGTTCTTCTAAAGAAAGTCTGTATGTAATGTAATTTAATAAAGCTTTTCTATTAAACCATACTATCTAACTTTATTCCACAGATAAATTTGATTCTACAGCCAATAAAAACTAAAAAATTCACTCACTTTGCTCTCACTTCTTATGGCATTATTAAAACTAAGAGATTGAAATTTCCATCATGCTAGGAAGGCTGATTATTTAAATGCAGAAGGCTTAGAGAAATATACTATTCAGTGGGTTTGTATGCATCTATATATGGAGTCTGGTTGCTCAGCGGTTAGGAGCTTGCCTGGTAACCAAAAGGTCAGCAGCCTGAATCCATCAGGTGCTCCTTGGAAATTCCATGCGGCAGCTCTACTCAGCTCTGTCAGTGTGACCGTGAGTCAGAACCGACTCAATGGAAACTTTAAAAACAAATACATAAGAGAAAATATGAAAAGCCAGAACTATAAGGACAGTTTGCTATATTAGCAGATACCAAAGATCTATTTAAAACACTACCTAAAAAAAAGTGAGTTCTAAATAATTTAATCATATACCTTAGAAAAAGAATATGATACAAAGAGGTTCAAAAAGAAATGTTTCCTCAATCAACAAAAGCTGATTCTACACAGTAATTACCTTTTAAGGAATTTTGAAAAGGTTCAAAATCACAAAATAATTACTAAGAAAGCCACCCACAGTAAGGACTAGCAAACAATATGCATTTTCCCAAGTCAGCTCTTCTTGATGTGATGTCAGGATCACGAAGCATAAAAAATTTTAAATGGGTTTACTGCTGAGAACTCCTCCATAAAGAAGTGACCATTTCACACACACACACACACACGCACACACACACACCATCAGCACCAACAGAAAAGTTCCCAAGTAGTGACTGTAAAGCAGGAAACATGTATGACCTCACTGTTTCCATTAAGGAGTCAGGGAAGATTAAAACAACAACCTTTTAGGAAAGGTTCTTATATGTTAATATGCTACCTGAAATTGGATGCTGAGCATAAATTCCATCTATGCATGGAATTAACACACACACACACACACACACACACATATATGTTCATTAACAAGAGAAAACTGTTCCTCTGTCCAGTTGAATTTGTAGAGGCAGGCTGAATTTTTACAGGCAGTTTGAAATAATCTTGGGGACAAAATTATTTCTATAAAGATATTAGCTTTCTAACTAGGTTAAATAATAAAATATTATAAGTAAGTACAAGTCAAAGAAAATACAAAAACCCAGCAAACAGAGACAAACTCATTATCAACGCAAACATAAGTAATGGCGATGAGGTGGGGGTGGTGTGGGGGATGGGGCTGTTAGCTGCCTTCTAGGCAGCTCTGACTCTCAGTAACCTGTATAGTGGAAGGAAATGTTCCTTGGTTCTGCACCATTCTGATGATTATTGATATGTTTGAGTCCTTGGTTGCAGCCATTAAAATATAACAAAGCAGGTCTTAATTATCTGTGAAAGATCATAGTTTATATTACCCAACACAGGACATATCTACTGCATAGAATCATATCATGTTAGCACTAGGCAAGGATGTTAGTGAGTGTCCAAGACCTCTCGCACTCTAAAAATACCCTAAGGGGAACTCTCAACTTAGCCAAGGTCATTCAGTATTGTCAGTGGCACAGAAAGGGCTAAAACTCACGCTTCCTGGTACGGAAAATATTCCTTGAATTAGATGAGTTAATTGTTTGTTATGATGACATCTTATTTGTCATTGGCTTGTTGAGGGGCTTACATGGCCAGCTAAGCCAAGCATTTTACCTATTCTAAAAAAGTGTTTAGAGAGAATAAAAAGGCTCTGTGGTGTGGGAAATTAAAACCACTAGTCCCATCAAAAGAATACTGGAAGGGTACTGGATATGAACCACTGAGAACACAACTGAAGAGAGTGTTGACTACATTGCAAAGAATGTACCTGTCAAATAGAGATTGTCAAATAGAAGCCTCCTTCTCTCAGTTTTCTGCCAACTGTCACAAAAAAACACAATAAAATACTATTTTTAAAAAACAGACTGGAAGATACTGGGCAGAGGAATAGGATTAAGAAAGTACCTCTTAAGAAAGTCTCACTTTCAATTTTGTCATAATATGTATAAGGAAAGGCAGATCTAGAGAAGTAATAAAATTTGCACACCACGACACAGTCAGTGGGTAGCAGAAACGAGAGTAGAACTCAGAACATCCACCTAGCTCTTTCCTGCACGCCATGTCTTTGAGCTATGTCTTCAGGGTGAAGCTTCATTGTAAAACTCAAAATGAATTCTTCACTGAAGCAAATAATCACCTCAAATATAAATGCAAATGTTATAATCTCAAATCTGAAATACGTGAGCCCATTTTAGATAATTTCAGATAATCCACCATTGTAGAGCCTATCTGTCTATTTGATTTCCTTGCAGTTAGAATATATACTGTTTGGTTGACTGAGATGTCTCTCCATTATGCATCCAGGAAGGCAGACAACCATCGTTCATGTGTCTTCAAAGTACAAGCTCATCAGGAGCAGACGGGGATCCAGGCAGCTCCAAGAAGAGCTCCTGGGCTTTGAGTTAACAGTCATCCCTACAATTGGCTCAACTAAAGGCACAAAAGCTTCATTGATTGAGACTGTTCGGGGGGGGGGGGGATGGGAGTGAGTCCCAAACGAATTGGTAAAAACAAAGTCTGAAATGAATTTCTTCTAAAGAAACAAAAATCAATCATTTTGAAGTAAAGAAAGGAAAAGTAACCACTAAAATATTGCCAAATATTAAGTCTTGTGGAGCTTGTTTTAACAGCTGAATACCTCATCTGTAATTAGGAGACAAATTGTTTATATGCAAATGGCATTAGAAAGCATTTGAAAATATTTTAGCACATCAAAAATGTGTCGTTGAATATTATTTATTCCAGGCTTTACATAGCAAACTTTACAAATAATACAGAGATGAAATTTGGTATAAACCCACCCACTGCCGTTGAGTCAGGTCCGAGTTACAGCGACCCTTGCAATCAGAGTAGAACTGCCCCACAGACTTTCCAAGGAGCACCTGGTAGATTTTGAACTGCCAGCCTCTCGGTTAGCAGATGTAGCACTTAACCCACTATGTTACAATTTCCAAAATTTAGTATAGTCCTTGTTAAATTATTAGAAAGTCTCATAGTAATAATGATTACTATCAACAGAGATAGCGATGTTGTTATTAGGTACCCTCCACTCAGTTTCAGCTCATCGTGACCCTATAACCACCCTATAGGACAGAGTAGGACTGCCTCATTGGATTTCCAAGGAGCAGCTACCAGCTTCAAACTGTCAAGTTTTTAGTTAGCAGCCAGGCTCTTAACCACTACACCACCAAGGCTCCATGATGATAATGATAGTAATAACAATTCATTTTCAATCTTCGTCAAGAGGTCACACATACATTTTAATTCATGTCCCAAGAGAACTGTGTGTACTGATGACACATCGAGGTTGAAAGACATGCCCAAGGTCTAACAGCAGTTAAGTGCTATGGTCAGGACTAGAACCCAGTCCTTTCAATCTTTCACAATGTTCTCCATGCATCAGCTCAGTGCCCTGCCTTAGGACAGAGGAGCTCTAAGATCGTCTCCACTTTCAGGGTCTCTAGTTCTATGACCTAACAAATACTACAAGCCTGATGCAAAAGGCTCATACCGTATGCAATGATGGCTTACATCTACTAGATTTCGGGATTCCAGATTTCCCTGCCGGACTCGTTTTCAGTGATTCACGGTGTTACGGTTGTAGTGTGTCCTTCCGAAAAGGTATGTTCTAAATCCTGTCCCGTATACTTGTGGTTATAATCCCATTTAGGAATAGGTTTTGTTATTAGTGTGTTGTGTGTCTTGAATCTATCTTTTTCGAGATATAAAAGAGATAAACCAAGCAAACTAGAAAGCAGAGATGAAGGGAGAGAGATACTGAGCCACATGAAAACTGCCCAGAAACACAAGCTCAGAAGAGACGAGGACCTTTCTCCAGTCTACAAAGAAAGCAAGAAAGACCCTGGAACAATACCAAGAAATCAGACTTCTAGCCTCATAAAACTGTGAGGAAATAAAGTCCTGTTTCTTCTTTTAAGAAGAACTACCACAAGTTGGTACTTCTGTTATAAAAGCTCTAACTAAGACACACAGGTAAGTATCTGTGTGCAATATTTTAAATCCTTGCTGAGGTAACATCAGTTGCTGTCAGGTCAAACCAACTCACGGTGACATCATGTGGGTCAAAATAAAACCCACATAGGGTTTGTCATGAATGATTTTTCAGGGGTAGATTACCAGGTCTTTCTTCCAAAGCACCTCTCGATGGGCTCACATAGCAGCCTAGCACATCAAATGTTTGCATCACCCAATGACTCCTTGTGCACATGAGGTGGGTATAAATATATGTTAACAAACAAACAGAAAAAAAAAAACTATCTTTGGTTCCCCTTTTTTTCCTAAACCCTAGGATTAATTTATAAAGGAAACTGAGTCAATTATCCCTAAACTATTCTAATGAAAAAAGAACGATAGCTTCTTATATAACGCTTACATTACCAAGGCCTGAACTCAAGGATGAACTTCACTTCTCAGGCAACTACTACCATGAAAATACACTGGCTGCAGATGAAAAAAATTAAAACAAGCCCATGAGAGCCAAAATACTACCCCGAGTGTATCTCACGTGAAATTAGAGGCCACCTCAAGAACAGACTTTGTACACTGAACTGTAATGACTGAAAAATACCAGGAGAACTGTCAGATGACATCAAGAAGAAAGCAAACTGTCATTAAAAGAAGAAAGAAAGAAAAGACCTAAATGAGTCTCAGAAGAGACTCTGAATCTTGCTTTGAACATAGAATAGCTAAAATGGGAAAGAAATGATCATGTTAAACAGCTACCCAGAAGATTTCAAAAAGCAGTTCAAGAAAAGAAACTCAAGTATTATAACAAAATGTTCAACGGCCTAGAGACAGAAAACCAAAAGGGAAGAATACGCAAAGCATTTCTGTGGGCAAAACAGGGAATAATACAAAAAGCACTGAAAGCAGATAGAAAGAACAGACTAACTGTACCAAACAGCTTGGTTGACATTCATCTGTTTCAGGAGGTAGCATATGGTCAAGAATTGCTGGTACTGAAGGAAGAAGTTCAAGGTACCCTGAAGACACTGGTAGAAAACAAGGCTCCAGGAATTGACGGAATACTGACTGAAAATTCTCAAAAGACAGCTGCAATGCTGGCAGCACTCGCTTGTCTATGACAAGAAATTTAGAAGACCTGGCCAACTCACTACCAGAGATCCACACAAGTGTCCCCTCCAAAGTAACGTGATCTAGCAGGATATAGAAATTATATAACAATAGCATTATTACCATACGCAAGTTAAATTTCGCTGAAGATGAATAAAAAACAGTTGCAACAGTACATTGACAGAGAATGCCCAGAAATTCCAGCTGGATTAAGAAGACTTGGAAAGATGACTAACATTGCTGACGTGATGATCTTAGCTGAACGTATAAACTACCAAAAGATATTTACATATCTTTATTATTGACTATGCAAAGGCATTTGATTGTGCAGATTGTAGCAAACTATGGGTAACATTGCTAAGAATGGGAATTCCAGAACACTCAGTTATGCTCAAGAGGAACCTGTACATACACTAAGAGGCAGTCATTCAGCCACAAGATGATAGCTTGTGGTTTAAAATCAGGAAAAGTGTGCATCAGGGTTGTGTCCTTTCACTATACTCATTCAATCTGTATGGTGAGCAAATAATTTGAGAGGCTGGACTATACGACGAAGAATGGGGCATCAGGATTAGAAAAACCCTAGTTAACCTGCAATATGTAGATGACACCAAATTGTTTGCTAAAAGTGAAGAAGACTGAAACACTTACTGATGAAAATCAAAGATTACAGCCTTCAGTGTGGATTACACTTCAACATAAAGAAAATAAAAATCGTCACTACTGGACCAATAAGCAACATCATGATAAATGCAGAAAAGACTGAAGTTGTCAAGGATTTCACTTTACTTGGTTTCACACTCAAAGTCCATGGAAGCGGCGGTCATGAAATCAAACAACACATCGAATCGGGCTGAAAAAGACCTTTTAAGGTGTTAAAAAGTAAAGAAGTGACCTGGAACCCTGATCCAAGCCAACTGTTTTAAATTGCATCATATTCATGCAAATGCTGGACAATGAACATGGGAGACTGAAGAAAAACTGATGCCTTGGCACGACGGTGCTGACAAAGAACAAACAAATCTGTCTTGGAAAGAAATACAACCAGAATGCTTCTTAGAAGCGAGATGGTGCCACTTTGGTCTCATGTACCTTGAACGTGTTACAAAGAGGGCCCAGACCCTGGAGAAGAACATCGAGCTTGGTAAAGTAGAGGGTCAGCAAAAAAAAAAAAAAAAGGAAGACCCTCCACGAAACGAGCTGACAGAGTAGCTGTGGCAATGGACTCAAACTCCTGTGAGCAAGGCACAGGTGAGCAGGTTCTGTTCTCTGTACACACACGTCGCAGCACACCAGAACCAACTCAGCAGCAGCTGACAATAATAATAAATTGTTGGCCTAGAGAGCAGAAACTCCAAAGGAAGTAACTTAGAGATTAATTTGCTAAATGGAGAAATACATGCAGGTGAAAGAAGTCTGTAAGCTGTTTACTTATTTATGAAGAGAAACTTGAAATAGACAAACATTCATTTGCTGTTCAACAACGCAGTCTCTTTCATTGTTTGTGTTTGCTGATACCAAGTTCATTACTGACCTTATTACAATGCTGTACGTATGATCTTAAACAGAGCTCAATGTGAAGTCTCCCAGTAGTGAAATGTGGCCTTTCCAAACGACAGGAAGTTGATGGTCTGTGTCTGTTGATGAGTGTGCACCAGCATGACTGCCTAGTGTCAGCTGATTAGAACGAGCAGACTGACCCTAACAACCGACTAACAGCACCAGTGACCAACGTGCCTGGCCAGCAGGTAGGAAGGCTTGAGTGTTACGGGATGCTGAGAGGCGCTTAAGGGATGACTCCCCACACCGCTCTGTCAGTCCATTGTTACCCAGATTTTTCAGCTTGACTTCTACCAGAAGCTCCCTGGAAACTCTATGGGGCCGTTCTCCTGTGTCCTATAGGATTGCTACCAGTTGGAGTGGATTCGGTGACACTGGGTTTGGTCGCGGTTTGGTTTCTCACCAAGAAAATCTCCCACCGCACACTTGAAATACTCACAATTACTTCTCCAAGAATTTTCTTACCCTTATTCCTTTGTGAATGATGTTTTCTGGCCAGATTCAGCCCCCTTCTGTCTGCCCTTCACAACCTATACAACTGTTCCCATCTTTAAAGATCCAACTTGTCACCTCCTCCGAGAATCGCCAAGCCAAGGAACCTCATCTGTAGTCAGTAGGACTCTGTGCCACTATTATAACAGCCATGTTGTTGTTGTTGTTGTGTTGTGTTGTGTGCTGTCGAGTCGACGCCAACTCACAGAGACTCCAGGTAACGAAGTAGGACTGCTTCACAAGTTTCCTAGGCTGCTGTCTTTCCAGGGGCAGACAGCCAGGTTTTTTCTCCCACAGGGTCACTGATGGGTTCTAACTACAGACCTTTGGTTTAATGGCCGTGCACTTGACCACTGTGCCACCAAGGCTCCCTGACACATATCACAAACCAGAAACAAAAACCCATTGCCATGGAATCACTTCCAGCTCACAGTGACCCTATAGGACAGAGCAGAACCACCCCATAGTTGTCATGGCTGTCAGCTTCACGGAATCAGATTGCCATCTCTTTATTCCACCAAGGGGCCAGTCGTTTCGAATCACTGACTTTTAGGTTAGCAGCCAAGCGCTTAACCACCGCACCACTAGGACTCCTTGATCCTCATCATAACATTCCATAATTACTTGCTTAGCTTCCTTAACCACTAGATTGTACATTCCTCAAGGACAAGGCAGTTGTGTTACTCCTTGCTGGATTTCTGCTACTCTGCAGTCACCTATCAGCAGGCTTGCCAATGCCTTGCACGTTGTTGGGCGCAGAGCAAATGTTCTGTAAGTCCTTACTGACTGAACTAGAGAGGAAGAGGCCAACGGACAGTGTGGATCTCACGGTAGGTCAGTGAGGGACAGAAACCCCTCTAAGCACACGGAATGATCTTCAGGCGTCAGCCGCCTGGCCTGTAAATTTAGGCTGCAAACCAGTGTGAGTGCAGTTCTGTTCATCCTTTTAATGTATGATATGCTTAGATGTCAACTGCCTGTTAATCTGGGACATTAATTTCCATTAGCACTTCTGACGGAAGGTATAATTTATATCACTGAAAAATCTCTCTGTGGTTTAAATATTCAGAAGTGTAAGAATACAAATGATATTAACCATGAAGAAGGTAAAGAGGTCTGAGTAAAGAAGCCATACTGTGTAACAGCTGGGACCAAAGGGAAGGCGAATGCTTTTCACAGCGAAACCAGGAAGAAGAGAACAAATATCCCAGGGCGTGTGCCTATCAGAAGGGATGTACGCCAAACAAGAGGCACACTTATTGCTTAAAAAATATCCTCCATGCCACAAAATGACTTTACTGATTAATTATTTATAAACAACCCTGGAGATGCTGACATTGTGTATTTCTCTAAAATGAATCATAAAATAGTAAAGCTTCAATCGTGTATAATCAAGTTGATGATGGGTTTAGACAGCTTCCGTTAGGTTTCCAGCGGGCAGGCACTGATGAGCACAAAGAAACGATGTCTGTCACGTTAATGCCCGTCTCTTCTCCCTGTTAAGTGCTCTCTCTTTTTGACACTAAGACCAAATAGAGACTGTACAAAGAGGCCCACACAGCCCTGAGATCTAACTGTGACATGCCACAAACTCACGGAGTGGCCCTGAGCAAAGTCCTTATTTCTCTGAAACTAAATCCCCCCATTTAAATCAAGAGGCTGAGACAGTTGATCTTTACTTACTTTCAACCCGAATTCTTCAAGTATTTACATTTTGAAAGTTTATTTGATCTTTTCCCGCTTGTTTAAATGGCACAGGGCGGCATCCGACCTACTCTAACTTTACAAGGAAGACAGAGAACAGAGACCGACAGCCCAAGGCCGAGTCCTGGGAGGTAGAGGTTGGACCTGCCTCCTCTCTTTGCATCTTCACCAATTCTGCTGCCAACCGTCCCTGCCCCAGCACTCTCTGCTCGTATGAAGGTTCAGTAACTCACAGCAATGTCACACAGAACTCACAGACAATACTTAACGTCTGTGAGGCTTATTGGGAAAGTAACAGTTAGGATTCAGGTTCAGGAACACTCAGGACACTGTTCTTCATCGGGACAGCCTTTTCCCAGTAGTGTTCACAAGCAGCCCTCACTCCAGCCCTAACCCTAACCCCGAAGACACTAAGCTTCCTCTCTCCATGGGCTAAGAAGCCTCCTACACCACCTCCCGCTGCCAGGTCTCCTCTGCTGCCCCCTTCTCGCTGTTTTCAGGGTCACAGCTGGCTCTCTCTGTCTCTCTCTCTTTGTATCCTGCTTCCAGGAGTTTCTCAGCACAAGAATCCCACAGCCAACGGAAATGCTCTTTGCTCCTGCCTTGTCTTCCTTGGTGGTGGTAGAATTCTCTTCTCTGCTCTGCATCTTTTAAGGCAAAACTGATCAAAGCCCTGGATGAGCCACAAGTGTCCTGTCACGCAATCCTGCCCGGTCACCTGAGTGAGGATTACAAGACTGTGGCTAACAGGCCACATGAAAGTAATCAATCAATCACAAAGCACTTCTGCGATGAAGAAGAAACCAACCAGTTGCTGTTCAGTTGATTCCAAATTGCAGCGATATCATGTGTACAGAGCAGAACTGCATTCCATAAGGTTTTCAAACCTGGAAGCTTCTGGCAGCAGTCTGTCTTCTGAGTACCACAACCTTTTGCTTAGTAGTTGAATCCTTGACTATTTGCTATACCCAGTGTCCCCCTTCCCTGCTTACAACCCTCCCAAAGGGACTTGTGGCTGGTGTAACAAAAGCATCTGAAAAATTTAGTTTATTTGATAGATGCAAAGCCAGTTGATTTAGACTTTTATCAGTTGTGATGATTTTAGCCTCAGGAAGCATTTCTCACATAACAGAACAGTCACAGTGAAGATGGGGTGGATTAATGGCATCATCGAGGGCCAAGTTCTTTCCATCTCCTTGTTCTGCCATCCTTGCTGTAAGTAACGTGTTCACAAGCACAGTCATGTGGCTGCACTAGTTCCCACGGTACAACAGAGAAGGAGAAGGCCAGACTCATGGCTGCTAACCTCCTGCAATGCAGTCATCCTTCTACTCTGAGCACAGAGCCAAGAGCAGTGCAAGCCTTTTCTTCCTCTGTCATATTAATAAGGTAATTTGCCAAACAGCTATCGCACATCTATTAGATTACAGTATGATGGTAGAAACTGGAAGTGATACGATGAAAAGAAGTATAAAATAAAGGCAATTCAGTTCATCATTGTGAGATCATGAATAAATTCAGTAAAATATGTTTTAGACCTATGAATCAGGACAGAAATAATCTTCCCATGAGTTTATTCTGGTCTTAGCTGAATCTCCAGGTATGGTAAAAGAGTATTGCCTCATTCTTACTTCCAGGACAGAATAAATTCAATATTCATAAATTCTACACTTGATTTTAGGTCAGAAGATGATTTATTTATGAATGTATTATCACAGGCTACACCTACTTTATAACAGAAGTGACTGAAGATCCAGCAATGCAGAACTCATTTTCAATTGCAGGGAACTGCTATCAATGGTAGAGATCTAGAATAAATTTTTCCACAAGACAAACAGAGTACAGCACCAAAACATAATAATAGATGCTGTAGAGGAACATATATGTGGCACACGGCGGAAGGCATCCAGCTTCCAACCTACTCTTCTCAGGTTTAAAAGGGTAGATGTTACATTGTGGTCTAGAAATAGACCAAGTGGTAAAATAGTAATCAGAATAGACAGATCCCTAAGTCAAAGGTTTCTTAGATGCAAATGGCAATGTTTGTTAAAGATGCCATCATGTGACTATACCTTAGAATATTTAACCACATCCCAGTAGATGGATATTTGCCATGTTTTTCTCCTATTTCCAAAAACGTGTTATAACTATTGATGTACATGCTTCTGGAGTAGGTGAGTGACAGTTTCTCTGCACTGAGGACCTGGTAGTGGTGCTCCTGGGTGGTAGGGTCAGTATGCTGTTATTGTTTTCCACAAAAGCAGTCAAACTGCCAGAATGTCATCCCTCCCAGCTGTGTATGAGAGTTCATACCATACTACATATCAGGAACACATGATAAGATGTTTTCACCTCTACCAGTTGGTAGGGAGGAAATGGCATCTCTTGTTTTTCACTTTCTTTGACTTCCCTGATACCCAGTGAGATCAAACAAACATTTTTAAATATTTGTTAGACACTATAAGCAGACTGCCTTCTGAATAATGCCTATTTGTTCTGTTTGTCCATCTTTCCATGGGGGTATTTTCTGTTTCTTATTGAATTTTATAAGCTTATTACATGAGTATGTCAGATATTACACATATATTTATAAAATATGATCTAAATATCTTCTGCTAGTTCCATCTTTGATGGCTTTTGTCACATGGGTCTTTAATTTCTATGGAGTCAATTGTACTAACAAATTTTCTTTTATGATTTGTGTTTTTTTCTGTAGGTCTACAGGTGGTTATTTTTTGTTCCTCCTATATTTGGAAATGTCTTTAAGCTCACTTATTTATATGATAGGGCAGGATACACGAATAATTTTTATTTCAAAGTTAGTTTGATGTTGTAGGTGCCATTGAGTTGGTTCCAACTCCTGGTGGCCCTATGTGCAACCAAAGCATCTCTTGGTCCAGCATCCTCACTGCTATTGCTATGGTTCAGACCTACTCCCATAGCCACAGTCCTAATGTGTGTCACCGACAGTCTTCCTCTGTTTTGCTGCCCTTCTACTTAACCTGTCCTTCCCCAGGGACTGGTCCTTCCTGATAACATGACCAAAGGACATGAGACAAAGCCTTTGCATCCCTGCTTCTTTTTAATGAGCATTCTGGACGTCCTTCTTCCAAGACTGATTTGTTGGTTTTTCTAGCAGTCCACAGCATATTCAATATTCTTCGATGACATCATCAAGTCTTCTGCCTTCCTTATTCGCTGTCTGGCTTATGAATGTGTATAAGGCACTGAAAGCATGATGGCTTGGGTCAGGTTTAAAGGAACACCTTTGTTTTTTAACACTTCCTGAAATAGTGGAACATCCACCAGTTATTTTTTGGTATAAGGACTGTGTACTTCTGGGATTTTTCCTGCATCATTAGGTATTTTCCCCGTAGAAACCTTCAATATTGCAACTCAAGGCTTGAATTTTTTCTTCAATTCATTCGGCTTGAGGAATGTCAAGTGCTTGCTTCCCTTTTGGTTTTCCAACACCAGGTCTTTGCACATTTCATTATAAAACTTTACTTTATCTTCTGAAGCTGCCCTTTGAAATCTTCTGTTCGGCTCTTTTATTGCATCATTTCCTCCTTTTGCTTTAGCTACTTGTTCAAGAGCGAGTTTCAGAGTCTCCTCTGACATCCATTTAGTGCTTTTATTTCTTTCCTGTTTTTTTTTTTTAACAACTTCTGGCTTTCTTCAGGTATGATGCCCTTCATGTCATTCCACACTTCACCTGGCCTTCAGTCAACAGTATTCAATGTGTCAAAATTATTCTTGAGATGGTCTCCAAATTGAGGGAGGAATATACTTAGGGTCATACTTTGACTCATATGGACTTGTTTTACAACTTCAGCTTTCATACGAGCAAATGATGGTCTGTTCTGCAGTTGGCCTCTGGTCTTGTTCTGACTGACAATATTGACCTTTCCTATTATATCTTTTTACAGATGTAGTTGATTTCATTCCTGTGTGTTCCATCCGTATGTATAGCCACTGTTTATGTTGCTGGAAAAAGGTACTGGCCATGAAGATGTCATTGGTTTTGCAAAATCCTGTCACAGAATCTCTATATTTTCCAACTACCAATCCTCATTCATTATTTCCAGCTTTCACATTTCAATCACTAGTAATTAACAACAATAATTAACACTGGTAACTACTGCCATGTTCAGTCAAACTCAGATTGCAGAAGTTGGTGAAAATCTTCAGTTTCATCACCTTCAGCATTAGTGACTGTTCATAAATTTGAAATATAGTGGCATTGACTGGTCTTCCTAACGGGCATATGGATATTATCACTGTATTGTACTTCAGGATAGATCTTTTTGATGATAAACGGCATGCCCTTTTTAGGCTGCGTGTCTACCATACCATCTTCTGCACTTGGTGTAACCTACCCTAGAGCCTTTACACTGCAAAATTTTCAAAGAATAAACTACTTCCCCCCCATGGGATGGGAAGAGAACAGCCAATGGGCTGCAAAAGGTGAGGAAGTATATTGGAATATCTGTCCTACCCCTTATTCTACTTTCTTTAGGACCTGAGAAGTCCAAGTCTAGGCTTCTAAAGGGAGTCTGTGGAATAAACAGATTACTACTCATTAGTACCCCCTCCTTTTACCATATATACGCTTAAATAACCACCAGTCTCCTAAATTAACTACCACTCCTACACTCAATTTCCATCTTCCAAAGTTCATTCAAGTATCTTGTCAACTTTTGTACCCTCTCCAGTTACCTTGGTTCTTATGGATTGATACTCCTTTTATTTATTTGCTTTCATTTTGGAAGAGTTTTGGAAAACAAGATGGGGTAAATGTGTGTGGCCAGTCCATGGCATGATGTTAACCACAAATCCCAAGTTCTTCTCATGTGAGAATGTTTTAGCTGCCCCTGGAGTCCTGGTGGTGCAGAGATTGAGCATTCAGTTGACAACCAGAAGGTCAACAGTTGCAATCCACCAGCTGCTCTGTGAGAGAAAGAGGTGGTAATCTGCTTCTGTAAAAATGGCGGCCTTGGAAACCTTATGGGACAGTTCTACTCTGTCCTCTAGAGTCACTGTGAGTTGTAATCGACTCAAAGGCAATGGGTTTGGTTTTATTTTCCTCCACTATGTTATACACACCAGGTGATACCCTATAGCTGCAGCTGGAACATCATCATGGTTTCTGAACTTGACTCTCCATTCAGTATAGAAACAAACAAACAAACAATAAATAAAAACCTGGTGCTGTCCAGTTGATTCTGACACATAGCAACCCTAGAGGACAGAGCAGAACTGCTCTATAGAGCTTTCAAAGAGCACCTCGTGGATTCGAACTTCCGACCTTTTGGTTAGCAGATGCAGCACTTAGCCACTATGCCATCAGGGTTTCTGATCATTCACTATAGCATTTCATTTCAACCCCCTTTTTTTTTTTTAATTCATCAGTGATGTACATTGGAGAGAATGTTTTTATTCAGCAAATCACATACGGAGAATTGATAAATCTCTTGGATTTTAGTTCCTATACAGTCTTTAAATAATTTGAGTCTTGCGTTTGTACTATTATCGATCTGTTTGAGCACTATCCAGAGGTCAGCCAGGTACTTACTGACTAAAACAATAGGCTGCTTGCTTTAAACCTAGTGATGGGGA
This sequence comes from Heterohyrax brucei, assembly GCA_028571685.1. Classification (NCBI taxonomy): domain Eukaryota; kingdom Metazoa; phylum Chordata; class Mammalia; order Hyracoidea; family Procaviidae; genus Heterohyrax; species Heterohyrax brucei. Next base: position 80,787,730 of record CM053159.1, on the reverse strand, counting down.
AGAGGGAGCATTCAATGTAATGAGATAGTGTGCCAGCCAGTCATGTAAATTTAATTATAGAGCTTTTTATTCTGGCTTTGCCCAGTTCATTTCATGGAGACAGTATCTCCCCATTAATTCTTATGACCTTGTGCTTTCTTTTCCTTTGTATGTTCATATGTATATTGCTATGGATTTAAAGAGCCATTCCTTGGCAAACAGGGAATTTCTCTTGGTTCTGTGACTAAATGATGCTTAAGGAGTACGCCAATGACATATTCATTATGCAAGGTGCTAAGGCAAAGCACCCAGTGATCTGTGAAGGTAATAGAACTTCTTCTTTGGTATTTCTAAAGTATCTTTCCAGAAAAATTAAAGCAGTTCACCACAAAGGGAGATTTAAAAAAAAAAAAGAACTCCAGTAATTTTCTAAGACTAAAAAACAGCAAATGTGTACTGTCTTCACTTAAAAGCACATAAACCACAGGCAGACTGAGTTTTTCCCAATGAAAGAGTTCCTGAATAGGTAGGAAAAAAGTTCTACAAAATGCATCAGCCAGAAGTACTGTGCTAAATTGCTCAATTACTTATGCTCTATGGATACTCTCAAAATGCAGTTCAGGCCACTTTCTGAACTTGTTAGTTCATTTTCCATTTCAAGGAACAACACGGCAGTTTCTTTTTCCTATTTTGGAGAGATTTTTTTTAAGAAAGAAGAAGCAGCAAGGCCATAAACTAGATATGTATCATTACCATTTATATCCAAAGGGGTTACATCCAATTATTTGATTTCCTGTGTTATCTGTGGGGCAGCAAATGAAAGCAGAAGAAGAGTTAAGAAAGTATTTGCACACAGAGTACCCACACTGGTCTGTCACAGACAAGGGGAAGGTAGACAGTAGGTAGGTGAGTATAAGAGGTGCCTCTGGTTAATTTTTCTTCCAAAAGCCCCTCAAACCAGACAAGGTTGTTGTCACTAGCCACCATCCAGCGGGCCCCGAAATCACGGCAACTCATGCACAACAGGACAAACTCTGCCTGCCTCTGTGCCCTCTTACGATCAGTTGGCACTTGGAAGATTGTAAACCATATGGTTTTTTTCCACTGGTTGATTCTCAGAAGTAGATCTCCAGATCTTTCTTCCTGTTCTATCTTAGTCCTAGTCTAGAAGCTCTGCTGAAACTATTTCTGCATCATAAACCAAACAATTAAAACAGAATCAAATCCACTGCTGTCTAGTCGATTCTGGCTCATAGTGACACCACAGAAGAGAGGAGATCTATCCCATACAGTTTCCAAGGGACTCCTAGTGTATGTGAACTACCAACATTTTGGTTAGTGGCTGCAGCCACCAGCCTTCTACATCGTATTCAAACCAAGCCAAACCCACTGTTGTCAAGTCAGTTGTGACGCACATCAATCCTATGACAGAGTAGACCTGCCCCATAGAGTTTCCAGGGAGCACCTGGCAGCTTTGAACCACTGACCTTTTGGTTCATCACTATACCACCAGGGTTTCTTTCTGCATCATAACAACACGTAAACCTCTCCTGACGATGGGTGGTGGTCACACATAAGACACACTGACCAGGAATTGAACCCAGGTCACCCACATGGAAGGTGAGAATTCTACCACTGAACCACCAATGCCTCAGAGACAGAAGATAAGCCAAGTGCCATCGAGTCGGATCCGACTCATATAGTGTATCCTAAACAAGGTCAACAAATGTGGCATTAGGCATTCCTAAACTGAAACACAGCCAGCAGCACATTAGTTCAGCTCACAAGGGTAACGGGGATGATAATACGCACATTTCAGTGTCTCCATGACAACATTATATGATGCCATCTGTGTAGCATGAGCAGCCAGCATAACGCATTGCGCATAGTAGGCACATTAACGACGGTAGTTTAAACCCTTCACTTCCATGCTTCATGCAGACTCTGCTCATTAAACAGGGTGTTGTTATAATGCTGGGATGGCACCCGAGTGACCAGGACACCTACTCGAATCCTCTGCTTTGCTAAGGATGAGCCACATGATTCTGCGGAACGAGGACAAGCTCCCCACACCTGCCCACCGCAGCTCATTGCCTGTGAAGTCTCCCAGTGGCGGCTGGTGCGTCCTTCCCTTTCTTACGTTGTACTTGAGATTCTTCTTCATAAATGTAACTTACGGTGCCACAAGGCTTCTTCACGCCTAGCAGTAAATACCTGCAGATAGAGCAGCATTCTGAAACTTTTCCTATTACAGCTCTGAGGGATGTTCCTTCTGGCGGAGCAGGAAGCAACACTAACAACAGTGTTCAAAGCAGAGCAAGTGCTGCTGCTCCGTCACTATCAATGACACCTGGAATTTGGCTTGTTTTTCAGTCCCCCACCTTCTAATGTATATAAGTGGGGTAGGTTCACAGTTTAATCGGGGATGGGGTCTGAGATAAAGCAATCAAAACACAGCCTCGACAAAGCTGCTGCTGGGCCTATGGCATGAGATGCTTTGGATTAAAATCTCTACAAGATAAGTAGAAGTTGACTTAGCAGAAAACTTAAATTGAGATCCAAAGAAAGTATTATACTGCTTGAATTGGTAACTGGCTTTCTTCTGTAGTGTCTTTCTGCTTCCTCCAGCTGTACCCACCTCTTCCTCTAGCCCTGCCCCCGGGGAGCAGCTCCTGCTTCCTGGTTCTTAGGCACACCTCCTGCACCGGACCGTTTCTATCCGGATCCCTGATCCCAGGACTTTCTGCTTGCCAGCCTGCTGTTTCTGCTTTCCTGGCCTTTTATGAACCCCAAAGAAGACGCCTCTTGCAGTTTCCAGAGCTCAGAGATTTGTGAGTGTCCCTGCCGACTCGCCAGCCACTGTGCACGGACTCTCTGAGCCCTTCACAGTCCTTCCATAAGTTGCATGCGCATGAGTAAACACAAATGAACCCTCACTGGAATTCAGTAGCTAGGATGTCTCAAGATTTTTTCCTCCCCTGCTATGACACTGAAAGAGATTTAACTTGCTTTGTTAGACCACTTGCTCTGTTTTAAAAATGTGAATTGTCAAGAACGATGTGATAAAGAGTTTAGGAATTAAGTGTGGGGAGATTGAGTATCAAGCTACCGGTTACACGTTATCTCCAATTGTTAAGCACATTACTTTTATAAAGCTGCCATTTATCAAGCACTTGCTCAGTGCTAAGGGTTTACTTATTAACACAAGTCATCTCATTTAATTCCCACAATGCAATGTTTTTCTTACAAGTGACTCTCTGTGTCCACTGTATTGCCACAAAGAAGTATGAAGCAGGTCCTTGATCTAAGACAAGCACATTTAGGAGCCCACACTCAAACCCTTTCAACCAACACCTTCTACAATGTAATTTCATTATTCACGGTAGAATAATGTTGTACTAAAATAATTGTAGGGACCTATACTTCTGAGGATAACGCTGGTGACATACTGGATAAGTGCTACATCTGGTAACCAAAAAGTTAACAGTTCAAATCTTCTAGGCACCCCTGGGAAACTCTATAGGACGGTTGTACTCTGACCTATAGAGTTGCTTTGAATTGGAATCAACTTGACAGTAGTGGCTTTGGGGGACATATTTCTGAGAAGGAAACCCTGGTGGTATAGAAGTTAAGTGCTATGGCTCCTGACCCAAAGGTCAACAGTTCAAATCTACCAAGTGCTCCTCGGAAGCTCTCTGGGGCAATTTTACTGTGTCCTATAGAGTCGCTGTGAGTCAAAATTGACTCAAAGGCAATGAAAGGGTTTGGGGTTTGGGGGGTTTATCTGTCTGAGCACAGGGCATTTGTGGTTCAGTGATAGAACTCTCAGCATCCATGCAGGAGATCTGGGTTTGCACACTTCATGCAGAGCCATCACCACGTGGCAGTAAAGGCTTGGGGGTCACTATCATGCTGAAGGCATTCCCGCAGAGCTCCCAGACTAAGGAAGACAAGGAAGAAAAGCCTGGCAATCCACCTCCAAGCATCAGCCATGAGAAACTATGGATCACACTGCTCTGATACTGGCCGTGTTTTGTTCTGTCACACGTGTGGAGTTGCTATGAGTCAGGAGCCAACTTAATGAGAGCTAAAAACAACAACTTCATGTGACTGGCTAGCCAGACATTCTGATTGTTTCAGACAATAAGCCTGTGGAGGGTCTAGGTCGAAACTCTCACAGATCGGAACTCAGAACTACGCACAAAGGAATCATAAATACATGCTTTTTGATTAGAATGATAATTAAAAATAAAATTGTCTGAATGATCATAGGGAATACTGATTAGTCTAAATTAATAAAGCCCCCATCACCATTCCACTAAAAATACACTTCAGCATCTTGATGATTTAATAGAAGACTGCTATATTACAATTCCCAGCTGCACAAAACCTCTTCTCAAGTATGATCATTATAATCTCCTGCTTTATTAAACATCTGAAAAGAATGGCATAATGGTCCTTCAAGGACAGCTCCATTAGACAAAGGAAAAAAAGGGGGGGGACTAATCTACAGTATAATGTGTTTAAAATGCTTTTTTAAAATAGTGCTGTCATTAAGGTGATCAGCACCTGGGTTATTCTCATTGAAACAGCCTGAGGTCTGATGATTAAAGAGACACTGCATCCCCCTTCCCGGGTCTATTATACTAACCAAAGATATCATCTACACATGCCTTCTTGTGGTCTAGTTTCATTAGGATGGAAATTCTAAAAAACCAGTTAGCTATTGTTGCAATAAACCAGGTTGGAAACAGCAAAGGGGAATAATACATAGCTTTATAGACCAATAAAGTCCAACCGACTAGACATAGCTGCACTTATACACTTTTCAGAATGGCCTCCCAAATCAGTTGGATGCTAAAAGAGCTGCCTTCTAAAGTTAAATATATATATATATATTATAAAAAGTATAAGCCCATTTTTCCTCATTCTTTCTCAGCCAAAATTGTAACAGGCATTCACAACCCTGCTTATCCATTCATTAGTATCCTCTATTTAGTATTCATTTTACAGGAACCCAACCCGTTGGAAAGAAATTACAATAAAATGAGTAAGAATTCCATTTATACACTGATGGGTATCACAAGTCGTTTGCTACCAGTAGATTAGCTAAAGGCTAGGGACACCAACTTATCCAGCAGCACCACTGAAGAATGGCCTGGTGATCTGCCTGGGCCAAGAAAACTCTACAGAGTTGGCTACATGGTGGTCCACGGGCTGCCACGAGGTGGAATCGACTGAACGACAACAAGTTTGGTTTAGTTATAAAAATGTACTTCTGAGAGACTTTTCATGTCTATTACCATTTAAAAATTCTCCCTAAAACATTATTGCCTCTAGGGTCACCATGAGTTGGATCTGACTCGACGGCACTTGGCTTGACAACATTATTATTCTTCCCATTTTTCAGATGATGAACATGAGACTCCATGTAACTCCAGTTACATGACCTGCCTGAAGTAATATAGAATCTACAGAGATAAAACCTGATTCCAAGACAGGTCTTAAAACTGGCACTGGAGTTTTCATAGAAAGCTACACACATACACACATGCATACACGCACGCATGCACTCATGCATGCACGCACGAGGTCTGACAATTAAGTCTGTGACACACACAGAGAGACACAGAAACATACAGACATGAGGTCTGACAAGTCTGTGACACACACACACTCACACACACTCACACTCAACATTCATGCATGCACGCACACACACACACACACACACGAGGTCCAACAATTAAGCCCGTGAACTTAATTGGTCTAAGTGCTATATACCTCACTGCTGGATACACAATAGTCACCTTTGAGGTATTTCCCTTGGGAAGCTATATACCAATGCCAGTGCCTAGTCCGCTTTTCAAACAATTTTGGCACCGTTTTCTGGAATGGCCATTGCGCACAGAAGCACGGTGGCAAGTTTGTGAACTTAATTGTCTAGCTGTCCGTGAGGGAGTTTTTAGCCAGGAAACAAATAACTGTATTGGAAAACCCTCCCTACTCACTTCATCTGGTCCCCAGTGACTTTTTTGTTTATCTGAAGATAAAAAAAATAATGAAAGGAAGACATTTTGGTGACATTCAGGACATCAAAAGTACTACGATGACAGCTCTGATGGCCATTCCAGGAAAAGAGTTCCAACATTGCTTTGAAGAGTAGACTAGGCACTGGTGTCAGTGCAGAGCTTTCGAAGGGGAGTATTTTGAAGCTGAGCATAGTGATACTCAGCAGTGAGATGTGTAGCACTTAGAACATTTATGTTTGCAGAGTTGTCGGACCTCGTACACATACATGTATTCTCTCTTTTTTTCCAAATATTTTATTGTGTTTTAAGTGAAAGTTTGTAATTCAAATTAATTTGCCCTACGAAACCCAGTACACACACTACCATGCAACTCCAAAAGGTCTCCACAACCTCTTCCCCATGACCTTGACAGCGCACTCTTCCTTTACACCTTGTACTTCCCACATCCATTCAGCCTACTCCTGTCCCTTCCACCCTCTTGTCTTGCCTCCACACAAGACCTGCTCAGACAGGCTCATGCATTTATTCAAGCCAAGGACCACATTCTTCACCAGCATCACTCTGTCTTATAGCCCAGTCCAATCTTTGTCACAAGACTTGGCTTTGGTTCTGGTTTCAGCTCTGGGCTAACAAGAGTCTGGTGACCATGTCCTCAGGGGAAACCTGCGCCCCACCCCCCAGTTTGATGGACCATCAAGTGTGGTCTTTTAACAGGGTTGTAGTTCTGCACATCTATTTATCTCCTGTTATATCAGAGACTTTACCATTGTGTTCCCTGTCAGGGCATTCACTGGTGGTGGCCTGGCACTACCTAGTTCCTCTGGTCTCATGCAGACGTAGTCTCTGGATTATATGCCACTCTCTGTCTGCTGGGCTCATATCTTCCGCGTCTTTGATGTCCTTCATTCTCCTCTGTTCTAGATGTACTAGGACCAGTTAATGCTGCTGACAGTGTGCTAGCTTTTAAGACTCCAAATGCTATTCACCAAAGTGATATATCCTTTAAAATGCTGAGCTGTATTTAGAAAATCTTTTAGCTTTTGGTGCAGTCCAGTTGTGCTAACCTCCCTTCTACTGTGTGTTGTCATTCCCTTCACCTAACCCAACTCCTGGCTACCTCTTTCCCTCCTTCATCACCCATACAACCACCAAAGATTATTGTCTTCTGTGTTTAAACCTCCCCTTAAGTCTTTGTAATAGTGGTCTCATACAATATCAGTCCTTTTGCAGCTGACTGATTTCACTTAACAAAATGTCTTCTAGATGACTCCAAGTTATGAGATGCTTCCTAAGATCATCATTTTTCTTCATCACTGCATAGTGTTCCATTGTGTGAATGTACCATAGTTTTTCCATTCATCTGTTGATGGGCACCTGGATTGATTCCATCTTTTTGCTATTGTGGACAGCGCTGCAACAAATATGGGTGTGCCTGTATCTGTTCATATAACAGCCCTTATTTCTCCACGGTATATTCTAAGATGTGAGATTGCTGGATCATATGGCATTTCTGTTTCTAGCTTTAAAAGAAATTGCCAAATTGATATACAAAGTGGCTGTACCATTCCATGTTCCTACCAGCAGTGCAGAAAAGTTCTAGTCTCTCCATAACCTCTTCAACATTTATTAGTTTGTGTTTTTAGGATTAATGCCTGCCTTGTTGGCATGAGATGATATCTCATTGTAGTTTTGACTTGAATTTCTCTGATGGCTAACAACCATGAGCATTTCTTCATGTATATGTTAGTGTCTTGGATGTCTTCTTTGATGAAGTGTCTGTTTTTGCCTGCTTTTCAATTGGGTTATTTCTCCTTTTCTTGTTCAAGTTTTGCAGTACCGTGTAGATTAGTAGGTTATGGAGATTAGATGCCAATAAGATTCATGGTAGCCAAAAATTCTTTCCCAGTCTGTAGGTAGTCTTTTTACTCTTTCAGTGAAATCTTTGAATGAGCATAAGTGTTTGATTTTTTGAGGTTTGCAGTTATTTTTTTTCTTCTTGTGTTTTTGCCTTGTTAGTAATATTTTGTAATCAGTTTATGCCATGTATTAGGGCTTCCAGCATTGTTCCTATTTTTCTTCCATAATGTTTATTGTTTTAGATTTCATCTTTAGGTCTCTAATCCATTTCCATTTGGAGTTAGTTTTTGTGCATGCTGTGAGATATGGGTCTTGTTCCATTTTTTGGCAGATGACATCCAGTTATGCCAACACCATTTATTAAAGAGACCATCTTTTCCCTAGTTTACAGACTTTGGACCTTTGTCAAATATCAGCTGCTTATAGTGGATGATATTGTATCTGGATTCTCAATTCTGTTCCATTGATCTATGTTTGTTTGTTTGTTTGTTTTTTTTAACAGCAACAGGTTATTTTGGCTACCGTGGCAGTGTAATAGGTTCTAGGATCAAGTAGTGTGAGTCCTCCCACTTTCTTCTTCTTCTTCAGTGATGCTTTACATATTCAAGGCTTCTTCCCTTTCCTTATGAAGTTGGTGATTTGCTTCTATATGTCATTAAAAAATGCTGTACCAGGCTATATTTTTAAATGAAAACTTTCCCCTTGCCTGGCACTTGCCATGCTTCTCAAATTCTATGGAAGATTATTATATGCTTTGTAAATGAATCTGTAAATAGTGTGTGAAAAATGAACCTCTTACCGCTCAGCAGGCAGCAGGCAGTAATAACTGCTATGTGCCTGCTGTGAGGCTTCAGGCAAGTTAGTATATCTCTCTCAAACTCAACTTTCTCTGCTTTAAAACAAGGGTCAGCTTACTTCTGAGAGGAATAAATGAAAAGCTTGTAAGAGAATCTCATGGAACAAGGCACACGATGACTTCTCAAAACTACTATTTTAATATGTATCTGAATTTGAATATTATCAGAATCTACGTAACAGTTAAGCTGTGAATGTAGATCACTTTTTCAAAGATGAGACTGTTGGTGGACAGTGAATTGGTATGACTCACTTATTTACAACAGGAATAAAAGTGCATCAGCAAGAAAAGGAACAGATAACAAAAGAGGAAACAGAGTAAAAGTAAAGAAAAATTAAACAAAAAAGAACTGAAAGAAAAATAATAATTCCTGTGCATATAGATTTAGCATGTGGATGATAGTATCCACTGCTTTCAAGTCGATTCCAACTCACAGCGACCCTATAGGACAGAGTAGAACTGCCCCCATAGAGTCTCCAAGGAGCATCTTACGGATCTGAACTGCCAACCTTTTGGTTAGCAGCTGTAGCTCTTAACCACTGCAGCACCAGGGTTTCCATGGAAAACAACAGAACCACACAAACTAAACAGTGCTTCTATCTGCTTAGCTCATCCTCTCACTAACCCTATGGCATGGCTGTCATTGACGTTGTCGCTGATTTAGAAAAGTATAATTTGGTGGACAGACAAGCTGAATATCTTACTCAATATCCCATAACAGCAAGTAGCAATAGGTGACCTTGGCTGTCTGACTCCAGGAGTTTATATCTTAATTACTATCCCATTCTGCTCTTGACCTGGACTGGGGGTGAAGTGCAAGAGAGAGGTTGAGCGGGTGCTGAAAACACTCAGTTACTGAGTTAGGGAGATAGATGTTTGTCTTGAGTGCACAAACCACCTAAGTGTACTATAGTTTAGAAATACTGACACAGTACAGCAGGTCACTAAAAGCTTGGGATGATAAAACCACAGCATAGCTGTTGGTACTCTTTGTGCAATTTCAGAGATGGGTGAAGAATCACTAGGGATGAGCGGTTGTGACTAGAAACAGTTTTCCCAGCAATCTGCTTCAAGCACTGGGCATGGGAAGATTGTCCTTTCACTGTAAGCCATGCTTCTTAGGGAGGTCTGGGAGAGCTGGTGGCTGTGTCCCCCAGGTGCCCAGATCAATGCAGCACCATTGAGAGTTTTTTGGCTCTCCTAATTGGCTGGCAACTCTTACATGCCCTACTTCAGTTCATCAGACAGTACCTGCTTCTTATTGTGACTCCAGAGTCAATGCGGATTCACAGCAACCTCCTGGGTGCAAAGTAGAACTGTGCCCCAAAGGGTTTTAAAGGCCATGACCTTCCGGAAGCAGACCACCAAGCCTGTTTTCCCAGTTGCCTTTCAGAGATTTTGAACAGCAGACCTTTTGGCTAGTACTGTATGGCTTAACTTTTTATTCCACCCAGAACTCCTCAGCATCTGCTTAAAATGGAAAAAAAACCCAAAAACTCACAACTCATTGCTTTCAAGTCTATTCCAGCTTAAGTTGGTCCTACAGGTCAGAATAGAACTGGCTCATACGATAGGATTTCCACGGAGGATCTGATGGATTCAAAGTGCTGGCCTTTTAGTGAATAGCCTGAACTCTTAACCACTGTGCCACCACGGCTCCCAGCACCTGACCAGGCATCTTGTTCCCGCCACTCCTCCCCACACAGATGCTAACCGATGGAGTCTTCTGCACTTGGCCCTGCTGTACCCAGATCAGCCAGGTTGTGTCACGGCTAGCTGCGAAACCTTGGGATAGATGGCTAGCCTGCTTAGCACATCTTCATTCTATCCAGATTGGCACAACAGCCCCAGATTGGCACAACAGCCCCAGATTGGCACAACAGCCCCAATCTCACAGTGGGGCTGCCAGGATACAATGATGTTACAACTGTGAAAATACCTGGGGCTCTGAAAACTGTTGCTGAATCTAGACTTCAGTGGCAAATATCACTTCAGAACAGCACTGACGCTCCTGGGCCCTCACTGCTGATGAATCCATCTCGACTTCACTGATGACCTACAAAGCACCTGGATTAAGTGGCTTCAGAAATTGAACGTGACATTAGATATAGGCCCTTCTCTTCTCAGCATACCCAACAGTGGCACTTTGCTGTAGCCATGGTGGCTGACAAAAACGAGTGCAGCCCAAATATCCGGGGCCGTGATTATGTATCATTAATGTCATTTTTAGCATTGGAAAACTGCTCTTCTGTCACCTCTCTGAGTAATGACCACCGTACCTGGGCTGCAGTTGCAACTGTTCATTCTCCTCACAGAAGTGCATGGTTTGAAACACAGAAAAGGTCTGGTATTGGCATGTGGACTTTACACAGTCCAGTCACATCTCATGAACCAGGATTGACATAAACTCATTTCTTCAAAACAAATCATTTTCTCAATTAACCAGAAAGTACAGCCAGGCAGTAGTTTAAAAATGTCAGGAGGTGATTTGAATAATAAATTTAGGTATAATGGGACCTGGTCAAATCTCAGACTCACTATGGACAGTTGGAAGGTGTCCTTTCATTTAAGAATAAATTAAGACATCTCTTCATTAAGAATACTCATTCTTACTCCTAGAAATGACCCCTCGCCATTGAGTTGGTTCTAACTCATAGGCACTCTGTAGGGTTTCCAAAGCTATAAACCTCTACAAATGTCAACAATCTCATCTTTCTCCCAGGAAGCCACTAGTGGCATCAAACCACTGAACTTTCCACTTGCAGGCTACGGCCTTAATTACTGTGCAGCCAGGGCTCCTTAAATAACTCAGGATGAGAGCAAAACATATCTACAGCACCATTTACATAGGAGGAAACTATTTTTTTTAATTATGATTGAACAAAAATGTACATTCCCATATAAATTCTCATGCTCACCTATATGCAGCTCCTACCCCTCCTCTCTGGAGCAAACTATTTTAAACCACCGGTATACATTGAACTGTGTCCCCCCTAAATATGAGTTGTAAATCCTAATCCTTATGACTGTGCATATAATACTATTTGGGGATAGAGTTTTCTCTTTCATGTTAATAAGGCTATATCAGCACAGGGTGTGTCTTAAACCAATCACCTCTGTGATGCAAAAACAACAGGTTAGACATGTTGTTATTAGGTGCCTTTCGGTCGGTTCATGACTCATAGTGACCCTATGAACAATGGAACCAAACATGCCAGCCCTGCATCATGCCCGCAATTGTTGTTGTGCTTGGACCTATTACTGTAGCCACTGTGTCAGTCCCTCTTGCTGAGGGTCCTTCTCTTGTTGACCCTCAATTTACCAAGCATGATGTCCTTCTCCAAGGATCGATCCCTCCCGAAACATGTCCAGAGTATACGAGACGCAGTCCAGCCATCTTTGTTTCTAAGGAGCACTTTGACTGTGTTTCTTCCAGAGCAGATCCGTTTGTTCTTTCAGCAGTCCATGGTATGATCAATATTACTTTCTAACACCACAAATCAAAGCTGTCAATTCATCTTCTCTCGTCCTTACTTACTGCCCAGCTTTCGCACGCACATGATGCGATTGAAGACACCACGGCTTCAGTCAGGCATACCTTAGTCTTCATGGTGACATCTTTACTTTTCAACACCTTTTTTGCTTCTATGCTTAAAAAAGGATGAAGTAAAAGAACTGAACAGAAGATTTCAAAGGTGGCTCAAAAAGACCAGTAGCAGATTGTCCCAGTGCAACGCACCTGTGATTTCTTGACTGCTGCTGGCATGGGTGTTGATTGTAGAACCAAGTAAAATAAAATCATTGACAACCTCAACCCCTTCTCCATTTATCATGTTCTTCCTTACTGTGCCAGTTACAAGGGCTTTTGTTTTCTTTATGTTGAGGTGCAATCTGCACTGAAGGCTGTTGTCTTTGATCCCCTCACCAAGTGTCTGAAGTCCTCTTTTTCTTTTGTACCTCGAAAGTGATTAGTTTAAGACACACCCTATTCTGATGCGGCCTTAGTTCATATGCACAGGAGACCAAGACGGTGATCTATGACACTGACTTAAGGTGGCTGAGATTCTGGAGAAATAAATGGTTTGAAGTAATTTTCTCACTAAAACATCTATAATTTATTGCCTCTGTCTAACATTTGTTGTCATTGACATCTGTGTAGATTTCTAAACAAAAAGGCATTCTCTTCCACCTCTCATTCCAGTTCAGCATTCTGCATTCCATTTTCTTTTTTAAGAACCATCTGTTTAAAATGACTTTATGAATTCATTTTGGTAAATTTTTTGACAAGTCTACAAATTACGAATCATAAATTTTCTAATAACAAACCATCCACAGAGCTCTGGCTGTGCCTAACTTGAGAGTTTAAATATAGAAGTAATATTTACATATGTACCCAAGCAACTCATACATAGCATAAGCCTTATTTGCCAACACCGAGGACCCTCTGTAGCCAGGCTCTGGAAGCAGCAAATACAATGACATGGCTCTAGATCTGATGTCCTTAAGGCCCAGTGAGCACAAGAGTGACGCTGTAGACCTGCTCTTCTTATACACCTCTATCTTATCTCAAAGTGTTCTGAGAAAATGTCATGTTTAACTTGAAGCTTAAAGCAGATGTTTTCTGGGAAGTTTGCACTCAGCCCACTGTGACCTTACTGTAAATCCTTTGACCCTTGGACCTGTTTCCACTGGTGCTGAGAAGAGTACAAACAGTATTAGTCTAATATTTTATTTGCAAACATTCACACAGTATCTCGCTTTGTAGTATACAACTTTTCAACGGCCACATTAAATTAAATCTCACAGTGCTGTTTCCAAGTTAATGACAGAAAGTGTCTAGGGAGGTGGGGAGTGTGTGTCTGGGACACTCTGGACACTGATGGAAGACGGGGCTCTCCCATGCCCACTGCTGATGGGAATGGACTTTCCTATAGTTCTGTGGGGCTTCTTCCTTGACCTGAGGTCCACACATAGGAAGACTGTCCAGATTCCTCATCAGAGGGGGCACAAATGGAAAGCTATTTGTGCATTGAACACTGGTTTTGTTACAGCAGATGCTGGGGCTCAGGTAAGCTGTATCTTAAACACTTACATTTTGAAAATGGACACTGGTGGATGGATGTACTTGTTTGGATATAGTGCTCTTTGTTGATTTTAATTGTTGAGTTTTACTGTTCCATGTATATTCCATAGTAGTTATGTATTTATGATAGATATAATCATCTACCACATATCTTCTAAATATCATCTTTCTATCCTGTATCATGTATCTATCACGTATCATCTGTCATCTATAGTCTATCATCTATCTACTGTCTATGATCACCTCTCTACCATCTGTTATAGATCTATCATCTATCTATCTATCCATCTACCTACCTACCTACCTATCTACCTATATCTATCCATCCATCCATCCATCATCTATCTATCCATCTATCCATCTGTCCATCTATCCGTCTGTCCATCTACCCATCTATCTGTCCTCTACTGTCTGTCTGTACATCTGAGGGAGTTCCATGGTGGTAGTGCAAATGATTGACATGCTCAGCTGGTAACTGAAAGTTTGAGTCCACCCAAAAATGTCTCAGAAGAAGAGTCTGACAATCCAGTTCTGAAATATCAGCCATTGAAAACCCTATGGAGCACAGTTCTACTCTGACATACACGGGGTTGCCATGAGTCAGGGCCAACTCAATGGTGACTTGTTCACACACACACACACACACACACACACGCACGCACACACTTTTTTTTACTCAAGAGTAAGTGATGATACCTATTCTGTGACATTCTCACACTCATCTCTTGGCTTTGGCTGCAGTGATCTTCCTTGGTTTTCATGCATTCCACATGGGCCTGCCTCTCATCGCTTGTTTTGTTCCTGTTACTTATGTGAGTGTGAAATCCCAGGGCCTGACCTCTGTTCTACCTCAATCCCTGGCATATCCCCGGAGCTGTGACACCACATCCTAATTACCAGAACATGTGCACATCTATTTCCAGCTAGCTTCCTAATCAACTTTCTATTTGTATTTCAGTCTTCTGCATTCATTACCTAGAAGAGACATGTATACACACACACAGAGAGAGAGAGAGAGAGAGAACCATCTCTTTCCTCTAATTTCCTTAATACTGTTTATTGTACCAATATTCTCTTAAATGAGTGAGATTTAAAATTACAGTCATTCTGGGCTCCTTTTTGTCTCTCTCATCAGATTGTTGCCATCACAGGGACTCCATGACTGTGTTACAGTCATACATGCTCTTGGCATGGCTTCCCCTGCCTCAGTCCCCATTTAATTCACTCTCAATAAAACAAAGCACCTCTCTGTATTATCTTAGGCACAAAAATACTCAGTAAGGTTGTAGCATTACCAGAACTTCTTGCTGTCAGTTTCAACTCATGGTGACCCCATGTCTGCAGAATACAAGGTTCAACAATTAAGTCTGCAAACTTAGTTGTTCTAAGTGCTACATATCTCATTGCTGAATATCGCTATGGTCACCTTTGAAGTACTCCCCTTCGGGAAGCTATGCACTGATGCCAGTGCCTAGTCCACCCTTCAGAGTAATTTTGAAACTCTTTTTGGGATGACTATTGCACATGGCAGCATGGTGGCAAATTCATGAACTTCTTTGTATAGCTGTCCGTGAGGGAATTTTTAGCCAGTAAACAAATAACTGCATTGAAACACCCTCCCTACTCACCTGATCTGGCCCCAGTGACTTTTTCTTTACCCAGCAATAAAGGAAATAGTGAAAGGAAGTCAGGACAGCAAGGGTAAAATGACTACAGCTCTAATGGCCAGTCCAGAAAAAGAGTTCCAAAATTGCTTTGAAGAATGGACTAGACTATGACCTGGGTGCATAGCTTCCCAAAGGGAGGACTTTGAAGGTGACCATAGTGATATTCAGCAATGGGGTATGCAGCACTTTTTTCTAGGATGAGTTCACAAACATAATTGTCAGACCTCGTGGGACTGCTCCACAGGATTTTCAGAGCTACGACCTTTTCAAAGCAGATCGCCAGGACCATTTCCTCGGGAGCCTCTGAGTGATTCTGAACCACCAAGCTTTCGGCTAGTCGTTGAGTGCCTAAACATTTGCATCACCCACGGACTGTCCTACCAGCGCTTAGCAGTGTAAATTTGACACTTAAAGGCCTACGAAATGTGAGCCTATCTATGGAAGGCTACCTTTTCATTTTAGCCTTTTGGCTCCAAGTTCTGCTAAAAACCAACAAAAATAGAGAATTTTCTTCGCTCATCCTTATCCCTTTCATCTGAACTTGCTGAAACTATATCCTCCTCCAAGCTCAGCCCAAACTCTGCTTCCTTCAAGAAGCATGACCACCCTGGAAAACCTCTCTCTCTGACCCTAAACTGCGGTAGGCCTCTGGCCACTCATCTCAGGTCTACAACAGACCCCTAGTGTGGGCCTTTGTCATATCTCACAACCACAGTGTTCGCATCTTGGAGCAGAGAACTCTGCCTCACTGACCACGGCAGCCCGCAGTGCCTCTAACACTGTGCCGTTGCCCACAGGAAGTGCTCGATAAGTACACACTGAGTTTTGAGCATGGACATTTGAGTTTCCAGGATGAAGAGGAAAGAAATGCTAGAAATGAAGGGGAATGGAGTTATCTGAATGCAGAAGTGATAAAACCTCCAAACCAAACCCACCGCCTTCAAATGGATTCCGTCTCACACAGACCCTATCGAATAGAACTTCCCCATAGGGTTTCCAAGGCTGAGCAGGCTGCCACATCTTTCTCCTGCAGAGCAGCTCGTGGGTTTGACCCACCGACATTTCGGTTAGCAGCCAAGCACACTACCACTGCACTACAAGACTCCTCACAACTGACACAGGCCTGAGGAAGTCAGCTGGTGCCCATGTGAGCCCCTTCAAATCAACTGAGAGGTTGAGGAGCGCCAGTGTGTTGAGTGACCCCGAGTCTCCCCACTCCAGAGAGAAATCACTGACCCCTAGTCAAGCATCTCCTTTCCGGATCCTCAACTTACTCCTCTGCCTGCAGCTGGAAAATTCAAGCCCCAGGTGCAACTTCATCCAACTGTACCCCGCAGGCCTCTGCCACAAGTTCTGGCCTATTTCAGGCACACAGTTTGCCTGATTTCTTCTGCCACCTGATATTCCAGTTGTGTGGGCTGGCCTCCTGTGCTCTATGCTGTGGCCATGAGGCAGATCCGACTTGGAGGCGCTTGGCACGGCTTATCAAGCTTCTGTTCCCCTGCTTCCCCAAACTCGGGATTCTAGCCTGTGCTTCCCCGTACTGTCTTCACACCTCCAGCTCACAACGGAACCTCAGCCAGGTGGCCTCTACCTACTGAAGCATCCTTTGATAACAAGTGCCCGCCTCCTACTAAACCACTGCCAAGCTCCAGCCACCTGTGCAGATGCCTGTGATACTCTGTTCTGCGAAGTTCTCCCTCATGATGGCTCTTACTGGCCCCTTGATGACCATCCTTCAAGTGTGTGCAGCTAGACTGAAGCCCACAGTGCCCACTGCAGCCAGTGGGTTGATCTGGACCAGAGCCCCGGACCTTCCCCCTCAGCCTCTTCCTGCTCTAGCTAACCGGACTCTGTCTGGCTTTGACCACGGATGTGACAAGTCAGCAGGAGACCAGCTGCAGAGAAAGTAGAGAAAGCAGACACAGCCAGCACAGACACTGTGCTGGGATTCATTGCTGCCAAAAGCCACTTCGGGATTTGTCTTGTAAATCTGAATTCAAGATGCTGTGACATGCCCTCAGGTGATCCTGCAGGGCTGTGGCCTGAGAAAGACAAAGGCGCTCCAGAAAGGTGAACCATTTTTAAGAGAACAAACATAGGAAATACCATTGTCAGCCCGTGTTTCTGTGATAGGTGGGTAACACACATCCAAGCAATAAATACATGCACTTTGAATTGCTCCAAAATCTTTGAAATAAACCAAATTTAATTTTTAATGCATGCAATAAACTTTTTCCCTAGGATTTCAGCTAAGATTGCTTTAACTTAAAAAAAATAAAATAACTGACTTGCTCTGCATTCCTACAGCCCAGAATAAATAGATCAACTAACTTTAAAGCTGGCAGGTTTACAGTTCTCACAGAGAAGAGAAATTAAAGCCAAACTGAAGATAAAAAAGTATTTTTTATATTTATGAAGTCTTAAAATTACAGAGCTGAACCCACAAGGTCAGTACTGAGCTGGGAGAGAGCTGGAGCTTAGCTCTTTCCCCATTCACTTTTCTTTCCTCAAATGAGAAATTGTGATGTGGAGGGACAGGAAACAGGAGCAGCAGCAGGCTGCTTGCACACTTCCCACCACTAGGAGACCTTGACCTTACGTCTCCAACTAAGGATCTGGCCAGATCCCTTCCTGAAAAAAGGTCAAAATGTGAATTTTGAAATAGAAGGACCTCTCTGGTATTTACAGATGATGGTCTCCTTATTTTGTAATTATTTTTGTGGTTTTTCCTCTATGTCCCTACACTCCTTGGAAACGCCGGTAGCGCCATAGGTAAGTGCTACCACTGTTGGCAGTTCAAGTTCCACCAGGTGCCCCTTGGAAACTCTAGGGGGCAGTTCTACTCACACCTATACAGTTGCTATGAGTCAGAATTGACTTGACAGCAGGGGAGTTATCTACATTTCTTAATCCAACAGCTGTAAGTTCCACAGGACAGACCTGTTTCCACAGTCAACTAGGGTTGACAGCGACCCCACAGGTGTAGGCACAGAAATGAGTTCCATAGGGTTTTCAGTGGCTGATGTTCCAGTTGTAAATCACCAGGCCTTTCTTTGGATGCACCGCTGGATGGCTCAACCCTTCAACATTTTGGTTCACAGCTGACTATCTGAACTATTGGTAATGTCCAGGGTCCTGATTTTTATATTTATGGCTATAATCCTGTGTCTGGTACAATGTCTGCCATGTGACAGGTTCTCAATAAGTGGCTGTTGAATGACTGACCATATATATATATATATACCATATGTATTTGTATATATATATATATATATAGTAGACGATATAGATCTAGATAGATACACACACACATCCATGCACACACACGCACACATTTACTGTGACCTCTTCAAGGGAGCATACCAAATCCAGTACCTACCCAATGCTCAAATTAAATAATAAAAAAAATAACAAAAACAAAAACAAACAAAAAACACTTGGCTTATTCATTGAATTTATAAGGCTATCCAAGCATTATAATTTCTGATATGAGTTTCAAAAGCAAATTCTATTTTTTATCACATTGAGAGCCTATCTCTGAAGCATGAGTAAGAATGCTAATCTTGCCTGTATTTGTCTCTCTGATCACTAGAAATTTATTAACATTTAATTGCCTTGAATTTGAATCTAGTTTCCAGGAAGCATCAAAGAATTAGCATACCTTGAGTAAATCCTTGTAAGATATTAGTTTTTGATCTCAAAGGATGGTTAATTTAGGTTGTTTACATGACAGAGTCGGACAGAGTTAAAGGTTAACATCTACCTGTGAAGTCTAAAGATAACTGACAGCTGATATTCATAATTTTCTAATTAGTGAGACTCTGATTAGAATTGTCTAAATACTCTTGTGCTGGAACAAGCATCAGATGATTCCCACTCGCTCTCCTGAGAGATGACCTGACTTCTGAATTTTCATTACCCCGGAAATTACTAACTTCCAAACAGCATTAGGAAATGAGATTAACAGAAACATTTAAATGAGGTTTTTCTGGAAAGTTACGTGCTCGTAGAAAATTAAAAGTCAACAATGGAATTACTTAAATTAATCATTCATTCTTTCACTCAACACATAATTATCGACTGTCTGGTGTGCGTTATTGACGATGCTAAGCTCTGGGGAGGCCAAAAAAAAAAGAGAAACCACAAACAAACAGACGTTAAGTATGGCCCGATCATGTAAGGAGTCCGTAAGGGAGTCTGTACTTATTTGTCAGTTTGATAAGTATTTACAAGGAAATCCTAGTGGCATAGTGGTTAAGAGTTACAGCTGTGAACCAAAAGGTCAGCAGCTGAAACCTACCAGGAGCTCCTTGGAAACTCTATGTGGCAATTTTACTGTGACCTTTAGGGTCACTATGAGTTGCAACTGACTTAATGGCAATGATTTACTTAGTTATTTATTGGTCTTTACAATGCCCAGACAACTTGGCTTCATGCTAGGCTTGAAGGTCCATGAGGGCAGGGCGGTGTCTTTGTTGTTCCTTACTGAGTCTTCAATTTCAAGATCATAGTGATGTGATTTATTGATGTAGTAGAAATACAAACATGGAAATGGACAGAAGATAATACAGCAACTGTCTGCTATATATACGATATATATAGAAAACAATAAACCAAGAAATGGTCATCATGCTTTGTTGCCTATATGAGATACCTACAGCTCCCTGCGGGCAGTGGTACTTCCGTGCTAGAATCCTCACCTTCCATGTGGAAGGGACCCACACTGGATTCCAGCCAAGGTCCATCTTGTGCAGCTGTCACCTGCCTGTCACCGGAAACTTTTGTGTCACAATAATGCCGAATGGGTTTCAGAAGAGCTTGCAGACTAACACAGATGAGGCAGAAAAACCTAGTGATTTGCCTTCAAAATCAGCCAAAGAAAACCCTGAGAATCACTAAGTTGTGATCTCATTGCACATGGGGTGACCATGAGTCGTGGACCAACCAGATGGTGGCCAACAACCAAGTCCCCAACAGGGGGCCTCAGAGAAGACCTTGTGGAGTAGACTTGGTTGGGCTGAAGTATTATCAGCAAATAGATGATTTAGATGAACCAGCACGAGAGGGTGTTCCAGGCCAACACGAAACCTGAGAGGACACGGCACGCTCAACACCCAACAGGCACTCTGTTGCAACTGGGGTGAAGCGTGCCTGGTGACAGACAGCACGGCAGGGAAATCCGCCACATGCTGGGGACACATACGGCTTTTCTAGGCTTGCTCATCAACCGTTACCTCACGAAAGTAATCTAGCTGAAAAATTACCATTGGACTGAAGTTATTCTCTTGCAATATTAATCAAAGGACAAAGTATCTTTTTTGAAAAATAATTTATAAAACATAATAAGTTTCTTTTCAAATATTAGTATTTTCTATGACTCCCAGAAAAATAATTGAACACTTTTAATGTAAGCCTGGAATCAAACAGAGACACAGCTGTTCCTTGACGTAATGAGGATTTAATATTCTAATCTTCCACACGCTGATAAAGCCAGCTTCAAAAACTCAAAACCTCATGCCACCACATCCCCCTAGTCTGATAAACCATCTTAACTGTGTACTGAAAAACACAAATAAATTCACACACACATTCAACCAACAAGTAAACGGATTTTTGGAGGTGGTCAAGGTTCTTTATTTTGTGTGTTCTCCAGGGTTGGCTGCCACTGAGTACCTCAGGAGAATAAAACTGAGAAGACAAGGAGGTATGGCCACTCTCAGAGAACTGGGAGAGAAACAATAGTTCTTCTTTGGAAAAGAGAGATGGTGTGCACAGTGGTATTTAGACAAACGCAACCAGGATGCTAAGGTATCTCCAACCCAGCTATTGAAGGAACAGCTGAAGGTCTCAAGGTGTGCAGGCTGAGGACTATATGTCCAGTGGAAGAATGATAACCAGCTTCAACTTTAAAAATCAAGTTGACAAAGTGTAAGACATTCTGGGTGATAGTGGACAGGCCAGCTTGTATCAGTAGAGTTCTTATAAGGGAATTATGAGAAAGAAGATGGAACTTGAATTGGAGTTATACAACTGTAGCCCACAAGGGGTTCATGTCATGGAATGTCTTTGAGCAGGGGGGTTGTGGTGTGAATGAGGGGTGTTCTGGGAAGGTTTGCCTGGATGCAGTAGGAAATCTCTTGGAGGAGAAGAATCTAGAGGTCTTGTGTCTGGTGACCAGGGTTGAGGAAGAAGGCCCTCCAAGGAGCCCCGCTGGCACAGAGGTCAAACCAACAGACTGCTACCTGAAAGGCTGATGGTTTGAAAGCACCAGCAGCCAAGGAGCAAAGATGTGGCAATCTGCTTCTGCAGAGTTTCATGGCCTCGGAAACTCTCAGAGTTGCTATGTATTGCAATCGACTTGATGGCAGTGGGGTTACAGGAATCCAAATATGGAATAAAAAAGAACTAGAAAATATTTTGATCTAAAAATTAAATAGGTCAGAGGAAGGAAAAAGCCATTCTGCAAGTAAAATAAAATCATAGACCAAAATGTGAAAAGAGTGGCTTTTTCCTTCTCCAAATTACAACTTTGCAATTTTTGCCCTTTCCTGCATTTCTCCTACATGAAGCTGCACAGGGAAAGAGACTTGTCATGACTTCCTTGGATGCCTCTATGACAGCTTCATCTTTCAAGCAAATCTCTAGGATAAAGTAAGTGATTCTCTGGCCTTAAAAAACCCTCTGGTTCTGAAGTGTTTTAAGTCAAGAACAAACTACTGATCAAGCAACACTAAGACCAGAATACCCCCATCACGACATGTAAACACATTAGTCACAGATACAGCGTTCAAACCCCCAACAACTTGCAAAAACAAAGAGGGGGTGAAAGCCATCAGGGAGGGGGACACCCAAGGAGGCAGATGAAGTGGAGAGACAGCATCGAGAGCAGAACCCAGCGACAAGTTCTGCCAGGGTACCGTGCTGAAATTTCTCCACAGCAGGGACAGTAAACTGCTACAGAAAACTCTTCTAGCACAGTCTCTGTAAAAAGGTTTTTAAAGCAATATTAAGGAAGTCACAAATATTAAATTAGGAAAGAATCTATTCTTTGACTCTAATGAAAGACACCTGTTTCCAGTGTCACACAAGAAACATCGGAGGGGCTGGCCATGACTAAAACGGAGCAAAGGGATGCTAGAATTGCTGATAGATTTATGACACACTAATTTGGGTAAGGAAACCCCGGTGGAGTAGTGATTAAGAGCTCAGGGGCTAAACAAAAGTTGGCAGTTCAAATCTACCAGGTGCTCCTTGGAAACTCAGCAGGACAGTTTTACTGTTTCTCATAGGGTCACCATGAGTTGGAATTCACCCAACAGTATCAGTTTGTGGGAATTTTGGTACCCAACTGATGTCTTGACTCATGCCTGAGTTTGCTTTAACCTTCGCACATCGTACCCTTCATCAGGAAGCTGCTCTCTTCAGGGTTAATTTCTTCTAGATAAAGTTTATCGTATCCTCCTGAGAGAAGTTATTCCCAGTATCTCCACACTTCCACTCGGCTGTCATGACTTGCCCAGCAAGAGCAAGCTCTCACTCACTTAGAACCACAGCCCACACGTTATCTGGAAACAGAGAAGCCACAGACAGGAAGAAGAAAACTCAGGCTGTCCTACCTTGTCACTTCTGTAACTCACATTCCCGCTCTGGCATCAGGGATGAGTTACCCAGGCCACATTCTCCCCCTGCTCCTCTTTGTAAAACAGCACACAAGAGGACTGTAACTGGGCCAACTCTGGACATGGTTGTCCCTCTAGGAATTTTTCTTACATGGTCCCAGGCTGATGGTGAACTAAATTTTCGAGGGTAAATGCCCACTGTGACTTGGGAGTTTATTTTAAATCGAATCTTTAATATGCAAATGTGAGATTCACCTGGGGCACTGTAAGAATGAAATCCATCCTCCATCCTGTCTTGGGCACTTACATTAAATGGAAGCAGAGTAATTTTTAACACACCCCTACAATGGTTTTACGCAAATTTTTCCAGCTAGGCAAATTATTTTTGTGTTAAAATTTTTCAACCCCATAAAAGCAGGAGTGAATTTATGTGGCATTTTAAAACGATGTTAGGCACATTGTAAAGCTATTTCATCTCATTTATAAAGAAGAGTGAACATAAAATCAGGCCATGGCATAATTAATAGTGAAATGATTTATAACATGAACTTCTTCCTCATACACATTTATGTATTTTCTGAAGTCTGATGCAAGTTTGTCCCTGCCCTACCCTAAGACCCTGCCCTCATCACAGGAGAGAAAATGGTAGCGTGGTATCAAGCTAAACTTACAATAAAATAAAATACATTTTAAAAGAAGAAGAAGAAGAAGAAATCCTTTGCTGTGTAACCACTTCTAACTCACAGTGACCCTACAGGAAAGTATAGAACTGCCCCAGAAGATTTTCAAGGAGCAGCTAGTGGATTCAAATTGCCAACCTTTGTGTTAGCAGCCAAGCTCTTAACCACCGTACCATCAGGGCCCCAAACTTGGAATATGGAGCTTCAATGTACATACACATGAGACCTACTGCACTTAAGGTGGAGGACCCTGGTTGCAGAGTGGTTAAAGCAACGGACTACTAACAGAGAGGTTGGTGGTTCAAAACCACCTGTGGATCCACAGAAGAAAGATCTGGCAATTTGCTTCTGTAGAGATTTACAGCCTTCAAAACTCTATAGGATCCCTATTAGTTGGAATTGACTTGGTGGCTGTGAAGGCAATGGTATGGAATTTAAATCACCACTGTGATTCAATAACTTGAAGAGTGAACTCAGAGGCCACGCTCTAAGTTGGTTCCATTTCTGATTTACTCCTGCAACTTGTGATTTATAGAGAAGTCAGCAAGTATTTCTTGAGCACCTAGAATTGTGCCAGGCACTGCAATAGGACCTGGGGACACAATGATAACAAGGTGCACACGTCCTGTCTCCACAGTGTGGAGCTCGGCAGATATTTATGGACTGCTTATTCTACAGCCTGTATTCCAGCTAATATTCTTCCTACGCTTAATGCACACTGACATTTTCAGGTCGTTACTGAAGTAGATATTGGATTTTCCTATTGGAAACAAAGATTTTTAAATTTTATAGAAATACAGATGAAATCTAGTGAACTTTTAAATGTCTTCATAACACCAATAAGGACTCAGATATCAACTAGATATTGAAATTGCCATATAAAAGAATCACCTGAAAAATAAATAGCAAACTATCTCCTTATAGAAATTCTTTTTTTCTGTTGTGAAGTGTAGCTCAAAGTTGAGTATAGCTCAAACTATACTTGCCTCACTTAAGATGACAACGGTCTGTTCTCCATTAGAAACAGAGTTTGGAGTGGCAGTGCTCTTTCACTTCCCATGAGCACTGATGTGGGTGTGTGGGTAATCAGAGAGAAACCTAAAATATTTCCCAAGCTTCTCAAAATGGTGGTTTTCACTTTAAAGGGTGGACAGAATAAATATGGCAGCACCATTTGTAGAAGGATGTCATTTAATGAACATCTCTTGACTCTGTGCCACTGACAAGTCTGCTCACAATGGCTTGATGGTGTAAACTGAAATAACTGCTTTAATCTTCCACAGAGGAATACAAGATTCGGTGAGCTGAGTTACCAAAATCACAATCCAAATCAGTCATTGGCATGTGAAAAAAGTGATATATACTTTTAAAAAAGAGTAATTTTAATTCTACATGGAACTCAGCTGGACTTTCTCATGGCTGACACAAACTACATAAACAATGTCAGCAAGACCTACATAGCATTTTGCAGAGACGGTGGCAAGCATTTTCACTATTTAGTCACTAGGCGTGGAGTACAGTTTTCAACAAAGACTGAATGATTCTCTCTAGAATTCCAATTGGAAATGATTTATTTATTGTGATAATTTTAAAATATTTCCTCTAGCACTAGCTTTTTTCAAAGCAGTGTACTTATGAATTTCTAACAAAGTTCATTTCAAAATAGTATAATGATACAGATTATTTCTAGTGCCCAACTTCCTCCCTGGTAGAGTGCTGAGTCTTTCAGGCCACGAGGGCCCTTCTAGTCAGATTATATCAGTGTGATGGTTAAGGTTGTGGGTCAACTTGGCTGGGCCAAGTTTGGTGGTTATGACATCATTTGACAGTGGTATAATATACAATCACTGTCTATGATGTGATGTAACATCTTGTGCTCACTTCCAAGATGGTATTTGCTGTGAACAGCCAATCTGCGGAAAGAGAGTTTCCTTGGGGGTGTGGCCTGCATCCAACACAGGAGAACTTCACAACAAGGCTTGCTGGCTTCTGCTTACTCTGGATCTTGCATCTGACTCCTGTTCACCTGACTCATAATTCTTGGGGCTTGAGCTAGCAGCTTGCCTGCTGATACCAGTATTCATCAGCCTCTGCAATATGGATCTCGGGTTTGCCAGCCCCCGCAGCAATATGAGTCAGAAGAAGCCTCCAAACCAACCCACAGATTTGGAACTTGCCAGCCTACAGCTATGAGCCATTTCCTTGATTTACACACACACATATATACAAAGACACTGGTTTTCCTTCTCTAGAGAATCAACCCTAAGAAAATCAGACTTTCACTGAAGAAGATAGCACAGAGGGAGCCAATGCAAACATCAGGGATGAACAAGAGGGCAGAAAGATGACTCAGTAGGAAAATGTTCATATTTGGGGTTTTCACATATGGTAGCTCAAAAAGGAAGACTGACAGAGTTATCTTGAAGATCAAGATAATCATAGCTAACACTAAATAAAGATAACTGGCAGTGGTTTACTTTTAAAGACGAGTTCAAGCTCTTGCATAATCACTTTCAGTGACAAACAGCTCGCCACTTCGTCAGATAGTTTGTTTCACTGTTTAGACTGTTTTAGTTAAACTTTCTTTGCCTTTCTGCCCCCAGTCATCTCCTACACCACAGTTTCTGCTCCTTCTTTCTTATGCTAGCTGTGTCGGTTTCCTAGCAATGCCACAACAGAAATGCCACAAGTAGGTGGCTTTAAAAACAGAAATTTATTTTCTCATAGTTCAAGAGGCTAGAAGTTCAAATTTAAGGCACTGGCTCAGGAGGAGGGGGGCTCTCTCCCTGTTGGTGCTGCGGGAAGGTCCTTACTGCCTCCGGCATCTCCTTGGTTCTTGGAGAATCGTCCAGTGGCAACTATTTTCCCTGTTTGTGCTTCCTGTCTCTGTGACTTCACTGGTTTTAATAACTCAGGAGGGATTAGGTTGAGGACAGATCTACACTGATAGGGTTTCATTAACCTAACAAAGAACACTTAATTTCCAAATGGATGACACTTGCTGAGTACTAGGGGTTAGGATTCCAACACATTTTGAAGGGATTAGGGGAAGAAGGAACACAATTCAATCTGTAACACTTAGGTCCCACTCATAGTGACACTAGAGGTCAGAGTAGAATTGCCCCATAGGGTATCCAAGGAGCACCTGGTGGATTTGAACTGCCAAACTTTTGGTTAGCAGCCTGTAACACTAGCCCTCTAAATATTTAAAGAGCCCCAACTATAGGGTGGCTATGAGTTGGAACTGACTGAGCAGCAACAAGTCTAGTTTTGAGTTGCACCCTCATGGTACAGTGGTTAAGAACTTGACTGCTAACCAAAGCGCAGGCAGTTTGACTCCATCAGCTGCTCCCTGGAAACCCGATGGGCAGTTCTTCCCTGTCCTATAGGGTCATCTACTCAAGTGGCGAGGAATTTGGTCGCTTTTTGGTATCACATCTACTACATAGCCCTGGTCGTGCGGCGGTTAAAGCACACAGCTGCTATGCCAGAGGTCAGCAGTCTGAACCCACCAGCTACTCCTCAGGAGGAAGAGGTGGCCGTCTGCTTCCATAAAGGTTTACTGCCTTGGAAATGCTATGGGGCAGTTCTACTTCATCCTACAGGGTCGTTATGAGTCAGAATTGCAATGGGTTTCGTGGTTTGAGTATCGTGTCTACTATAAGCCTTCTCTTTCTGTCTTAAATTCCTCAGTTCCAGAAACAGTTTACCATTTTAAAAAGTCTGCAAATGCCATCCACCGGCACCTCCCATCTTGGCACACTCTCTGGCCTATCAGCTCTCCCTGTCTGGGAGTTAGCTCCCACATGGGCCCAGTTTTCCAGATGTGAGTGCACCAGGGCAGATGTCAGCGGGACTATGATTTCTCCTTGTTCTGAGCACTGCATGAGCTGGTCTGTGAGCCTCAGACTGATTGTCCCCTTTGGTTGCTATGCCACAGTCTGGACACAGGGTGAGCGCCCAGCCTACTGGAACCCTCAGGGTCTAATTGCACGTCAACTTTCGTCAAGTCATGTCTGCTGTCTCCAGTTTTTGAACTAGTGCAGACAAGGTTTAGAATTCGGCGCTTTATATTTAGCCCTGTCATATTTCATACCAGTGGTTGAAGCACATCATTCTATCCTATTACGAAAAAAGTTTGATTCTGCCATCTATTCTGGACCCTGGCCTGTTCAACATTTTTATTAACAACTAGTATGCAGACACATCTTAAAATCTATTTGCCACTCTTCATCACTGCCTGTTGCCCCAAACTGATGGGCATGTTTCTGTGTATAACTGCAGTGCAGCTCACCCACCCACAGCTTCCCAGCATGGTTTACAGAGAGAAGAATGAACCTGCCAACTGATTCCCTTCATCCAAAGATCACAGGAGAATACCCTAGCTAAGAAATTGGCATGGACCTAGGTATAAGGAAAAAGTATTAAATGCAGAGTTCCTGCTCACTATTTGTGTAGGTAAGAGGTGGCCTACATAGAGCAGAGGAGCCTAACCATGGTCTCACCTTT
Source organism: Heterohyrax brucei (assembly GCA_028571685.1). Classification (NCBI taxonomy): domain Eukaryota; kingdom Metazoa; phylum Chordata; class Mammalia; order Hyracoidea; family Procaviidae; genus Heterohyrax; species Heterohyrax brucei. Next base: position 80,759,445 of record CM053159.1, on the reverse strand, counting down.
CACCCATCTACAAATTTCAGTGTAACACATAACTGCTTGTCAGCCAACCAGGTTTATGAAGCTGTTAAATAGGTTATCTTCCGATTGTAGGTAGGGAAAGCTCTGAGAGAATGCTTCTTCATCAACATATATTGTGACTCTCCTGTCCCTGGGAATACATGGTGGGCCTCGGGGTGGAGTACTTAGTTGGATTCAACAATTACTCAGTGGATGACTAGTCAGATGAGTAAGCCCACCTTGAAGAGCCCAGATCTAGAAAAGGAGGGTGCCCACAGTCTCTCGAGGCAATACTCTAAACTAAATAACTGTTATTACACCGATGCTAAATACACTGCTACGACACGTGATGTGTCAGATTGTCCAGATAGGATGGGGGGAGACAAGGACTCCTGCCTTTTGTCAGGGATGGCATTGCCTAATGGGAGATGAAGAGCCAAGCTGTGGATAAGTCAAGAAGGAGGAGTTTTATGTATGTATACACATCTATTACATATAATTTTTATTTTATTTTATTTCATTTTATACACACTCACACACACACAGACACACATACACATATAGTTTACTTTTAATTACCTCTTTACTACCATATGCTGATCTGGGTGGGAACCTTATTGCTTTTTTTCTGATGTGTCCCAGCACCTAGAACAGTGCACAAAGAAGCTTTCAATGACCACCTACAGCAGGAGGGTTGAAAGACAGCATGAGATAGGAGGGACTTAAAAGTGGTAGAACAAGAATCTAGAATGTGGCCCTGAGGGTAAATCCCTGTTTTGACACTTACTGAGAGACAAAGCAAACCACAGTGTGACACTACCCAATGAGTCTGCCGCTAGGGCTATTTCCAATTCAGGGATGAGGCAGGCTAGGGCTGAGCAGCTAAGGGTCAGACAGGGCCCCTCACCGTGTAGGCAAACACTGGACCTGGTGTCCTCAGGGCCAGAATGGTGGTGAGAGTCCTGGGGCCATGGCATGAGGGACTTGGCTTCCAGCCCTCACATGAGATTTTCCTAGGGGCATTATGGGTCTTATATGCATGAGTGCATTATTTATGTGGGCACAATATTTGTGAATATGTGTGTGAGTAGGATCCGACTCGACGGCACTTGGCTTGGGATATACATTTATATGTACATACACACACGCACACACACACGTACACACGTGACAACAATTTAAAAAATAAAAAAAGGCTGGCCCTTATTAACCCTTTCCTCTTTGTATGTACCTGAACATCCTTACGAGAGGGCTGGCCATGTGATTAATGAAAGGCTAGGGCAGCAGAGGCACGTGGCTCAGGTCCAGGCTTCCTGCTCTGCTGAAGTGCATGAGTTAGAAGACACAACCGTTACGAGGACTGTTGTCAGACAGTTTCGGAAAGGGACAGCCCAGGAATAAAGTGACTTCTCCTAATGGCACTAGGGTCATGGACTACAGGCTCCCTTTTTCCAAATATCCCAGAAGAGTTTTACTCTTGGAAGGAAGGCAGACTGTATTTTGTTGGCACATGTATCCACAGTCATTAATACAAACCCCACAGGGGACTAGAGATTACCTTTCAGAGTGGCATCAGTCTAACACTGTTTGCCTACACGTGTGCTCCCCAAGGACTCCACCAGACCTCACTGTCACGCTGTCCACCTGACCTCATTAGCATGCTGTCCACCTGACCCCACTGTCGTGCTGTCTGATGTCTTGTTACTGTCCACAAGCATCTCCACAGACATACTTCTGAATTCCTTCACGAAATAAAGATACACTATCTATGGGTCCTAAGTGGTGAAAATGGTTAAGAGTCTGGTTACTAACGGAAAGGTTGGCCTTTGAATCCACCCAGAGGTACCTTGAAAGAATGGCCTGGCGGTCTACTTTCTAAAGATCACCAAACCCAAACCAAAAATGTCCCCATTGAGTCAATTCTGACTCACCATGACCCTATAGGACAGATAAGAATTGCCTACAGGGTTTCCAAGGATTAGCTGCCAAGGTCTTAACGGCTCCACCATGAGGATGCCTTGAAGGATCAGGACCACCGAAAACACTGTAGAGCACGGTTCTCCTACGAAACTCATCAGGGCTCCGTGAGTCAGAGTCAACTCATTGGCAACTGGTTTATCTATGATTTACGGCTTTTCCCTATGTGCCAGTCTAGCAATCCATTTATTGTGAAAAGGTCCATTTATCATGTCTTGTTCTTAATGATCCAGGGACCATCTCTTTATTTTGTATTTTCTCATATATAATTTGTTAAATATTTGTTTCAGAGGATTTTTGCCCCATGAGGACTTCTGAATCAAATAGACTTTAGCTACATAGACATGCATAACTAATCCACAAGAGATAAAAATGCTTTGATCCAATAATACTGAGAGGGGGAGGGGAAAGCAAACCATAAAACCCTTGGCATGTTAGACTTGACTCCCATACCATTACATTTCACCAGACACAAAAAAAAGCGACTGAAAAACCACATACCCAGTTCTAAATCAAGCGACGCAGTACGTTGTAACCTACTGAGGGAATCATTCTCATGAATAATTTAGCACTGATGAGGATGTTTAATATTTGGGGCCCCTGGTTGACTATTTAGGGCAAGGCAGTTGCAACCATGGCTCGATGGGCGCACCTCTCTGTCGATTCCATGTCACACACCATCCAGTGATGTGAAAAGGCGCTTCCCACCCGGCCCTGGGCACACATTATATCATCCCATTTTCAGCGGCGTCTCCGTAAAGTTATCATTCTCATTACATTTTGCATTTTTACAGCACCTGTAATCATAGCTCCCAGGCACTATACATGGCTAATTTATGACAGTCATTTCAATTTTGCTAGTTAACTCTCAGGTCTCCTGATGTGCGAAGCCCTAAAATCAGCAGGAAGAAATGAAACTCTCAAACAACCAACCCAGTGTACATTCTCAGGAACCAGAAGGCCTAGGTTCTAATATCCGGTTTTCTATTAACTGGCCTGTGATTTCTTTCTGGGCCTCAGTCTTCTGATGGATAGAATGTGGGGCTTGGACTAAATGGCCTCTCATATCCTCTCCAGGTCTAGGAGAGGCTGGATCTGAGGATCACAGGGCTCGGGAACGTGCTCCTGACAGACGTCTGAGCACGGCTATAGCAGAATCTGTCCCCAGGTTGCTCTTACTCTGCACTCTCTCAGTACCTCATCCATCCTGGTGCCTGCCAGCTGACAGCTCCTGCGGGAAGGCTCCATGTCAAATCTAATTCCATATGGTCCCCAGAACCAGAAATAAATAAGAATGCCTAGGGCTAATTCAGACGTCCCAAAGCTAAGCAAAGAACAGCCATTCCTTCGTGAGATTTATTTTAGCACAAAAATGGTTTGCAGAGTCAACAGAAGGAACAACCACCAAGTTACAAGAGCACCTTAGTAATTAATGGCAGAGCTTAAACCATCAATTTAAGAGATTATCCACAGCTAGGAATCCATCAGACGAATTAAAACAGTGCTGATCAAGGCCTCTTTGGTGAGGAGGGATGGGGGTCACAGGGATGAAGAAGATAGCAGGGTTGGGAGGTGTCACTAAATGTTTCCTGCCCTTGTGGTGCTTACAATTTGGCAGATAAAATACATCAAACTTAAGTGAAGGGGCAAATTAAAGGAAAAAGGAAAACAAAGTGTGAACTCATTAGGAAAAAGAAAAGCCACTGCCATCGAGTTGATTCCGACTCATAGTGATCCTATAGGACAGAACTGTCACATTGAGTTTCCAAGGAGTGTCTGGTGGGTTTGAACTTCAGACCCTTCTGATCAGCACCTTATAACCCAAAACAAAAAAGCCAAACTCATAGCAGCTCTATAGGTCAGAGTAGAACTGCCCGGTAGAGTTTCTGAGGAGCACCTAGCAGATTTGAACTGTGACCTTATTCCACCTCATAGCACACAGTAAATAGCTGACAAATGTTCAATAACTTTTATATCCAAGTGTCTTAAATACCTTAGGATAGGCACTCTGAGGAAGGTAATATTTATTTTGGAAAATGCCTTAGAAGAAATCGACGGAAAGTACATCTCGGAAAGCACAGAGAAGACATGCCCTCAGGCTCCATTTGCTAAGGTGTCGCTGCGCTGCACAGTGAGAAACAACCAGCCCCCCAATTCAAAATGTTACCCAGTCGCCCAGAATTAGGTACAGAAAGACTGTACCTAATTCTGGGCGACTGGGTAACAGAATCATGGGGGGGAGGGAGGGAGGAAAGGAAGGAGCGGGGAGGAGGGAAGGGAGGGAGGGAGGAGGGAGGAAGGGAGGGAGAATTTACTTTTCAATGCCGTGTCACCTTAAGGGAATTTTTTTTTAGCCAGGGGGTTTCAACCAGCAGACGCCCCACCTTTGCCAGATCTGTCAGTGAGGCAGACCTAACACTCTGCTCTTTTTCTCCACCAGAGGACCCTTCCAGTGAAGGAATAAAGTTGACTTCTCACCAGGAGAAACAGTCTTTAGGACAGAGGAAAATAACAAATTTATTTTGCAGGCCACAAATGAGAAGGCTTGGAGGGATGGAAAATGCTCTGTTGTTAACCAAACAGGAGGTAGTTTCGATCCACCAGTGGGTCTGTAGAAGTGCTCTGGGGCAGTTCTACTCGGTCCCATAGGGTTACTATTAAGTGGAGTTGACTCAGTGGTGGTGGGTTTGGTTTGGGTTTTCTGTGTTGTCCACACTTGTTTTTAGATAGACTGTCCATAATTCTCTGCTGAGAAATCCTATGGGAAGAGTCACTCTTATTCCTGGGATGGTATCACAGACTGCAGAAACACTGAATACAAAAAAGGTTAAGATTGTGCCAAAAAAGAAAAAGAGAGACAGGGAGGAGAGAGAAAAAGAGAGAAGAGGAAGGAAGAAGGGAGGGAGGGAGGGAGAGAGAGAAAGAGAGAGAGAGAGAGAGAAAGAAAAAAGACCCTACTCACACTTAGAGACCAGCTGGAGATGCAAGAGCTCCTCTGACCCAAGTCATTTGGACTGCAATCCACCCTGACCCAGAAACACTAAACTGGGAAAAATGGATTTGGTAAGAAAGTAGAAATAACAAAATCTTTCCTACCTTAAGTCTTGACTTTTATATATGAGTTAAATATTGCCCAAATCAATTTCTGTGTGCTCCAATATTTCTCTAGGCCATCTCATAATATTTTAAAACAGAACTATTTTCTCTCTCAAAGTATTAATAAATTTATAATGCAAAAGATCTTTATAATTAATACATAAAGCAGGGAGAGGCATGGCCATTGTCTTATTTTTCTCCCCCCTCGAAATATGATTAGAATTACTTTATAAATTATTCACATGTTCAGCTAGAGTAATAAACCACCATCTCCTTCTCCATCACTCACATGACTTATTTGGAGTGTGCAGTGAAATCCCTTTACAATGTTTTGATAGCGCACAGGACAAGCATCTCCAGCTGTGATTAGTGCCTGGTTGGTTCTATTCTGAAGAATACAGCTTAAGTGTCACACTGACACTCTCGGGGGCTTCGTTTGCATCCATTATACCTGTGGCAAGCCTTTAAAGAAAACCAGCCTGAGGCTGAAGAGTAGAGGGAAGGGAAGAGCTTCTTTATCCCACACTCTCTTCCTTGTCTCTTACCCTCTCATCCCCTTGAAAGCTCTGCCACTTTCTAGCACCTGCCACCACGCTCGACCTGTATTTTGCCATGTGCTTCCAGAAACTCTCTCCCACTCTCATTTATAAAACAGACTCCAACATTCAACCTACCATCAAAAATTTACCAGTACTAACATTGATTTATTTATCTGAGTCCTTGATTGTTGAGACACATTAACGAAATTCATCTAGGGTGAGAATATTTGTTTTCTGCTGTGGGGTATTTAACACTTATCGGTGTGACTAACACCCTATCAGTTACTGGATCACTGGATGATATAAAGATGTTAAGAAACGTGTGCCCTGTCCTCAGAAAAGTTTCCAATCTGATATTGTAAAGGGAAAACATAAATGCATATGAATGATAGTTCAGATGAAGGGTTTAATAGGACAGTGGCCCAGAGAAAACAAGGCAATAAGTGCAGCTGGGAAGAAGAATGGCTTTGGAATCATGGTCTCTGGTGCAGCTCACGTAGGGAGTCTTCCTGAGGTCTCGGAGGAAGGTGAGCAGTGTTTTGGCTAACTACCTCACTGTGGGAAACCCTGACGGCACGGTGAGTTACGTAATATGTCTGCTAAAGAAAAGGTCAGCAGTTCCCATCCGCCGGGTGCTCTTTGGAAAGCCTATGGGGCAGTGCTATCCTGACCTATAGGGTTGCTATGAGTTGGATCCAGCTTGACAACACTGAGTTACCTGATGACGAGCTTCTCAAAGGTGTCTCACATCTTAAACAGAGCAATGGAGATGTTGTTCAGTGTCAGTGGGCCAAATGGGAGAGTCACTGGGGACCAACATGCAGAAGACCTCCCCTAACACACACCGAGACACTAAAAAACCAGCAGCATCATGCCTCCTAGACCAAGAAACTTTGGCAGCCACTCTATAGGGTAGCCGTATTTGCACAGAGTCACCTGGAGAGAAGGGATTGCTGGACAAAGACTGAGATCGCTTCAGGACCACACTCTATGTGGACGTTTCAGATTATCCTGGAGAGAAAAAAAAAGGTATTGCTGTTATTCCTTTCCGTCCAGTCTGTTCCAACTCACGGCAGCCCCCTGTCCAACAGAAGGAAAAGCTGTCCAGTCCAGAGCCATGTTCACAATCGGTAGTGTGCTCCAGTCCATGGTCACAGCCACAGGTATTTTGAGTGTCTGCCCTGCTGGCACAGTGGCTAAGTGCTAGGGCTGCCAACCAAGAGGCCAGCAGTTTTAATCCACCAGGCACTCCTTGGAAAGTTTACAGGGCAGTCCTGCTCTGTCCTATAGGGTCACTGAGTCAGAATCAGCTCAATGGCTCTGGAAATGAATGCCAACCAGAGGACTCATCTTCCAGACTATAGTGGACAATAACATGTTACGTACCATCAGATTTGTGTTGGCTAATCTTCAGAAGTGGACTATCAGACTTTTCTTCCTCCTCTTCTGTTCAAGTCTGGAAGCTTTGCTGAAATCTGTGCACCATGGGAGACCTTGTTGGTTTTTAAACATACCCAGGGCATAGCTTAAAGTATCACAGGGATATTCAAGCCATCATAGTATGACAAATAGGCAAATGGATGCTGGGGAAAAGACAGAGAGTGTGATAAACATCACCTTCTCCCTTGCTGATGGTGGTTCCCTGTCCTGTGCGGCCACCAAAGGCAGCACGCTGGCCTCTCTGCTCTGATCTCTCCCCTCCCCCAATCACAGATGGAGAAGAGCCACTATCCCTTCCTAGCTGCCTAGAAAGAGACTAACACCCCTAGATAAGAATGACCTTTGATACTTTGATAATTCAGGATCTGTTCAGAATTTTCCTTTGAGCATCTCTGTGTGTGTAAGCATGTGGAGAAAGAGCATCTTGTTTTTATGTTGTCTGCAATAAATTATAAGTGTAACAGTGGGAGCTTTTTCAACACCATTTGTAAATGCAGCCAGAGGCTATTAAGTGATTGGTGCATCAAATAAACATAATTAGTAAATAGCAAAATAACACGTTTATCAACTGCTTTTGGAAATATGTGATTAGACCAAAGACAATGGTGTCTGCCAAAGTGCTTATGTGTTTCTGAGAGATACCAGGAAAATGCAGTACAGAGTTTATGATGACTCTGAAAAATTTCTATGTAAATCTGCCAAGAAGGCAGATGTATATTACTTAGTCCTAACTCCTTTTGAATGCCGCATGTTGAAAATTTAAGCATGGTGTACATATATTTTTTTTCAGTGGAGTTAACATGGACTTGATTATTGACTGTGAGTTTTTTAACTGGCATCTGATGAGGTTAAGAGGAAGCACTTATAAATATATCTTCATGCACAGAGTGCACACATGCTGTAGGTATTCTCGATCCCTGACACCTTAAATCATTCTGACAAGTCAGTTGGCACAGTGCTTGGTGGGCTCGTCCTGCCCCTCCTCTTCTGAACCCTGTGCAGCAGGGTCTGCTTCTCACCAGCAGGGCACTTCTCCGGGAGGACACAGAAATGGGGGATATGTCATGGTCGTCTCTTGTTTTCCTTTCCTCATCTTAAATCTGACTCTGCAAGAAGAACCTGCTTAACTCTCTTCATAAATCCCAGCCTCTCACCCCAACTTACATGAACTCTTCACTTGTTGAACAGCCACCACTTTTTACATGTGATGGTAACACCTGTTACCATCAATTCTGACTCATGGCATTGCTGTGAAGTCGATTCCAAATCACAGTGACCCTACAGGACTGAGTGGAACTGCCCCACAGTTTCCAAGGATGTCTGGTGAATTTGAACTGCTGATCTTTTGGTTAGTAGATGTAGCAGTTAACTACTACACCATCGGGGTTTCTATGGTCAAGGATCTAAAATGGATTTTCATGTATACCGTATCCTGCCATCAATTTAAACCCTACCTAGTTTCAACACCCTTCCAACTTTAGCTCCATTTATACCTAATCTAATAGTCTACTAATCCTCAATTACACCTTCTACTCCCATTAGGCCAGTCTCCTTAACAAGCTACTCCAGGGCCTGTGTGGCATCCCCTTCCTGGGCACACCTCTAGTCCCCACACCCTTCAGGACGCACCCTAAATCGGCTTGCCATCAGAGGCTGCGATCTGTCCACACTGAGCCAGCTCTCTTGGTTCAGAGCAGAGCTGTTTGAGGATTCAATGCTTTCACACTCTGCTCTACAGTTTTCTGATACGATGGTCCTTACGTGTGACTTTTTTTTTTTTTTTTAATCATGCTCCTTACGAGTAAAAAGCATATAGGAACCACAAGGCCGAGGCTGACGCTGAGGACCACGCTGGCCGACAGTGATGAAGACGATGAGGACAACGGCAGCAAATGTACTGCTGACTCTTTGCCACTAGAGCAGGGCCTGTGCTGAGCAATGTTACTAAGTCATTATATTTCAACTTCACAACAACCACATGAGACAGATAGGATTAAAAGAACCATTTAAAACATGAGAAAACAGAGACATAAAATGGTCTATTTGATTAGCTAGTCATTAACCAAAATTGAATTTTAAAGATCTAGGTATATATAATCAGCCCTGAGATACTTAATAATAGTGTACGTATCTGGATTATATTCAGAAACATATGGCTCTTGATCCCATGATGGGAGCCTTTCCCCAGCATTTGACAAGTATTCTCTCACTCATTCAGTACACACTATTGGAACACCTGTTGTGTGCCAACGTGACAATCAAGATTTGAGGATTTAAAAAAATCAATCAACTATGGTCCCTGCCCTCAAACCACTCACAATCTTAGCATTCCACAAAATTACATCTATGGCCAGTTTCCCCTGCAGCTTAGCATCAGAGGAAGAATCAAATGTGAAGCTCGAGAAAAAAGCCTTTTAAAAACAATTGCGATCCAGTCGTCATTTTAGAGGCTGGATAGGCAGTGACTGCTGGAGGAAAGAATAATGGAAGAGGAAAACATTGTATAAGAAAAGATAGAGTGGGTAAGCAACTAGAAGAGCCCTAACAGAAACTCCCAGGAAAAGAAAGACTGAGAAAAGATTTCTAGAAAAATAATCTCTGGACCCCTGGGCCATAGGCAAAAGCCTACATTTATCTGTCCATAGCTGAGGTGTGAGTGTGTGCAGAGACCTGAAAGCCAGGTCAGATGAGACTGTGCTTCTTTCTGGTTTGGGGGCCTTTGGGGACGACTTGAACACTGAGCACTTAGTCATCGTGTTTGATGGCTTCAGCAGCCTCATCTATCAAGGGTCTGGAGTTAAATTTAATTTTCATGTGAGTGGAGGCCAGGCATGGCATCCAGGCTCCTGGTAGCTGCTCTGCCCCAGCTGATGCCTTCTGAAGTGGAAATGATGGATGCCGCATGTTCTGCCCGTGATTAAATTTGCTTTGACAAAGCAGCATGGAAATCTGATTTTCAGTAGACTTCTGCATTTCACCTAGTGCTGAGTAAACAGATACAGAACAGAATGCTTGCACGGCTGCCAGCCCAATAGCTAATTCATTGTGCCCATCTAATCAGCCTTCCCATTAAATTATTATTTGTCAATAAGCTGCAGGATCATTTTGAAACTCTAAGGAATGGGGAGCTTGTTTTTAAGTAAATAAACGTGAAGAGTTTGACAGGACTTCCTGGGAAAGACCAAATAACTCATCAGTCTCCAGGTCCAGCTTCCCCCTGAAGGATCAGAGGGACCACTTAGGAAGTTTTTAGTCACACTTCACTTGGCACCCACAGCAAACGCAACAGCATCATCCAGTTACAACAGAGAATGAAGCTACCAACACTGACACTTTAGCTCTCCGGTTTCTCTTTAAAGGAGAACGAAGCAGAAAATCACATTAAGTATGCATCTTCTCTGAGAGCCTGTAACCTCCTGTCTAGAACGCTGTGTGCAGACCACCTCCTGGAAAAGGCTTCTGCTCAGGGAGGAAGGCAAAGGGGCCGAGAGCGGGTGTTCACGGCTGGTCTTCCTTGGCCTCTTCCGTGAGTTCCACCAGTCCTCCAAGCATGGAATCCAGGACTCCTTGAGACCGGGGGGATGTTCCTCTTCCTCATCTTGGCACAAACTTCCCAAACTCAAACCTCGGTGCTTTCAGGACATTTTTACTCCTTGAAGGTGAAGCCCAGCATTTTCTCCCTGTTCTCTGAGTCCTTCCCAGAACACCGTGAGACCCCATTAACACTCTCTGTTTGAACCTGCCTCATGCCGATCACCCCTGCAGTCCCCAAGTACACCTGCCCATGGAATCCACCAACATGATAGGCTCCCTTACCAAGAACCGAGAGCCCACAGCGCAAGCGCCCATGGCTGTCACCACTGAACTGTGGCCCGTCCCCCCCTCACGCCCCAAAATGTGCGCAGCCGCGTGGCTGGGCCACGATTCCTAATATTTTATTATTGCCTTCCATTTTGTGATTTTCCTATGCTGTATGTTAGAGGATTAGGGTGGGAGTGTAAATCCCTTCATAAGATTAGCTCCCTTGCTCCACTGTAAGGGGATTTTCCCTATCCTTTTATCTTACAAGAGATAAAAGGAAAGGGAAGCAAGCAGAGAGTTGTGAACCTCACGCCATCCAGAAAGCCGCACTGGAGCACAGCGTGTCCTTCAGACTTGAGGTTCCTGTGCCAAGATGCTCCCTGGACAAACACTGACACAACACGTGGACTTTCCTCCAAAGCCTTCCCCTGGAGTGGACATCCTGAATCTGTACTTGTAGCCTACCGGACTGTGCAAGAACAGACTTTTCTTTGTTAAAGCCATCTACTTGAGGTATTAGAGCAGTATTTGATGACTAAAACATCCGTATTAGCTGTAAGAACTTGAGTAAGTGTCTTAATCTCTCTAAGCCTTAGATTTCTCACTGGGAAATAATATGCATCACTAAATGCAGCTGCAAGAATTAAATGAAAGACTGTATGTGTTGGAGAACCTATTTTTTTCCTCTTTCTTGACTCCTGTTGTGATCTATAAGACAAGACAGCTGTAGCTTTTCTTGCCACACTCACTGCTATTTTCTCACAGGAAAGGGTTACAGAAGGTAACACCCAACTGCTCTTTGGATACAGTGTGCAGGCAGGTGCTAGCCCTGCAGGGACAGTGTCACGGTGGGGTCCCTAAACCTATTGCTGTTGAATCGATTCTGACTCGTAGCCACCCAATAGGACAGGGTACAACTGCCCCACAGCATTTCTAAGGAATGACTGGTGGATTCAAACCGCCAACCTTTTGGTTAGCAGCAACAGCTCTTCACCACTGCAGCATCAGGGCTCCAGTTAGTAGTCTATCTTGTCTATTTTTGGTCTTTTCCATCACTCTGTCTGCATGCAAATGATGAACAATTAAAAAAGCAGACAGAAGAAACAATGCGTTTGAATTGTGGCGTTGGCAAGGGGTAGTGAGTACGAGGTCCCAGTGAAGTCTGCGAACTTAAATTGTTGTAAGTGCTCCATGCCTCATTGCTGAATGACCTCCATGGTCATCTCCAAAGTCCTCCCCGTGGGAAGCTGTGCACTGATGCCAGCACCTAGTCCACGCTTGAAGGCAATTCTGGAACTTTCTGGAATGGCCATTGCACATGACGGCTGGGTGGCAAGTTCACGAACTTAACTGTCTAGTTGTCTGTGAGGGGATTTTTAGCCAGTAAACAAATAACTGTATTGGAACACCCTCCCTACTCATCTGATCTGGCCCCCAATGACTTTTTTCTCTACCCAAAGATAAAGGAAATATTGAAAGGAAGGCATTTTGACGACATTCAGAACATCAAGGGTAATACAATGCCAGCTCTGATGGCTGTTTCAGAAAAAGAGTTCCAAAATTGCCTTGAAGGGTAGACTAGGAGCTGGCATTGATGCATAGCTTCCCAAGGGAGTACTCCAAAGGTGACCATAGTGACATTCAGCAAGGAGGTATGTAGCACTTTTTCTAAGATGAATTTGCAAACTTAATCAGCAGTCCTCATATACTGTGGACTGCTAGAAGAATAAACAAATCAGTCTTAGAAGAAATACAACCAGAATATTCCTTAGAAGTGAGACTTGAGCTCACTTCCTTTGGCCATGGTGTCAAGAAAGAACATTCACTAGAAAAAGACACCAGTTTGGTAAAGTACAGGGCCGTCAGAGGTGAAGGAGACCCTCCATGAGATGGACTGACACCAGAGCGACCGCCGTGGGTTCCAGCACAGCGACAATCACGAAGACTGAGCAGGACTGGGCAAGGTTTGCTTCTGTTACACGTGACATCTGCAGAAGTTAGGGCCAGCTGGGGGACAGCTAGCAACAACAATTTTTATGCAGGAGAGAAGTTCAAAGGATCGCATTTAGACCCCAAGTTCAAGCTGTGTTCTTTAATCTAGCTTTATCTGTAACAAAACTGATATCAGACATGTGTGTTTAATTTTCAATGTCTGAAGAGGTCAGAAAAGAGGAAGTCAGCACAAAGTCTACACACAGTACCCCAGTGCTGTGTGAAGCACAGAGTGACAACCGCACATATCTGCTACTCGATTTCTAGTATCTTTTAATAATAATAATTTAAAAAGTAAGGATACAAAATAAAGAAGAGTGGTGACTAAGACAATAGCTGTTCCTGCTGCCATTATGTCATTTTGCCATCTCAATCTCCCCAGTAGGCAGCAAGGGAGAATAGGACTTCTAATTCACACAGGAGGAACTGAGTTTCGTGAATGTTCCGTGATATTCTCAAGTTCACAAAACTAGTAGGTGCCCAAAACAAAACAAACCCCATAGAGTTTCCAAGGAACAGTTGGGGGATTTGAACTGCCAAAATATGGTTAGGAGCCAAGCTTGTAACTACTGAGACACTGATTGGAGCCAGGGCAAGAAAATCCAGGCTACGAGTGTCTGTTCAACCTAACTCTCTACACCCCGGCTTTTCACTTGGGTGCAGAAGGAGCGGGGACTAGTAAGCAGTTCCCTGAGTTCTGAGTATTCCTTGAAATTCTCAGGATAATCTTTATGTTCAACTGCCGTGCCTGCAGGTCACTGGATTCAAAAGTGTTTTATTTCTAAAACATCTGCACCCTCAAGGAAGCTGTATTTTTCACATTGCTTACTATAAAGATGACCATGAGTTTGCTGTTTACCTCGTCACCGCCAGAACTGTCCTGGCTGCGATGGCACTAATGAATCACAGCACACTCTTGCCCTGCTGACCTGTGACAGCAAAGCGATAAATACATGAAATAGTCTAAGGCTTAATGTCATCACCATGAACTGAAATTCATTCTAACTAGCATCCAGCTAACACCAAGACTTTCCCAGTACACTCATCTCTTAAACTTTGGGGCATGCAATGATGTCACAGTGATGGCCCGTGAGACCGCCTGTCTTAGAAAGCAACGTGAAAAATGCAGCTTCCTTCAGGGTGCAGACGTTTTAGCAACAAAACACTTTTGAATCCAGAAAGTAGCCCAGTGGCCTGCAGGCACGGAAGCTGAACAGAAAGATCATCCCGAGAAATTCAAGGAGTACTCAGAATTTAGAGGACTGCTACGGGTCCCTGCTCCTTCTGAACGTACATGAAAAGCCAGGGTGTGGCCTGGAGAGTACAATTGAGCAGACACTCATAGCCTGGATTTTCTTGTCCTGGCTCGTATCAGTAGCACAGTATTTAAGAGCTCAGCTGTTAACCGAAAGGCTGGCAGTTCAAATCCACCAACTGCTCTGTGTCATGCCTGGAAGACAACAAATGGACATCTACTGAAGACAGCTTCAATTAAGAGAAAACTCATTTTGTCAAATAGTTAGCCACCAAGCCACGAGGATTTGAACCCCTAAATCTGGCTATGAGGGCACAGGAAAGAGAACAGAAGCAGCAAAACTTCACTTTGACTTTGTTACAAATACAGCGTCCCTGGCTGACGCAAGAAGCCCTGCTCACACAGTGGTTAATGCACTCAGCTACTCACTGAAAGGTTGGTAGTTCGAACCCATCAAGCTGCTCCTAGGGAGAAAGATACAGCAGTTGGCTGCCAAGATTATAGCCTTAGAAACCCAAGCAGGTAGTTCGACCCTATCCTATAGGGTTGCTACGAGTTGTACAGGATTGTTTTTTGGGGTGGTGCAAACAGCTAATGCACTTGCTACTAACCTAAAGACTGGCGGTTCAAGTACACCCAGAGGCATCTGGGAAATAGGGCCTTGAACTAATTTGAAACCCTGCTGCGAATCTGAATTTCTAACATATTCCCAGACAAGTAAGGCTGCTAGTTAGGGACTAATTCTGCGAACCTCCTGTAGAATCTCTGCAGTCAAGTTGATTCTGACTCATAGCGACAGACCCGATAGGACAGAGCAGGGTTTCTAAGGAACAGCTGGTAGCTTCTGGCTGCTGGCCTTGCAGTGACAGCTGAGCTCTTAACCACTGTACCACCAGGGCTCTGCTGGTCAAGCAGTGGTTCTCAAAATTTATTATTCCTAAGAATCACCTGGAGATCTTGTTAAATGATAGATTCTGATTCAGTGTATCTGGGGAGGAAATGCAAATTATCAGCAGGGCTTTAAACAGAACTCAGCTGGTTCCAAGAAGTTGTGCTCTGAAGGAAGGCCTGGTGAGTCAACACATTGCTTAGGAGGAAAAGGACGAGAACGGTGACGAAGGTTGATTAGAGTGGGTGAGGTGAGCAAGGGAGAAGAAATAGGGCCAGATGTACAGACCCGAAACAGCTTATGATCAGCACTGAATGCCACACTGAGCTTATTCTACAGGCACTGAGGCGTGCTCTAAACCCTAGACATTCCGAGCGTGGTGGATGGACTAGCAGCATAGGTTTTCAGAAGAAATTCGTGACAGATGCAGAATCTGAGGCCTCGCGTCAGACCCACTGGATTGAAATCTGTGTATTAATAAGATTCCCCATGTAATTCTTAACACACACTATGCTTTAAGAAACACTGTTGCCAAACAACCAGAGCTGTTTACAGGAAGCCAACACTTGAGTCGCACTCACCGTTGTCTGTGTCACGTTTGCACAAAGCCCGCCTTGTCGGAAAATGCTGCAAGTTATGTGTTTTCAGAATGGGGATCCGTAGCACCTATCTGTGTTTCGGGGGAAAACTAACAGCCGGACGGTAATAAGTTAGTGATAAACAGAGAATGCAGCCAGGCTGCACAAGGGGGATTCTACTGTAAAGAACAAGTGATGACAAAGGTGTGACTCTTCTTGAGAACAGAACAGAGGAGGGAAGACACTTGGCAGACACAGCAGAAATTGAAAGAATGGATTTAGGGACCGACCAGATAGAGAACATTTAAGAAAGGGAGGAATCAAGATAAAGCTAAGGCTCCCAGCTTGGGCCGTTGGTCAGAGGAAGGCTTGTTCACCTCACGGTTCACTTCGTATTCCCCAAAGCTTTTAGGTATCTGGCAGAGAAAAGCCTGGGCTAGACAGACCACAAGGTTTCAAACTATGTTCCTTGAAAACTTAGAGATCTAAAAAGGGACTCTGGAGCCACCGCGGGGGGAAGGAGGTCAGCAGGCAGAAATCTAAGTCTTCACTTCCTCTTCAACTTGAACAATTTTATTAGCAAAATAAAATAACAAAAGGATAGTGGTGACGGCCACAAAAAATGATGAAAGCGATCAATGTCACTGAATTGCATGTACATGTAAAAACAGTCGAATTAGCAAAGTCTGTACAGACATTGTACATGTGGTTGTCTGTTGTCTGCATATGTTTACACATGCTGTCCGTTGTTGTTGGGCACCGCTGAGTTCCTTCCGACTCCTGCGGGCCCCACGCACAGCTGAACGGACCCCGCCTGGTCCTGTGCCGTGCCCACAATCTCGGCTCTCCTGGATGCCCTTGTTGCCGCCACTGGGTCATGTCATCTTGTTCAGTCTTCTCCTTTTTCGCTGACCCTCTGCTTTACCAAGCACAATGTCCTTCTCCAGGGACTAGTCTCTCCTGATAACATGTCCAAAGTCTGTGAGGGGAAGACTCGTCATCCTTGCTTCTAAGGAGCATTGTGGCCGCACATACATCTATATCTACCTGCACGTATATGTTCACCACAGTAATTCACAAATCTTAATAATTTTACAAATCCTAATAATTTCACACATCTTTGAATGGTATGTTTTCAAGGGAAGTTCCAACTCTAAAGTCTAGCCTGTTATCCTCTGTGTTCTCAGGTTCATGGTATGTCTTGAGTTATGGAAACAGATGGAACTTGGGCACACTTGACCTTAGCAGCAGCAGCCAATCATACAAAGGAAGGAAGACATGAGTGTGGTTTAGCATGGGCAATTATCTCTTGGATAATGAAAAGATTACAGCTGTCTTTCTGAATTTATACTAAGAAAGAAATTCAATAGAAGGAAGCTGTTACAAATACAAGTATATTCACTGTGATTTATCTACAATATTAAAAATTAAGATGTCCCACCTTACAGAAGTTACTAATAAAATTGTAGTACATTTGTTTTATACAGTGTTGTGTAAACTTGAATATGACAGTCATGCGGATCAGAGCTCCACATGGAAAAAGCCTATAATAAAAAGATAAACAAGCAATGAAAAATATAAAATGTAATATCATTAGGACCACAATATATAAACTCATGTGTGCATATGGCCACAAGGCATATGGATAAAGAAGAATGGGACAGGATACTACAGATATCTGAATCATCAGTGAATGTCACAGATTCTATCTTCAAAATGCACCCTGAGGACAATGCTTTCTCACATCTCCCACGGCTACCCGAATCCAAGCCTCCAGCCCTTACCTCTGGCATCCCAGCTGGCCTCCATACAAACTCACTCTCTTGCCCTTATCTACTCCAGTCGTAAAGGTAGCGTTCCATATATAAAGCAAATCTTGTTATATTCCATGCCGGAATTCTATCTATGAATTCAAAAACTCTTAATTCTGTCTTAAGAACATTAGATTAAGGAAAAAAAAAAACAAACCCAGAACCAAGCCCAGTGCCACCAAGCCAATTCCAACTCATAGCCACCCTATAGATTAGTAGGTCTCAGACTGGTCTCAGGGACACTTTGTACTCCTAGAGATTACTGGAGACCCCAAAGAGCTTTTGTTTAAGTAGCTTGAAAATATTGGTGTCAACTGTATTCCAAATCAAAACCGAGAAGTTAAAAACATGTATGTATTTACTAATCCATTCATAAGTCACAACAATGAACTCATTGCATGGTAACAGCATTGTACGAAAAAAAGTTAAAATATTTCTTCTACAAACATCAATAACAAGACTGGTATTGTTTCATATCTTTGAAATCTCTTTAATGTCTAGCTTAATAGAAGACAGCTGGATTCTCCTATCTGCTCCTGCATTCAACCCATTTTAATATGTTACTTTGGTTGAAGCACGTATACAAAATACAGCTTCCCACAAATACATGGTTAGAAGGAGGAGGAATATTTTAACAGCTTTTTCAGACAATTGCGGATCTTCTGCTCTGGTGCTAAACCCACAGTTGACAAGTGGGAGTGCCCTAACTGGTAGCTGCAGTATAGAATACGATAAATGGAGAAAATATGGAAGTTGTCAAGATCCTAATTTTACTGAATCCACAATAAACGTCCACGGAAACAGCAGTCAAGAAATGAAATGACCCACTGCCCTGGGAAAATCTGCCACAAAAGACCCCTTTAAGGAGGTAGAAAGCAAAGTTGTCCCTTTGAGGACCGAGGTGCACTTGATTCAAGCCATGATATTTTTAACTGCATCACATACATGCAAAAACTGGACATGGACAATTAATAAGGAAGACTGAAGAACTGATGCCTTAGAGTGAAGAAATGATGCTTTAGAGTTGCAGTGTTGATGAAGAATATTGAGTATTCATATATTCCATGAACTGCCAAAGAACAAACAAATCTGCCTCAAAAGAAGTACAGACAGAAGATTCCTTAGACTTGAGGATGGCAAGGTTTCGTCATGTTATCAGGATATGTTGCCAGGCGGGACCAGTTCCTGAAGGTGGACATCATGTTTGGTAAGAGTAGAGGGTCAGCAAAAGGGAAGGAGACCCTCAGTGAGATCGCCTGATGCAGCGACTGCAAGAATTGGGCCAGCGTAGCAGCAGTCGTGAGGGTGGCACAGCACTGGGCAGTGTTCCATTCCGCTGTACACAGGGTCACTGTGAGCCAGAACCAATTCAATGGCACCTAAAAGCCACCTAACAGCAACACAGAACATGAAGCTTTCTTAGTGAACATTTTGTATGCTACAACATGAAAATCCACTGGTCTATCTTGTGCTTTCAGTGAGCATTTACCCAGGCAATTAACATCATGTTTTCATTATTGGGAGCTCTTAGTTCACTGAGATATGCATAATTTCCAGATGTTGACATATAATATCAAAAAGTCACATGTGTTAATATCATCCCCAATCTTCTTAGTAAAGTTTTTCTTTATCAGGGACCTGTCAAGCTCGTAGAAACTAATAAAAGTTTTCTAAAAATTTTAATTTTCTCTTGAAACTTCAAATTTTATTATTGACAACAAGTACTGTCAGTCATTTTCCTTGAAAAGACAGACTCGCCTGGTTCATTTTGGAGAAAATGTATGCCAATTACATGAGTCTGAATAATCATAATTTGTAAGTCACTATTTCAAGTAAGAATGACGTTCTGTGAAATAGGTCCAGTTCTGCTCACAATTCAGTCACACCAGCTTTAATAATTTTACCATTTCCTCAAGGACATTCTTCACTGGAACTGGTGTTAATGGCAGTGCTGTAGGTGGCAATGAAGAACACAGTGACCAGTATGTTGTCACGTCCCACCTTGACAGAGGCTAGGTCTCTAGCAGGTTTACTCACCATCACCTGTCATCAGCAGTGCAAATATTAACACAGTAAAGCAGTTTGAACTTGAAGACCCCTAGAAGGGTCCTGAGATTCCCAAAGGTCTGCAGATCATCCTTGGCAAACAGTCCCGTCAAGGCATGTCCCCCACTCTCTCTGCACCACTCTGCTGCAGCCACACTGGTTTTCTTGCTACTCGTTGGACACACAGAGCTTGTTTCTGCCTCAGGGCCTTTGCACATGCAATTTCCTCTGCTGTTCATGCTCCTACAAAGATGTTTACTTCGCTTGCTCCTCATCACTTTCTGTCTGTTTAAGTGACGTCTCCTCAAAGGCCCTTTTCCTGGCCTCCCTACCTAAAAGAGTCACCATCTTCGCCAACAAAGCCAATCCCCAACTTAAAAAAAGAAAAAAATCATCGTTGAGGGGAGTCAGTTCTCACTCACTGTAACCCTGTAAGTCAGAGTAGATTTCCTTCCCACCGAGTTTCCAAGAAGCAGCCAGTGGATTCAAACCACAGATATTATAGTGAGCTGCAGGACCACTTAACCAAAGTTTCTACTACATGCTCAGGAAATTCTCTGCTTTTCACTCTGCTCTGTGTATCACTCATCGCCAACTACAATTACATTATCTGTTTTTACTGTCGTTTCTGATTCTTTGTTGGTTGTCTTACTTTTCCACTAAAATGTAAACTCTTGTTTTGTTCGCTACTGCAGTTCTAATACCTCACAACCTGCTGGGCACACAGCCTGTTGCTGTGGAGTCAGTTCTGACTCATAACAAACCTGGAGGTCAGGAAGGAACTTCTCCACAGGGTTTCTAAGGAGAGATGAGAGGGCTGGAGCTGCCCACATTGTGGTTAGCAGCAAACTCCTAAGCAGCGCACTCCCAGGGCCCGTACAGTATCCAGTCCTCAGTGAGCACTTGCTTAACGAATAAATAGAGCTCTGGTGGTGCAGAAGCTAAGGGCTCAGTTACTAAGCACAGTTTGAATCCACCAGCTGCTGCATGGAAGCCCTGTGGGCCAGTTCTACTCTGACCTCTAGAGTTTCTGTGAGTTGAAATAAACTACTTGGTTTTAGTTTTTTGAATGAATAAATAAATTTACTTCTGAATGAAATTCTTTAAGTTTTGTTGCTGTGTTATTTTTAAGTGAATAATCTTTTAGGTCAATGGTGACCAATAAAAAAATATGATGTGAACCACTCAGGTAATTTTAAATATTCTAGTTCCTACATTAAAAAAAAAAAAGCAAAAACAAATTGGTGAAAATGATTTACCAGTCTATTTAATTTAACAAAATACTATACAATAAAAAAAATTATTAATGAGATATTTTCCTTTTTCTTTAAGTCTTCCAACCCAGTGTGTATTTTACATTATTTTTAAAAAGCCAAACCAAACCTGTTGCTCTTGAGTTAATTCTGACTCCTCCTGATGAGACAGCACAGAGTCAAAGTGCCCCATAGGGTTTCCAAGCAGCATCTTGAATTGAAACCACCGCCGTGTAGCAGCAGCTCTTAACCTCTGGACCAGGGTTTCCCAAACACGTCACTTTGGCTTAGCCACATTTGAGTTGCTCAGTAGCCACTTGAGGCTGGTAACTAGTGTACTGGCTGAACAAAACACATGTACTTTCTCCCAAGCCTAATGAAATAATGAAAAATATTATAAACAGTAGCAAAATAATGCCAATAATTATCAGCAGCCATTGAATTAGGGAAAAGTCCAATTTAATACCACGAGTTTTACAAAACAGTGGCTTAAAAAGTGCAGAAAATTTTGTCACATTTCCAACATTTTTTCTAACCACCCTCGCCCCAACCCCTAAAAGTGGTTCTCGGGAAAGAAGGCAGGTGAGTTCCCCATGCCTGTGCGTTTTCACTAACACCAAATTAGACTAATTTGGAGAAGATTAGAAAGAGCAGTTGAGCGGGCAGCCCAGCCGGTAACTATCCCCGTGGGATCTCAGTGGAAATAAAATAAATCCTCCACAGCACCACATGATTTGAGGAAATAATTCTAAGTCTCCAAGAGGCATCCTGAGTGACCTTTCTAAAATGGAATTCTGATCATGAAACTCACCTATTTTCAATCTTTTGCTGGTGCAGCTCATCCTTAGGATAAATTTGGAGCTTGTCTGCATGCGACACAGCTCCTTGTCACTGAGCTCCTGTGTCACCCTGTCTCTTCACCCGTCGTCTCCCCACAGGCATCGCCACACCCACCAAGCCATACTTCCCTAAATCAGGTCCCTGTACTGGTGGCAAAGTGGTTAAGGAGCTTGACTGCTAACCAAAAGGTAAGCAGCTGGAATCTACCAGCCTCTCCTTGGAAACCCTAAAGCGCAGTTCTACTCTGTCCTACAGGATCGCTCTGAATTCGAACCACCTGGACAGTACTAGGTTACGTTAGCTGAGCCACACCTTTTTATCTAAATCTGTGCTATCTCCTCTTTTCCTATCTAACTCCACATTCATCTCAGCAACCTGCCTAAACCTTTCTTCTTCTCCTAGTTTGCCTACTGACACTTTCTTGTGTTTTCATAGTATCCTGGAAATATCTCTAGGTTAGGGCAGAGAACTATAATTATGGTTCGACTTGCATGTTTTTCTGTCTGAAGTACAAATTCCTTGAGGTCAGGAAAAAAATATCTTTAATTGCTTTGTCACCTAAGCCTGACATGATGCCTTGTCCACAGTTTACAGAATAAACTGTTACAGAATAAGCTAATTTATTTGTTTAGACTTGTCATATTTTGGTTCTCATCAGACTTATAATAGGTGCACTATAAAAGGAAATTGATAATGAAATGAACACAGCTATTCTAACTAGGCAAGGTAATAATTTCTATTGACATTCTTTCAAAGTCACAGATTACATCTAATAATATAGACCATTAAAGATCCAATACTGAGTGTAGTGTGTGTGGATGTGTGTGTTTTCAGTCCTGACACATTAGAAACATATCCAAAGCTTCTACCTGAACAAACCCTCTGTGGCGGATGTGTCCTGCGGGCTGCAGAGGTAAGGGGCATTCCAGAGCTCAAGGGTAATCAGAAGAAGCGGGCGGTGAGACAGAAACTGCGACGGGTAACTAAGGAAACACGCTACTCTCCAGCCCTCCCTCCATCCTAGCATGGGCCAACTGTGAGCAGCTCTCAGGATGCGCTGCTATGCCAGGGTACTGACCTTTTCTTTGCATTCACAGAAACGAAGAATCTAATGTGGGTAGGAATGGGACAAAGGTTCAACTTCTCAGCCTGAATGTAACCGATGGTGGAAGAAACAGAAAATTCTACAACAAACAACAACTTAAAAAGCTGAATCTTTGTCCAGAGGTAGGATGAGAAGGCAGAAAGGGAATGGGAATAGGAGGCAGCCGAAAGGACACAGGAAATTCGAGGTAGATATGGAGAGCGTGCCGCCACACTGTAGGGACTGCGACTAGGGTCACATAGCACTATAGATTTTTGTAAGAGATTAACTGGAACTGTAAACTTTCACTAGGATCACATCATAAATAAATATACCAAATCACTTCCCTTGTAGAGATTTAATGAGATAGTCCAACCACAGAATATGAAAAGTGTACTATGAGAAAGAATCATAGCTAAATTAAGAAAGAGACTACAATCGTCTTCTATAGGCATTATGTAGTTATCAAAATGAAAGTTCTAGTAGTATTTACAAATACTTATCTGAATATTTTCTAGAGTGCAGAGGCAGAAAACTAGGAAAGAATATATGAGAGAATTTAAGATGCTCAAAAAGAAAAACTGTCCAATGGAAGAATGAGCAAAGGACTTAAATAGACAGATCAGCAAAGAAGACAAGAAAATGGTCAATAATCTTGGGAAAGGATGCTCAGTATCAGTAGCCATCAGGAGAGTCCACTCAAAGCTACAAGGAGATACTAGCTCACCCATGTTAGACGGATAAAACAAAACCAAACAGGAAATAACATGAGTTGGTGAGTACAAGGAATGCCAATTAAATTTGCAAACTCACCCTAGAAAAAGTGCTACGTTTACACACCTCACTGCTGAAGATCACTACAGTTGCCTCTGAAGTACTCCCCTGGGGAAACCATGCACTGATACCAGAGCCTAGTTCACCCTTCAAAGCAATTTTGGAACTCTTTCTGGAATGTCTATCACAGCTGTCGTCGTATTACCCTCAATGTCCTGAATGTCATCCAAATGTCTTCCTTTCAATACTTCCATGATCTCTGGGTAAAGGAAAAAGATTTGGGAACCAGATGAGGTAAGCAGCAAGGGTGTTCCAACACAGTTACTTTTTTACTGGCTGAAGTTTGTGAACTTGTCACCATGCTACCATGTGCAATGGCCATTCCAGAAAGAGTTCCAAAATTGCTTGGAAGGGTGCACTAGGTGGTGGCATCTGTACATAGCTTCCCAAGGGGAGGACTTCGAAGGGGACTGTAGTGATTGTCAGCAATGAGGTATGTAGCATCTAGAATAATTCAGTTTGCAGACTTAATTGTCAGACCTTCTATGTGGAGAAATGGGAACCTTCAAAACCATTGCTAATGGGAATGAAAGATGATACAGCCACTGAGGAAAGCAGTTTGGAAGTTCCTCAAAAGCCTGAACACAGAACTACCATACAACCCAGAAATAACAATCCCGGGGAGATGTTCAAAGGAATTAAAAGCAGGCACACAACAAAAATCTGACCACCAACGTTCATTGCAGTGATATTTACAATAGCCAAAGGGTGCCAAGAGTCTAAATGTCAATCAGTAGGTAAATAGGTAAAGAAAATGTGGTATACACACATACACACATATACCCGCACAATGGAATATTACTCAGCCACAAGGAAAACAAATTCATGATAACGCTGCAATACAACACGGATGAACTTCGAAAACCTCCTGTTGGATGAACAGAGGCATAGAGGCCAAAGTCCAGCAGTGGTTACCAGGAAGGGATGGGAGGCGGAGGAGGGGGTGACTGCTCAGGGGATTCTAAGTTTCTGTAAACGGTGATGGAATAATTGGAGAAGGAACAGTAAGAACACTGGAACAAAATGATGCATGTAATGAATGCCATGAAATTTTACATTGAAAAACAGCGAATTGGCAAATGTTGTGTCACATATATTTTTTCTTTCGATGGAGCCGTGATGGCGCAGGGGTAAAGAGCTCCGACTGCTGACCAAACACGGGGCAGGTGGAACCCACCAGCCATTCTTTGGAAACCCAGTGGGGCAGTCTGTTCTGTCCTATAGGGTTGCTATGAGTTGGCACCAACTCAAGGACAGTGGGTTTGGGGGGCTTGGTTTACCACAATAAAAATAAAGAAAAATTTTAAGGAGGGAAAAGATCGACCTAAAAGGGCCAACACTGAATCGACAAACCGCACTCAGTGCTGTTGAATGGATTTCAACTCATAGTGACACTATAGAATGGAGAAAAACTGCCCCATAGAGTTTCCAAGGAGCACCTGGGGGATTTGAACCACCGACATTTCTAGAGAGAGACAGAAAAACCAAACAATGAGAAGAACATAATCAAATACAAAACTGAAGAAAAATTTCAAGAACAGAATGTAAACACAAGGTCTCACGTCCTTGTGACATTTCAGAAAAATAAAGATTAGCAGAAAATCCTGAGAGTATCCACACAACATACAGGAAAGATAATCAGTAGGGTAATGCGAGTTAGACTTCTCACTATCAATACTAGATGCTACAAGGCAATGGAACAAAGCCTTCAAGCAGTAAAGGGACATTCCATTAACTTAGAATACTATGCCAACCCAAATTATCAGTCAAGTGTGAGGACAAAGCCAATGTCACTGAACAGCTGGTGTAGAAATTGAGTGAAAACCTAAACTGCTCTGTAAACCCTCACTGAAACCACAATAAAATGTTTTATTTTATTTTTAAATTGAAATCTAGCAAGCTGCCATCTGAGGAACACCAAACGGCCCCAGTCCATCTGGAACAGGTGAGAACAGAGAACACCAAAGACACTAGGATAAATGAACCGAGGAGACAGAGGGCCCTACAGGAATGGAAGTCTGCATCAGCATGAGACCAGAAGAACCGGACGGTACCCGGACACCACCAAAGGCAGCCATGATGAGAGACACAATGCAGAGTCCGTGAGGCAGCGTGAGGGAAAGAGGGGTT